>ML685931.1:1461437-1481557 GCA_007922175.1 Pelusios castaneus | reverse complement strand
GAAAGAAAGAAAGAAAGAAAGAAAGAAAGAAAGAAAGAAAGAAAGAATTCCATGGCTAAACAAACAAAAAAAAACAGGTGGTTAGAGCCAAAAAGGCATCCTTTAACAATTGAAAATAAAATCCTAATGAGGAAAATAGAAAGGAGCATAAACTCTGGTAAGTCAAGTGTAAAGTATAATTAGGCAGGCCAGAAAAGAATGTGAAGAACAACTAGCAAAAGACACTAAAACCGATAGCAAGTTTTTAAAAGTATATGAGAAGCAGAAAACCTTCCAAACCATCAGCACCACTGAATGAGCAATGTGCTAAAAGAGCATGAAAGGAAGACAAGGCTGCTGCAAAGAAACTGATTGAATTCTTGGTACTTGTCTTTGCTGAAGAGGATGTGAGGGAGACTCCATTGTAGTGCACACCCTGAAAACTATGTGCACTTCTGATTGTCCTATCTCAAAAAAAGATATATTAGAATTGGAAAAGCTACAGAGAAAGGCAACAAAAATAATTTAGTGTTTGGAGCAGCTTCCAAACTTGGAGAGATTAAAAAGACTGGGACTGTTCATCTTAGAAAGAGATGATCAAAGGGGAATCTGATAAGTATCTATAAAATTTATGATAAATCTGATAAGTATCTATAAAATTGATGGATGATATGGAGAAAGTGAATAGCCATATACTAAAAGAAGCATGGGTCATCCAGTAAAGTTAATAGGCAGCAGGTTTGAAACAAACGTAAGGAAATATTTCACCAAAAGTGCAGTCAATCTGTGGAACTCATTGCCTGGGAATGCTGTGAAGTCTAAAAGCATAACTGGGATAAAAAAAAGAAGTAGATATGTTCATGGATCATAGGTCCTTCAGTAGCTATTAGTCAATAAGGTAGGGATGTAACAACATGCTCTGGTTGTCCTTAAACCTCTGTGTTGGGGTGGAATAGAATTAATAAATTACTATGAATCACTGTGGTTGATTGTGTCTGGTAAAGCTTGATAAGCCTGAATTTGCTAGAGGATGCTAGGAACAGGGCCTCTTCGCATTGGATAAAAATGACCAGGAGTGCCAAAACTGCACTTGAACACTGACATAAACTATGAATCATGCATGTTTAATTAGGGTCCCTGTGTGTATTGATGTTGATCTGCAAGACCTAACGTCATGGTCAGCCAATGACCAGTTCACCTAGTGTACCCAGTAGACACATAAATGATGGGCTTGGAATTAACCGACTTGGGTCAATTGACCCTTTTAGGGTAGCACGACATCAGGAGTAAATAAGTCAAATAATTGATGAGAAAGCAAATGTCAGCCAACCTTCAGTCTATCCTTATTGTTCCTCCGAAAAGTAACAGAGAAACAAGGCATGGAATGCTAACAGGTCATATTTCAAGAATTGTGACTCCTTTTTAAAAAAGCGTAGAAGTACTTTGCAATATCATATGTCACACATAAACAGCCTAGTTAACATGTGAGGAGACCCGGAATGCTGTAAAACAGAAAAGCCCCAAAGTAGCTAACACTGTGCTACAAGGGACTTCTGAGTCAGAGGGTTTCAGGATAGCCAACACCTTGTCTGGAGTGCTCAAGAAGAAAAGTGAACTCCGTCTAGGGTTGGTAGCTATACCTGCTTCTTTTGCCACTCAGATTACTGTGTATGCTCAATCTAGTTACTGATGGTTTATGTTTGGGGAGTTAAGGTCTATTACAAACAGACATTGTATAACCTTTTGCTGCCTTCTCTGATACTTTCAAATAAATAGTTTTGCATGGAAAAAACCTGCATCTGGGCTTTCACTAATACTGCATGTCTTACCCAGCTGTGGATCTATGAAAGGTCCAGCTCATCACTCTGACTGCCAGAAGCTAGGATGGTATGACAGGAGGTGGATCACTCAATAAGTGTCTGGTCCATTCTTTCCCTCTGAAGCATCTGGTGCTGGCCACTGTCAGAAGACAGAATACTGGGCTAGGTGGAGCAATTGTCTGATCTAATATGACCATTCTTATGTTCCCTGAAATCATGCACTGTAGAGGTTATTACCTCCCATCCTATTTTTACTTGGCATGGGGTGGAAAAGATACAAGTGGTTTCATTTGCATATCTAACCACAGCTGTACAAAGAAGGAAGAAGAAGAATAGGAATGGCTCATTCAGCCATGGCCTATCTGACAAAAAAATTGGAAAAACTGTGGCATCTCAAAATATATGAAGGTTGAGTTGTTGAAAAGCTTATTTTTTTCATAGCAACTTATGTAATTGAATCATGAGTAATGAAGCTGCTAAAAATAAAACTGAAATGTGGGCCTCTTGAAGACTCATGCATATCTCTTGCATGGAAAAGATTATAATAAATAAAAGATATATATATATATATATATAAGAAGATAAGAAATGTTAGAAATATTGGAAAGAAACAGACCGTGCCATCAGAAATCAATAGGCATAAATTTAAGTACTTTAATTACACCAGGCATGGAGATTAAAATAATCTGAAAAAAGTTATCATGGAAGGAATAGTGGATGGTCATTGTAGTTAGGGATGACCAGCAAGGAGATGGATGGATCGTGTATGGCAGCTCACTAAAAGTCAGCTGCCAAGTGCTAGAAGCTGGCAGTGGATCAAGAAGGCTTCCAGAAATTCTGCTACAGTGTCACCAATATTCACATATGGATAAATGGATTTTACTTAATCACAACAATAATAAATAATAGTTGAAAGCACTAGATGGAACAGTTCTTCATTGGATTATAGATGGGAGATGAGATGCCTTTATTTCACTTGCTGCACTCATGGTGTTTAGTCTTCAGGAAATATAAATGATGGCAACAAGAAAAGGCTGAACTGTGGCATAACTCTTCATTCATCTTACTTAGAAGCTGAGAGACTGCAGATATTTACAAATTTCCTACAGGTACTTCCGTGAAATATATCACCAATGCTCCATATTGTGTCCAACACTTTTTGGAAGACACCCCCAAATTTTCCATTGCATTGTGAGCTTGTTTTTATCCTCCACTCAATGCCAGAGAATGAACTATCATTTGCCAGAACTCATCAAATGATCTTAGATCTTTGTTTGTCTAGGTGGATAGTGTCAGAGCTTATTATCCTCGTTAAGTCACTATTATTTTACTTATACCTGGCTACAGTTTACAAAGAATCTCTTTCTCTTTATGAATTCGGAGCTATGGTTGTAACTTATACCAAGTAATTACCAACTGAATGATTTTGATGACTCAGAAAGTGGAATTCCAGCTATTAAGTGGCATACCATTCTGTTTCTCCTGTTTGTGCTCTATTGCTGATAATCTACCCTGTCATGATACTCCTCTGTTATCTCTTCTTGAAGCAACCCTAATGAAAGGCTTGTTCATACCTCTAAGCTGTCAGGTCTGGTGGTCATATAAATCAAGGACAATTAATTAATCAAGGAAGGATTTTTTTAAATTACCAGAGACATAGGGAAGAATATGTACTGAGGAGTCAAGCATCATGGGGCTTTAATGCACTAATTTTTTATCTCCAAGGATTTTGGCTAGGTCCTTCTGATGTCTCCACCTAGTCCAAACTAGCCATTTCTTCACATTGCAGAAGCAGTGCCCGGTGTACTAAGGTAGCACAAGTACCAGCATGAGATCAGTGTATACTCAGAACAGGACTAAACAGGCTAGGCTGAAGTTGAGGACATAAAACACTGGTCACTTTAGAGAACATGTCTGGAGTTCTGTTCCGAATTCTGCTACTGCCTCACTGAGGCTATGTCTACACTCACTAAAATTAGTTCAAATTAGTTAGTTCGAACTAGCATGGCCACACTGGAATGTTAGTTCGAACTAAGCAAGCACTTGCTTAGTTCGAATTAGCAATCCCAATTCATTTCAATGGCCGTTTAATTCGAACTAAGAAATTAGTTCGAATTAACATGGCCACATTGGTTAATTCGAACTAGTTAGTTTGAATTAACCCCTTAGTTCGAATACCCTATTTGAACTTATTAGTTCAAATTAAGGAAGCCCTTAATTCCAACTAACTATAGCCTAGTGTAGCCATGGCTTTAGTTAGTTTGAATTAAGCCTCCTTAATTCGAACTAACTTGCCAGTGTAGACATAGCCTGAGTGACCAGACACAAGTTGCTCAGGGTTGGGATTGACGCTGGAAAGAGACTATTATTTATGTTACAATAGCAACTAAAATTCAGTCAGTGACATAGAGACAGACACAGTTCCTAGTCCAAAAAACTTGTAGTCTAAAGGGCATCTCTCTGCTCAGCAGATCTGCTCTCCTCCATGTGTATTAAGCCCTGTATTTATAGACTCATAGACTATAAGGTCAAAAGGGACCATTATGATCATCTAGTCTCACCTCCTGCACAACACAGGCCACAGAATCTCACCCACCCACTACTTAACCTACGACTCAGTTACTGGAGTCCTTAAATAATGATTGAAAGACTTCAAGGTACAGTGAGGTGACCTGTGTCCCAGGCTGCAGAGGAAAGTGAAAAACTCACAGTGCCTCTGCCAGTCTACCCTGTGGGGAAACTCCTTCTGAACCCCAAATATGGTGATCAGCTAAACCCTGAGCATGTGGGCAAGGCTTGCCAGCTAGACACCCAGAAAGAATTCTCTATAATAATGCAGTGCCCACCTCAGCTAGCATCCCATCATAGGCCATTAGGCCTATTTACCACTAGCAGTCAAAAATCACTCAATTGCCAAACTAGGCTGTCGCCTCATACCATGCCTTCCTTAAATTTATCAAACTCAGTCTTGTAGCCAGTCAAGTTTCTTGCCTCCACTTCCATATTTCTCCTGCTGTTTGCTCCTGTTAGTAGTGGAATCCAGACTTCCAAGAGTCAGTTGACTCATCTTCAGTCTAATATGCCCTCAAGAGTCACTTGCAATCAGTGACACCTGTCCACTGAACACAGCAGGGTCATGCAGTCATCACTACGGACAAAGTTTGAAAAGCCCTGGGTTGTACATATGCCCCTGAGGCCGTAATGCACAAGGGAAGAAAAAGCTTGATGCTCGGAGCTCAGGCTGAGTTACCAGCATGAACACTTCGGAAAAAAATTTCTTCCACTTGTAAGATGAGTGGATGTGAAACTCTGGAGAGACAATCCTGAACAAACTGCACAGTGGCATGCTTACACAGAGACATCAACATGCATTGCTTTATTAATACCTAGATCATAGAGGCACCTGGAGATCCCATCTGATGAGATCAGGCCCCTCCTGTGTTAGTCACTGTCCCAAATACACAGGAAGAGGCATCCCCTCCAAAGGTCTTATGGTCCTAATAGACAAGACTGACAAAGGGCAGGAGGGGAATAAGAGGCAAAGGGAATTCCCCAAGGTCATTTAGCAGGTCACTGGCAGAGCTGGGGAAAGAGCTGGGTCTACTAAGATGCAATTAAGCACCCAGTCACTGACCATAGGGCCTAGGGCCAGAATTTAAGGATGAAATAAAAAAAAAGGGGGGGGGAGGAGTTGGGCCTTGCTATCTTTGATAATGTAAAAAGCCAGCCTTTAACCCCTTGCTCCCTCAAAGTGATTTTCTTTCCCTGATGGTCTATTACTGTAGGAATGCCAGGAGTTAGATGTTTTTACTAGGGGGGCACCAGCATGGTAGACTAAAACCTTAAGAACAGCTGTACCCTTTCTCCAATGCACTGGAGGAGATGTTGATTCTTTCATGGAGAGCTTTTCTCCCAACTGTTTTCCATTTGAGCTAAAGAGGTGTTTGTGACTGTACAGTTCTCATTACCCTTGGATCCGAGCACCTTGCCATTTGTAAGGCGGTCATCCTCACACAACATGCCTGCGAGGTACGACAGTTCTATCCTCACCATTTTACTGAAGGGAGAATCCAGACACAGGGGTTAGGTGACTTGCCCAAGGTAACACAGAAACTCCAGGGCAGAGCCAGTTACTGAAAGCGGGTCTCCCAAGCCTCGGGCCAAGACTCAAACCATTGCACCATCTTTATTTAATATGGAATGGTGCTTGATTCACCTCTTTGGAATAAAGAAGAGCCAATTTGCTGGCTAGCACACACACACGAGGGGGAATGTTACCCCCAGGAACGCAGTAGTGGTAAAATCTCTTCCCTCCTTTGAGGGCTCCACCACCTGCTTTTAACACTAGCTGTTCCTCCACAGGAAGCTGTTTGAATGCACCATGAACAACAAGTACAAGGCACAGACACTACGTTTTGCTTTGGTGGATCGTTCACCTTTCACCTCTCTAGAGATCAACTTAGCACAGCTGTGTCTAATAAGCTTCCCAGGGAGTTGGTAAGTCTTATATAGTGTTTGTAAAAGCACGTAGAGCTGTGTGTATGAAAGATGCTATAAAAGCCCAGAGTGACATTTTCCAGTTGTGGCAGGCCACAGGACACATAGGACCTAATTCAGCAAATACTGGGCCTGACCTTGAAAGTCCTGAGTCATGTGGGGATCCTTGTTCTTTCAATTCCCATTCAAGTGGGTGGAACAACTTTGCTTGAGTATGATTTGTAGATGACAGCACATTGATGGAAAAATCAGAAATGTCCTGGAATCTAGTAAGAGATTTGCTTACCTTCCTCAAGCGAATGAGTTAAAAGAGAGAAGAGTGGTGGGCAGACTGACTGGGTTTTTTTTTTTTTAAACCTGAATTATTACTTTAGAAATCAGGCAGTGTTATCTTTTATGTTCCTATAATGGTTTTATACTGGTTTCCGCATTGTGAATCCTGACACTGAGAATTGACACCATTTCAATTATCTTTAGTGGTAAAGTCCAGGGATATGCTGGATGCTCTCAGACAATATGCACGGTACTTCAGATGGTCTCGGCATTACCTCCTGAGTCCTTGAAACATCTGGACGAAGGCAGAATCAGCAACATCACAAAGCCAAATGGTTTCTCCTTTGCTGTTGTGAACACTTGTCCTGTGTTTATAGAAGGAGAAGCAGCTGTATTGACGTCAGTGAAAAATTAAAAACCAGGAAGGGGCAGCTCTCTCATGAAGAATGAAAATGGCAAAGAATTCTGCAGTACATGGATAATAACTCAGCTCGGGCAAAATGATTCTGATGGCATTGTGCCATAGCTCTGAATGCTTAATGCATGTGCATTGTTTGGCCTCCTCTCACTGAGATCACCTTTACAACACTTACTTTTGTAGATGCACTCTTGATTTTCACCAGAGTAAGTGCTTCAGTTCTGGCCAGGATGTCCAGCTTCCCCTGGCCTGGGGGCTGGCTGGAGTCCCATTCATAGCCTAGTGTAACTTAGAGCAGCTTCAGAATTGGTCCAGGGTGTGCTCTGCTGCTCGTGGCCATGACAGGCTATTCCAGCAGTCAGGGAATAGGAACTCCTGAGCAAATCCTCTTTCTCCAGGAAATGCCACATGTTCCAGGGGACCTGAAGAGCTAAGTGGGTGGATGGAGCTGGTACAATGGCTCTTCGCCATCTGGGGTGCCACATTTACTGAATCTCCCATAAAATGACTCCACCATGGACCCCTAGGGGCAGGGCTCTGGTTTTGCTGGTATTATTCTAGTTCAAAGAGCATCTAATCCACATTAAGGTCCCTTTGTCCCAGGTATCCATAAAGACATGATCACTGCCCCAAGGAATGTCTGGAGGTAAATCTACATGGTGGGGGGTTTGAAGCAGAGATGCTGTGTGCCCCTGGCTAGCCCACACCACCCAGCATGATCCTGGACCTGTTGTGCACCATCCACTGTGGCCAGGAAGGAGTCAGGTACATTGCCATGGCAATTGTTTCTCTTCCTTGCCCTGTGGGGGGAGAGAGATCCTTGAGCACAAGGCACTCCTGTGAGCAGAGAAGGATTGGACAAAGTGGGCCACACTGCTAATAATAAGTACGTGCCCTTTGAAATCAGATAGAACCGTCTCAACGATTTTACACCCTTTGCAAGCAGCAGTTAGCCCTCAGCCCTGCTTGAGTTTCAACAGGGAAGTTATTTATAAGTCATTTTTCAGTGAATAACAGGTGCCCATTGATTCCTCTGGCACATGCACAAAAGGTATGTCTACACTAGCAAGTTAGGTCGACTTAAGGACCCTTAAGTCGACCTAAATTACTCCCCATCCACACTTCCATTAAGTCGACTTAAGAAATTCCTTAAGTCGACTTAAGGTCAGGAAAGTTGACTTAACAAAGTGGACTAAGTCGACTTAAAGTGTTGCCACTTTGTTGAGTCGAGTTAATAAGGTCGATTTTAAGTCGACTTAACCTTTTCTAGTGTAGACATACCCATAGAATCTGAGTTCACATCTGTTACTACCCAGCATCACACATCAGAAGAAAGCCTCCCTATCCCATAGCAGAAACTAAACCTACTCAACTACTTCAGCCAGGCAAAGGCACAGTGCTGGCTGGCCAGCAAACTCCAGCTTCATGAGACCTGATGGGAAACAAAGGCCAGAGCCGTGAGCTGGAAGTAGAGAAGTCCTTGCCTCTAATCTCTAGTGTACAAATCCAGGGACTGCTAGTCAGATCATCTGAGCTCAACACCAGCTAGGAAAGGGATGAGGAGAGAGGCAAGCCAGGACCCAAAGCTTCCAGGGGTGTGTGGATTGAAATCATGCCCTCAAAATTGCAGCTGAATGCCAGCGAATAGCCTGTGCTGCGCTAGCTGAAGATCTGGAGAACATTTCAAGTGCAGTTGCAAGCAGAGAGCATTGCAGTAACCTAGTCTGGAGGTGGCTATAGCATGCATAAGGTGAGTGCCACATTGAGAAGGTCTTGCCTAAACATGGATGAGTAGTACTCTTGGATATTGCTGCAATGTAGAACTCTAGGTATAGCCCAAACTTTAACAAGGTATTAGTAAACCCATTTCACATACAAGTCCACTGAGACACAAGGGGTACGTCTACACTGGAGGCTCTGTTAAGTTGACTTAATAAGGTCGACTTTAAGTCAACTTAAAGTCAACCTTATTAAGTCAACTTAGAAAGTCCACACTGAAAACTCCAGTCGACTGCCAGCAGCCACACTGGCAGGTGCTAAGTCGATGGAGGAGTGGTGCATCGTGGGTAGCTGTCCCACATTTCACCAGGGCCTGGAGGCCAATTAGGTTGACTTAAGGGCACTCCCCATCTACACTGGTTTAAGTCGACTTAAACAGGTCGACTGAAGCGTTAAGTCGACCTTCAGAGGTGGTGTTATTAAGTCAACTTAAGGAAGTGCTTAAGTCGACTTAATAAGCGCCCAGTGTGGATGCAGCAGTCTGTAGGTTGACTTAACCGTCCTTAAATCGACATAAAGCTGCAGTGTAGGCATACCCAAGGATTCGGATAATCTATCTGTGGCTCTGCTCAATCAGTAGCAGACAGAGTTTAAAACTAGAAGATACCATTAAGATGATCTTCTCAGCCCTCCACCCTAACACAGACCAGACAATTTAAACTCAGAAGGGACCACCATGATCATCTAGTTTGACTTCTTGGTCATTGCAGGCCACAGGATCTTACCCACCCACTCTGTCCTAGAATTGTGTGAAATGTTGAGGTGTATAACAGTAGGCTAGTGAACTCTGGACAAGGAAAAAGACTCTTTAGAAGAAAAACAAGTTGTCCAGAATTGTAACGTTCATTTATTTCAATAAAAATTCAAGATTCACAAAAAAGATGATTGTGAAATCTACAGATTTTTTTAAAAAATAGCTGAGCAAACTAAGAAATTGTGCAAACTAACGCCAATTTAATTTATATCATAAGGAACTAGATTTTGATGGCATTAACTTTTGGTTCCTTCCTTCTTTCCCGATCAGTTCTGAGCCAGCCTTGTGCTTTCCTTCGCCACTAATAGACAGCAAAAAGGCCTTTACTGATGGCTACAGAGTTTTTTGACAGCATTTTGAGCCCCTTGGGTGCTCTTATACAACAATAGCCTTGACCCTATTGATAAATGATCACGTCTGAACTTAAAAAATGTACATACTGCAGTTCTAGCAGTACAGCGACCCTCTATTTGAAATGTTCGATTATTTCATAGTGTAAATGACACTGAATAAATGAAGTCAACAGCTTTCACACAGCATGACAATCTATACTTGAGGCCCATGGGCTTTATAAATCAATCAATGAAACAGATCTGCCTAAAGATTGTCCCGTTATGGTTGTATGGAGTGCTCCTGGGGAAAAAAAAATGTATAAAGGCAAGGTGTAAAGTGCAGAGAAATTAATAGAGAAAGTAGCAAGCATAACTTTTTCTGATAAAGTTCTTTGACCTCTCATGGATTTAGTCTGATGTATTCAAGTTATTGATTTCATGCTTTCACAACGGTTCTTCATAATGTTAAACAACTGCTCTGTAGGGTCAGACATAGTATAGTGGCAGAATTACCTTACTCACCTCAGACGCGCGGCTTGTAATCTAGCCCGACAGGCTTATGAGGTGATTAGTTCCATACACCGTATACTGATAGCATGCCATACTTTTATTTAGCAGGAATACTGGTATTTCTCTAGAATTCAAGCTATTTGAACAAATTCTTTCCTCCGTGGACACTTACTTGGTCTTATTCCATCTATAGCTGTGCCATTGAGCTCTGAAGTCCTTCCTTCCTTTCTTGTTTTTTCAACTGAAAAAGCTCTATCTCCTCTAACCAACTGCAACAGATGAGTGCAAACAGCTAGTTCTAGTGAGACAGAGTCACCATCACATGTCAAGGATTATGAACAGTTTCAGATTGACCAGCCACCTGAGCCAGCATTAGCCCATTGATCATTCTGCATCCATCCATACGCCCATGACATCTCATCACAAACTACTTTGTCTTTCTATTTCCCATTGATCTTAATATGTGGTAAAATTGAGCAGAGAATGCAAAAAGTGACTCTTCTGTACAGTTCTCTATCTCACTCTTTTCTGCCTCTAATTCATCAAAAGACGGTACAGGTACCTCCCTGCTACGTCTCAGGATCAACCAACTATCATGGGCTGCCATAGATGCTTCATAAACAGGACTGTTTTTCTCTGTAATTGTGTACACATTTGCATGTGATTTATAATTAAATAAGACCTGGCAAGCAATGCATTATAGGACAATAACAACTATCAGACTTGCCAGGCATTGTCAAGATGGCACTGTAAATCTGTTACTTCTCATGACCATTATCAGGTACCAGTCAAATATTAAATGAAACACCCTATTTATAGTCAGAACTGTGGGTGGTTTTCAGATCTTGTTCTGCTGTTGCTTCTTGGGTGAAAGTCTATTTAGATTTCAGTATCTGCTTGGCAACATTAGCACAGGAGTTTTCTGCAGAGTGAGCGTTTTACTTACAATTGCCAGTGATTAACAATAACAATTTACAGTCATAAAAAGGAGCTTTAAATGCCTAAATTGGAAAACTGTCAGATGAGCAAAATAAAACCCAGTGCATAATTGAAATAATATGCCTTTGTATTGTCCATTAATTCATAGCAACATTCACAAAAATATGGTGCATAAACAGGTATACAATTATAAAACTACGTGATAGCCATGCTGTGATGGTCCAGGCTCCTTCAATATAAGTATTTCAAGATTACCAAACCCTAGCTCACATAATACAAATATATACACTACTTGTGCATAAAGTTCAGTACAAGGTAGATTTCCAAAATGTTACAGTTCAGCCTTTTATTATATTTTAAGGGATTTCAGTAATATTGTATTACACCACCATGTATCTGGCTCCAGTGCTACAGTTTGCATGCTTAACCGAATCAAGGACACTTTGGATACCTCCTTCAAATGTAGATTCTCTAGGACAATGGCTCTGAACCTATTTTTATGTGGACTGTATCCAACACTATCTGTATGTCCCTGGGGATCTCACAAGGACCATAGCTGAGTGTTGAGTTGGCTGTAAGTTGAGAGTCACTGCTCTAGGAACCCATAAAGACTAAGGATGGTGACCACACATAAGTGCAAGATCTAGTCTATTTTACAAGTTTTATTAAAGTTACCAGTAAGGTTATGATTACTCAAACATATAGAAATCCTACAAAGACCTATGCACAAGTAACAGATATAGTCATAGTCTCATTCTTAACAATAGTCTTAGGGTCTGATGGCTGCCTTGCCAATTGATTGTCAGTAGAGCGATGGTTCCTGTTGGAGGTTTCCCATAGGGAACTCATTTACTCAGTTTAGGAGCCCTTTTTTATTATGCAATTCACATCTATTACTCTGTGCATATATGTGAAGGTGTCTGCTTCTTTTTCATTATTTGTATTGCGTCCCCACAAAATATTTGGGTGCCCCATTTTTCACAGTTATTTATAGTTCCATTTATTTTCATTAGCATTTACACACATTGGTTAGGGCACATGTTGGAAAAAAATGGACAACCAGGTTTCTTATAATCCAAAATTAACCTTTCTCAATTTTTCACAGTATCGCCCATTGGCACAGCTTTTCCCATAACCTTGTGACATTGGGCCATTCTCTGGTCACTTACTTCTGTTAAGCATTTCTTCTACCTATGGCTAGGTATGGCTAAGCTAAAATCTTTCAGTTCTCAGCCTAGGGCCTTGCGTTTCAGCCCTACTTGCCTAATACATATTTATTATCTCTTCTACCTTCTCAACAATCTTATACTTCTATGATCCTATAATTTAAAACTATTTGGCATACAATGATTAACCATGACATGGCATATTTGCTAATCATAATATCACACAGTAAATTAATGATCAAATGAACCAATTGGCCACAACAGCCATGTTGCATATGCAAAATCAAATTCTGTGGATCTGATTTTCTAAAAAGCAAGTGCAACTGCATGCTTAATTTGTACAATTAACACTCTGGCCTGGTCAGTGCGTATCTGACATGTGCAAAAAGATAAATTTATCAAGCTGTCCCTTATATTGTGCACAATACCTGATTTGTGGGTGTGCAAATAAGACATGCCACTGTGATCACATTTTTGCATGCACAATTGCATCTGCATATGCACATTTCAGCAAATTAGGCCTTCAATGGGTAACAACATATGGTGTCAATCAGCAATACATAGCTATCACTTTGAAATATGAAAGTACCAATATTAATATCATGGGATGGAGATGCAGTTGCATTATCTTTTGTAATTGTGTAAATGCAATTTCAATATGAGAACTATGGGTAATGAGTGCGAAGGGATTTTTCATAGCATCAAAGCACTTCAGTTTAAATGGCTGGGTCACAATTTCATATCAAACAGTGTCTGGAGGACAGCTAGATCTGTGAAGTCATTTTTTGAGTATCTCTAACCAGAGCATAGTGTTGTCACCTAAGCTGTGACCCAAAATTGGGAGCTACAGACCAAAATTCAAGTGGTGATGAGACAAAAAATCAGGAAGGCATGTCTCATAGACCTTGATCCCTGGGCTTGCTGAGGACCACCTGAGAGTTTCCGAACTCCTTCAACTTATACTGAAATCTAACACCTCTCAAGACTGACCTTCCCATCTCTGATCTGTTACCCAAAGACCATATGTAGAGCAACAGAGCCAGCATGTGAATACAACATATACATAATCCATCTGTGGTGCCTCTGAGATCCTTCCTCATGTATAGAAAAGACAGAAGAGCGCAAAAACCCAGGACCAACAAGATGTCTCTCAAAAACTTACCCAACATTGTACCAGATGTACCACTAAATTCATAGGTAAGGAACCAGACAGACTCCAATGAGAATTTACATTTATGGACTTGAGCCACTTCAAGTGTCTTCTATTGGCCTAATCTACAATGCATCTGTGAAGGACATGCCCTTCACAATCCCTTCCATACTTGTGCCTGAAAGACAACCTGAAAAGACATGTGTGCCCATACAGGTATATGGAAACAAACCCTCAGAGTATAAACTCTTTGGGGGCAAGGGCTGTCTCCATATGTGTTTATACAGCACCTACGAGAGTCATGGGCTGCTCCTGACCAGGTGCTACTGTCATAACAAATATGATATAATAACAGTCAGCACCTAAATAATCATGTATGCACAAAGAGATGACACATCAAGTATTTCCCGTAAGTGAGGAGCACCTACATGTGAACCTTTCTTTGAAAAAGACAGCTCCTGACTTTCAGTGTAACTGTAGCTATTTTCCCCCTTTAAATCATCATTGCTCACAAGATATTTTGTTTCTTCTTAGAGAAGCATTTCCTTCAAGATTTCGAAATAGTTCTCAACCTGGCAAAGAGCCACAAGGGTCCTGCAGTCATTGTCTGGAGGCATAGATGCTTTCTCCAGTAATTGTAGGAACTTGGACTGCAATTCACCTAAGCGCTTAAGTATGCATTTAACATTAAACCCTTGAGTAACCCCATTGATTTCAATGGGTTTCAGCTAAATCACAGGCTTAAGTGACTTTCAGGACATAAAGGAAATTGCAGTGTTGGGTCACTAAGTCTGACTCATGGCTGACGCATCTTTTCCTTCAACCCCTCAACTAATTTTATCACCAAACTTTCAATATCTGGTGAATTGGGCTGAAGCTAGGAGGAGAGTGGAGAACTAATTGGAGTGAGCTTTGCTGTGCAGTAATCACTCGATGGCCCACAGCAAGACAATGTCTAATGAGGACTTAATGAATTACAAAGGTCGATGTGCCATGGTAATAATATTTCAGTGTGGTTCTGAATATTGTGCTGTAATATTGCAGTAAGTGTAATATTGCAGTGCGACTATGAATAATTTCTGCTGAAGTGAACTCCCGGCCAGTCATCTATCTCTCAATTGCTTTTTTACTCAACACTTCAAAAAAAATATGTCTAATCTTTAGACACTGTAGACTGATGTCCTTAACACCCATTGAGTTCTGTGTGCAGTGTGCAAGATCAGACCAAACAATCTATTTTGCCTTTCAAAAAAAGCCCTTTCTTTAGGTTGATGGAGCTTGAAGGTGAGAAATCATCATGTTGAGAACTAAACATGGTTATGGCTGGGTATACTTTCATTGGTCAAGAGATGCATTAGGCATATGGTGGCTCTTCAGAGGCTATGCTAATTTTATTCTGGCACCTAAATCATTGTAATTAATTCAGTGATTGAGGATGGAAGCATTAACAGCTCTTCAGAGGGTATAAACATGTATATGTTTAAATCAAAGTTGCATTAGAGCAGAAGATTTTATTGCTTCATCTACTACTGTGCAAATGGAGCCCTTGATGGAGAGCAGGTCAATTTTTTTCTCATCAATTGATCAAGAAATAGAGGAGATAATTACCAAATCTCTGGAGAGCAAAATAGATTTATTTTAATGAAAAAACATAAGGCTGGTTCTAAGGGCAGGTCTCCTTATTTCCAGCAGTAATATTGACGGCTACTTTCTATCTGCTCTCTCTTTCATTTTTTTTCCCTTTCTTTTACGGCATGGATTGCTGTGAGCTAGTGATGATAGAGATTTTTCTAACACTTTTTGACCAAATGAAATTTTTGTCTTCTTTCCCCATCCCCTCAACCATTTTCATCAGAGAAAAAAAATAAGTCTCTGTTGAAACTCTGAAAAATGTCAAACACAAATTTCAACAATAAAAGACAAAAATAATGTTCATCAAAATTGTTCTTAGGGGAGGGGGGCAGAATTTTCTGCCCAGATTTGCTATATTTCCTTCTATATCTCACTCTATTAAAGGTTAATTACACAAACAAGAAAACAATTTAAATGAAGATTAAGTTAATTAGAGCAAAGAATGCCATACATTTTAGGAGGCACTTTATTTTGGAGGTGCCCTGCCAAATCTGCAGTGACGGGTATGTTGAAATTTGCACTGAGAGTAGCATTCAAGTCTCTCTGTTTCACACATTGAGGACTGAATTTAGCTGTCATGTGAGCTCATTCCCTTCACTGGCAGTCCTAAACTGTGTACCTCCTTCACTAGCGCCCCACAGCCCAGACATATCCAGCCTGGGGGCAGAAAGGTTGGGAGTGGATGTGTACAGTGGGGAATAGTTTATCATTCCAGATTTTTCAGTGCATAAATGTGAAACATGAATATTCTCTTTACATGTGGTTTCAAATGGAATTCATTAATGTGGGATTGAAGTGGGTGCGTGGCTTGCTGTCATTTTGGGTAAGAGGAAAACAGCTTCACCAGCGAAATTGATGGACAATAATATGGCTGATTTTGTTTATAGCAAATGATACTTATAACAAGCAAAAATGTTGCTATTAGTGGTGTAACATTGCTGTTTGTGACAAGCTTCTCAGTGGGTGATATATATAAAATACCAGGACTCTTCAGACATGGCTCCAAGTGTCACTTGGCAGATAGCCACCACTTACTTGTGGGTAGCTATTTACAGGCTACCCCACCGGGATATTCCTATTAACATTTCAATGAACCATGCTCAGATTTGGACACTTACGCTTCTGTTCCAGGGGTGCCATCTAATCTCTTGAAAATGATACATGGGGGATTAAATATGTGCAGCGCTAACAAGAAATAGCAACCTGTAGGATACTGAAGGCAAGATACCCTGATGGAGAAAAGCAAGGGACCCATGATGATTATTGCCCACAGCGGGGTGGATTCATGCCTCCAAGTCAAACACAGAAGACTGAGGAACTACCGGCAATACCATTATCTTCCCCATGTGTATCGTAAGGAGTCCTTTCCCAGAAATAGAAAGGCCAATTCACTTATGGAAATCTCCAGGCAGGTGCATTTGCATCTCTCTTTCACTACAGTTAGAAGCACTCTGTACCTCTATGATCAGACTCTAATTCCAGGGAGTAAAGACTGGAATGGTTACACCATTGCATCCCAATTACATGGCAAATATATTATCGTCCACTCTGCAGAGTACAGAGAATATTGTCTAGCAGTTGTGGGTGCGCTGTTTTTCCTCTGTTCATGTAGGATGACTGGAGTCAGAGGTTTGACGCTTGTATGTAACCTCTACAATACTGTTGGATGGAGAAGGGGTTGTCCAAGCAGGGTGTCGTTTTGGCGAATGTGATGAATAATGAAAATAGGATATCAATTTCTTCAAAATGAAAAATACTCTTGGGACACAGTTCATACTTGGAATCCTCTGCAGCTCTTAAAAGTAGGCCTTTTAGTTAGGTGCATAGAAATGGTTTAGGAGCATGTCATCCAAGAGTGGCAGCCAGCATAAAATTGTCACACATTTCTAAGTGATAGGCTAGCAAAAGGGCTAGATCCACAAAGGAGACATAAGATCCCCATTGCAGCTCCTAATTTAAGGATCCCAACCACCTAGTGTAATTTACAGTCCCGAGTTAGGCCTCCAGAGTTCCTATATGGTGCAGGGGGAGGGGGGATTAGGTGCCCAAGAATAGGATGCACAGAAGTTAGCCTACTGAGGGGGGAGTCACCTAAGTTAGCCAATAGGAACTGCCAAGGAGCAAGGTGGGGTTTCTAAGGGACACAGGTGCCTTGCTTTTGGCTGAGGAAGGCACCTACCTCCATGGCCAGCCATGAACTCTATATGTGAGTTAGGCACCTAAGTCCAAATATGCTCTTTACCACATAAAATGGCAGTAGTGGTGATTTTATATCTGATTCCCTAGTGGTTAGAGCAGCCAGGTGAGATGGGGAAGACCCATGTTACACACCAACCAGGCCTGTTAAAGCTGTTCCTTAACTTTTCATTGGGCCAAAAAGCACAACTCTTTAGTCTAGTGGTTCGAACTAACTCCTGGGGACTTGATTCAAGTTGTGGTTCTGAATCAGGCAGAGTAGGGATTTGAACCTGCATCTCCTACACACTAGGTGAAGGCTGTAACCAATGGGTCATTGAGTATGAAAGCGGTAGTGAGACGAGTCTCAGTTTTGTCCAAGTTGAGCACGCTCTGAGCATGCCTACCAGCTTGGGTCATGCTGGCAAGATGGGTAAGGCAACACCTAGACTGAGAATCCCACTGGTGTTCAGGCATGAGCTACGGGATGAGCTGCTTAACAGCATTAGGATTTAGGTGTTTCACTGCCAGAAATGTAGGTGACTGGGGGACTTTACGGTGGAAACATAGATGCCTTGGGAATTTAGGTGCCCACTGGGCTGGGTGGCAACTAACCAGGGGTTTTGAGGATTTAAATTTTGAATTTAGATACATCATATCATAGAAGAACAGGATTGGAAGGGACCTCAGGAGGCCATTTAGTCCAACCCCCTGATCAAAGCAAGGCCAACTCCACTAAACCATGCCAGCCAGGGCTTTGTCAAAAGTTGAACCTTAAAAACTTCTAAAGATGGAGATTCCACCACCTTCCTGTAACTCATTCCAGTGCTTCACTACCCTCCTAGTGAAAAAGTTTTTCCTAATATCCTACCTAGACCTTCCCCACTACAACTTGACATCATTGCTTCTAGTTCTGTCATTTGTCACCACTGAGAACAGCCTAGCTCCTTCCTCCCTGGAATCTCCTTTCAGTATCTAAAGGCTGATATCAAATGCCCTCTCATTCTTCTGTTCTGTGGACAGAATACAGCAATTTGAAATCAAAATCCCTTTATGGAGCTACCCCTAAGGCTATGTCTACACTTGAAAAGTTGTCAACTTTATAAAGTCAACTTAATAAGGTCGACTTTAAAATGACTTAAAGTAGGCCTTATTATGTTGACTTAACAGAAGTGGACTTAAATTTTCAAGTGTAGATGTGGCCCCTTTTTGACCTTATTAAGTCAACTTAACATTTTATGTCGACTTAAAAAGGTCCACCTAGGCACCACTCCACATCTCCACTGGCTTAAGTCAACTTAAGAAAGTCGACTTAAGTGTTAGTTCGAATTAAAACGAGGTATTATTAATTCAAACTAACTTTTCCTTAATTTGATTTAAGGAACAGCTTAAGTCGAATTAAGGAAAGTCCAGTATAGACGCAGAGTAAATTAAGTTGACTTAAGCCTCCTTAAATTTACTTAATCTGTAAGTGTAGACACACCCTAAGTGCCTCCAAATACCCAGTAATACCTCATTTCCAAATTATGGACTTGATGCAGGTATTACTAAGTGAAATACGGTGGCTTGTGTTACACAGAAGGTCAGATTAGATGCTTTTAGTGGTCCTTTTTTGTCCTTAAATTCTCTTGATGTAACTTTTAAGCTCCTAAGATTTGAAAATGTTGGTGTCATTGTGTATATGCACGTGATGGTGTACACTTACCTCTTGTGAGTACCTCTTTTTGGCTGGGTGCACTCCTGCAATCTTTTTCTCCAGTCCCAGTGATCATTGGGTGTTGTTGACCTCAGTAGGTGGGTCTGAGTGGCTCCGCCCTCCAGCTAGGTCATAGAATCATAGAATAATAAGGTTGGAAGGGACCTCACGAGGTCATCTAGTCCAACCCCCTGCTAAAAAGCAGGACCACGCCCCCTAAATTATCCCAGCCAGGGTTTTGTCTAACCGAGCCTTAAAAATCTCCAAAGATGAAGATTCTACCACCTCCCTAGACAGCCCATTCCAATGCTTCACCACCCTCCTAGTGAGAAAGTTTTTCCTAATATCCAACCTTGACCTCCCCAGCTGTAATTTGAAACCATTGCTCCTTGTTCTGTCCTCTGTTACCCTCGAGAACAGCCTAGCTCCCTCCTCTTTGGAGCAACCCTTCAAGTAGTTGAAGGTTGCTATCAAATCTCCCCTCAGTCTTCTCTTCTGTAGACTAAATAAGCCTAGTTCCTTCAGTCTCTCCTCATAAGTCATGTGCCCCAGCCCCCTAATCATTTTTGTTGCCCTCCGCTGGACTCTTTCTAATTTGTCCACATCCTTTCTGTAGTGGGGAGCCCAAAACTGGACACAGTACTCCAGATGCGGCCTGACCAGTGTCGAATAGAGGGGAATTATCACATCCCTCGATCTGCTGGCAATACTCCTACTGATGCAGCCTAATATGCCATTAGCCTTTTTGGCAACAAGGGCACACTGTTGGCTCATATTCATCTTCCTGTCCACCATAACTCCCAGGTCCTTTTCTACAGCGCTGCTACTTAGCTGATCGGTCCCCAGCCTGTAGCAGTGCATGGGATTTTTCCGTCCTAAGTGCAGGACTTTGCACTTGTCTTTGTTGAACCTCATGAGGTTTCTTTCGGCCCAGTGTTCCAATTTGTCCAAGTCTCTCTGGATCCTGTCCCTGCCCTCCAGAGTATCTACCATTCCCCCC
>ML685931.1:1439963-1461427 GCA_007922175.1 Pelusios castaneus | reverse complement strand
TTTCGATCCACCTTACGGTCCACTCGTCCAACCCATACTTCCTTAACTTGCCAACGAGAATGCTGTGGGAAACCGTATCAAAAGCCTTGCTAAAGTCTAGGTATATCACGTCAACGGCTCTTCCCGCATCCACAAATCCAGTCATCTCATCATAGAAGGAAATCAGGTTGGTCAGGCACGATTTGCCCTTGGTGAATCCATGTTGACTGTTCCTGATCACTCTATTGTCCTCCAAGTGTTTCAGGATGGATTCCTTGAGGACCTGCTCCATGATTTTCCCAGGGATTGAGGTGAGGCTGACCGGTCTGTAGTTCCCCGGATCCTCCTTTTTCCCTTTCTTAAAGATAGGTACTATATTTGCCTTTTTCCAATCCTCCGGGACCACCCCCTGTGACGGAATGCACATCTGTGCAGCCCTTGGGCGTGACTTGTATAATCTTTCTGTTCAGTTTTGCAGTGTAATTGTGTTATTTGATGACAATTACACTATACCGGGTTCCTCTGAGAATGCTCAGAGCATGGGCCACGTGATTACCAGGGTGCCATGTTCCCTGCTGCAACATGTATGTATAAATGTGAAGCATGTTACAGGGTTCAGACTCAGGACTGTCTCTAGCACAATAGCTGAAGATTTACACATCAAAGGGAATGCTAATGCCCTCCCCTGCTCAGGTAGAGGTGAAGAAAATCTCACAACAGGATAGTGAGGGGAGGGGCTGTCAGCAGTTTGTTAAAACAAAGACACAGAGACTGTGAGAGGAGAGAAGCTGCAGACTCCCAGTCTGAGAAGACACCATCCTGCAACCAACCTCAAGCAAGATCGGGGCCCTGCCTAAGAACAGGCAGAGAATGGCTGCAAGACATCAGACAGCCAAACACCATGCACATAATCTTGGACTCTGAGGTTAGTTTAGGTGAAGATGTTAGAGTAGTATGCGGTTTATACCTTTTATTTGATAGTGGTCACTCCTGACTCATTTGTAACATGTTGCTGCCATGATTGGCCATATTCTCACTTGAAATCAGACTCTGATCAATAAACTAATAGTTGTTTTACCTAAAGCTGTGTGGTCTTTAGAGGGTGTGGATGTGGGAGGCTGGGCACAATCCACTTCTTTGTTAAGTGGACGGACTGGAGACTAAGGTGATTGGGAGTGGGTCCCAATCCCTGTAAGGCAGTGGCTCCCAGTGTAGTGTCTGGGGCTGGGTGTGCTTGCTTGGGGACCAACGCCTGTGTGGCTAGTGGATTTACACCCACTGCCTGGGACCAATTACACGCTGGTGGCTGGTGTGGACTGACTCAGGAGTAAGCGGTCACCCAGCAGAGCGGGGTAAATTGGGGTTCAGGAGTGGGGTTCAAGCGGTCATAGCAGCACACCAGACTGCATTTGGGGAGCAGCCTGTCACACCCCCGTTCGCCACGAGTTCTCAAAGATAATGGCCAGCGGCTCTGCAATCACTTCCCCCAACTCCCTCAGCACCCTCGGATGCAGTTCATCCGGCCCCATGGACTTGTGCACATCCAATTTCATTAAGTGTTCCCTAACCTGACTTTCCATCACCGAGGGCCACTCTTCTTTCCAGTCCGCGTTACCCCGTGTAGTAGCCTGGGAGCTGGTCCGCCCTGTGAAGACTGAAGTAAAAAAAGCATTGAGTACTTCAGCCTTTTCCGCATCATCCTCCACGAGGATGCCTGCCCCATTCAGTAAGGGACCTACACCACCTCTGATCCTTTTCTTGTTGCTGATATACTTATAGAACCCCTTTCTGTTATCCTTCACATCTCTTGCTAGCTGCAACTCCAATTGTCCTTTGGCCTTTCTGATTTGATCCCTGCAATCCCGAGCAATATCTTTATACGCCTCCCTTGTCATCTGTCCAAGCTTCCACTTCTTGTAAGCTTCCCTTTTATGTTTCAGCTCCCCGCAGAGTTCCCTGCTAAGCCACGCTGGTCGCCGTCCACATTTGCTGTTCTTTCTGCACATCGGAATGTTATCTTCCTGTGCCTTTAACAGGGTTTCTTTAAAATACAGCCAGCTGTCTTGGACACCTTTCCCCTTCAGATCAGCTTCCCATGGGACCCTGCCCATCAGCTCCCTAAGGGAGCCAAAATCTGCTTTTCTGAAGTCCAGGGTGTGTGTTCTGCTTCTTTCCTTCCTTCCATTGATCAGGATCCTGAACTCTACCATCTCATGGTCGCTGCTGCCGAGGTTGCCATTTACTTCTACTTCCCCGATCAATTCTTCTCTGTTTGTGAGCAATAGGTCTAGAGGTGCAAGGCCCCTAGTTGGTTCCTCCAGCATTTGTACTAGAAAGTTGTCTTCAGTACTCTCCAAAAACTTCCTGAATCGCCTGTGCACTGCTGTATTATCTTCCCAGCAGACATCAGGATAATTGAAGTCCCCCATAAGAACCAGGGCCTGCGACGATCTGGAAACTTCTGTTAGTTGTCCATAGAATGCCTCATCCACCTCCTCTTTCTGGTCTGGTGGTCTGTAGCAGACACCCACCACAACATCCCCCTTGTTGCATTCTCCCCTAAATTTAACCCACAAGCTTTCAACCATCTTGTTTCCACTTTCATAGTGGAGCTCCGAGCAGTCATACAGCTCTTTTACATATAAAGCTACTCCTCCCCCCCTTTTTCCCTGCCTGTCCTTCCTGAACAATTTATATCCATCCATGGCAGTGCTCCAGTCATGCAAGTTATCCCACCACGTTTCTGTTATTCCAATTATATCACAGTTCCTTGTCTGTGCCAGTACTACCAATTCTTCCTGCTTGTTTCCCAGGCTCCTCGCATTTGTGTACAGGCACCTAAGATACCGGGCCCATTGCCCTACTTTGCCCTGTCGATTCTCCCTCCTGTCGCATCTTCCCCCTTGCAATTTCTCCCGGTGTCCTCCTTCCCCACTCGCCTGAGGTATTATGACTTTATCAAGAAATAAACAATTATTTGACCCCAGCCCCCAGTTCCAACTACCCTCTCTTTTATTCCTGCTGTTACAGCCCCAGCATCCCCCAAGTTCCATCCCTTCCCCCAGGTTTCCCTCAGTTTCACTTACCTGTGGGTTTTGGTCATCTTCCCCCTTCGGACCTAGTTTAAAGCCCTCCTTACCAGGTTAGCCAGTCTGCTTCCAAATATGCTCTTTCCCTTCCTGGATAGGTGGAGTCCGTCTCTGCCTAGCAGTCCTTCTTCCTGAAACAGCACCCCATGGTCGAGGAAGCCAAAGCCCTCCTGGTAACACCATCTCCGCAGCCAGGCATTCACCTCCAGGATGCATCTGTCTCTGCTCGGGCCCCTACCCTTGACCGGGAGGATCGAGGAGAACACCACCTGTGCACCGAACTCCTTCACCCGTGCTCCCAGAGCCCTGTAGTCACCTTTGATCTGCAGAGGGTCACCTCTCGCAGTATCATTGGTTCCCACATGGATGAGTAGCATGGGGTAGTAGTCAGAGGGACGGATGATTCTCGACAATCCCTCCGTAACATCTCGGATACGGGCGCCTGGCAGGCAGAGTGTATCACTGCCTTGCTGTACTACAGAGGTAATACCCCATCTTGGTTCATTGTCTAATTTTACTATCATCTGATGATTTGTATATAGGGGCAGTAGAAGTCAGTAGAATATCTGTGATTATAAAATTCTTAGACTGTACATCACGTTTTTGGACAGCTTCCAAGTCCAGCCTTTCTGGTGTCAGCAGATTCAGTAAGGAGGGTAATGCAGAACAGAGCTGAAGACTCATTAAATAGCCTGGTAAGGCTTTCACCAGTTGGCATAGTGGGAGGTGTGCTATAACTAAGTAAGGCTAACTGATCTTTTTGCTTCAAATCATTTCAGCTGCTTTGACAGCACATTCCGCCATTCCATTAGCTTGCAGGTAATATGGGCTTGTAGTTAGGTGCTCACAGTCACATTCATGTACAAAAACCGCAAATTGTTTTGCAGTGAACTGTGGCCCATTGTCAATTTTTAACGCTTGCAGTCAGCCAAACCTTGCAAAAGTACTCTTCAGTCTCATTATAACTGCTGCATTAGATGTTGTATGGAGCTGTAAGGTTTCATTCCATCATGAGTAGAAGTCAACTATTATTAAGAAGTGTTTCGGTGACATCTCACACAAACCCTCTACCAGTCTTGCCAAGAAAGTTTTGACAGTTTAGTTGTCATAAAAGGTTCTCATTAGTGGCTAGGTTTATTCTCAGTCCTGTCCTGAATATCTTTCCTAATGCCTGGCCAACATATTCAGGTTTTGCTCTTTCCCAACACTTTGTCCTTGGTGTTTCTGGTGGACTCCAGGTTGGATATTAGGAAAACCTTTTTTTCCCTAGGAGGGTGGTGAAGCACTGGAAGGGGTTACCTAGGGAGGTGGTGGAATCTTCATCCTTAGAGGTTTTTAAGGTCTGGATTGACAAAGAGCTGGCTGGGATGATTTAGTCAGGGTTGATCCCACTTTGAGTAGGGGGTTAGACTAAATGAGCTTCCGAGGTCCCTTCCAACCCTAATCTTCTATGAATCTATGATTCTTTAACTCTCTGTGTCAGCTCCTGTCTGAGTTTCTTGGGAATTGGTATTCTGAATCCATATCTTAGAAAGACTTAGGATTCTCCCAGCTATCTCCTCTTACTGAAAAAATTTCTGGCTAGCTCTGCAATGGCTTTGTTCCATGAAGGTCATCCACATATTACATATCCCACCATGCACTGCAACTCTACATCTTCCTATGTAGTGTTCCAAATGGATTCAACATGCGGGTTTTCCATGTTAGGACTCTCTATTGCCCCAGTAAAGGTCTGGATCTCATCTTCTAACTCTCAGTCTTCTGATAGTTTCTGGATATCAGGAGAGAGCATCAGCAATAAGTAGTTTCTTTCCAGGCAAATACTCAGCTATACGTTGGAATTTGAGCATGTGCATCAGTATACATTGACAATGCAAGGGGGCTTTCTTAATATTCTTCACATTAATAAGTGGCATAGAGGTCTTGTGATTAGATATGAGTTTGTACCATCTCTGCTCAAAAAAGGTATGGGTAATTATTTTTCAGATGATTACATCCTGACCAAACAATCTTTTTCAATCTGGGTGTACCTTTTCCTCTATGTTGGTGATAGTCTGTGAACAAAAGGCAACCAGCCTGAGTTTCCCACCATGCTGCTGAAGGAACACAGGCTATGTCTAAACTAGCAAAGTTAAGTTGACTTTATTAAGTCGACTCAACAAGGTCGACTTAAAGTCAACCTAAAGTCAACCTTGTTAAGTCGACCTAACAGAGTGGCACTACTTCAAGTCGACTTAAGTCGACCTTGTTAAGTCGACTTAATGGCTTTAAATCAACTTAATAAGGTCGAGTTAGCATTAATCCCTGTCCAACAGGCTTTAAGTCGACTTAAGAAGTCGACTTAAGGCATAAGTGGACCTCAGAGCAGGTGTTATTAAGTCAACTTAGGAAGTGCTTAAGTCGACTTAATAAGAGCCCAGTGTGGATGCGGCTTTGTTTAGGTCAACTTAAGCCTCCTTAAATCGACCTAACTTACCAGTGTAGACATACCCACACTGCCCAGCCCATAGCTACTTAATTCTGTGCTAACAACTGTTGGTTTGTTTGGGTGAAAGAAAACAACTGGTCCTTCTGTTACCACCTTCTTTGCTTGCTCAAATGCCTTATCCTGGTAGAGTCCCCATGCCCAGGATGAGAATGTTCATAATAGTTTGTTTAGATGCCATAGGAAGATGGACAAATCTGGTAAATCTCTCTCCAAGTAGGGACTCATTGGTCCAAAAGTTATCAATGTTATGATACGTCCTGTGGGGGCTTAAGATCAATTATGGCTTTATTTATTTTCTTGGCTTAGTGTGATAGTGTGTTGACTAACAATGTAACTCTGAAATTCATAGTATGTCTACACTGCCAGTGACTTCAGGATAAATGCAATGGGATCAATTGAATGGTTTGTGTTGCAATGGGATCGATTGAATGGGTTGTGTAGACCCACTTTATCATTCCAAGAAGTGCTCTCCAGTCAATGTGATTAAACTATCTCCCTGAAAAGAGTAAGGCTGCATTGACCAAATGGTATCTCTGGTTGATGCAGCACAGTGAAGATGCCACAGTACAGCAATGTAAGTACATAGAGTAGCTTGTGTATCTCCCATCGACTTACATACATTTAATCTTCACTGGGCTAAATTGTTAGTTAACACACTACCACACCAAGCCAAGAAAAAAAAAATAAAGCCATAATTGATCTTAAGCCCCCATAGGACATATCACTACATTGACAACTTTTGGACTCATGATTTCTTATTGGGAGAGATATTTACCTGTGATGTCCATGTTTCAACAGCATCGTGTTACTTTATGTACCTTAACAAACAGGAAGTCCTGTGGCACTTTTAAAGACTACCAAATGTATGTAGCTTGCGTTTCACCTATTGATTCCTTGGGGCACTGTAGACAAGGCCTCAACCTCTGTTTGCCCAAATTTGCATTTTCCTCTGCTGAGTTTAAGTTGAGATGCAGAGGTCATATCAAGTATTTCCTCCAGTGACATATAATGCTTAGCTTTATTAGCTCCATGCACAAGGATCCCATCCAAATAGACTGCTGTATTTCTCTGCCTATTCAGAAGTTCAGAGATCTTTTTTTGATAATTCCCTGGCACTGAAGCTATTCTGAAAAGTAATCTCTTAAAATATATCCTCCAAGGAGTAATCAAGATTTGGCACTTCCCTCTTCCAGCGGAATCTGACAGACACCATTAGCAGCTTCTAGATTAGAAAATATGGTACCACCAGCCCGCCTGGGTAGTATGTCATCCAAGGTGGGAAAAATGTATTTTTGCCCATATAACTTCGTTCGGGCAGGATTACATTTAAAACACTGAAGCAGCAAAGCTTTGCCAATGCAGCTGCGTCCTCATAATGTGTCAGTGAAGTTAATCCACCTCTGCAAGAGGTGGTAGCTATGTCAGTGGGAGAAGCTCTCTCTCCTAGATAGCTCTGTCTGCATGGGGGTTGGGTGAGTGCAACTGTGTCACTCAGGGAGGTGGATTTTTTGAAGTCCTGAGCAATGTAGTTATACCAGTATAGGTTTACAGTTAAGGTGACTATACATTCAATTTTTAAAGGGTCAGTCCCTTATTTTAGCCCTTTTCCCAATGTGCCAACTTTTTAGTTAAAAAGTCTGAATTGTCCCATATTTCTGGCTCCTGTTCCTCATGCAGTTGGGAGCAGGGCCAATCTGGAGACATTTTAAATCTCTCACTGTGTGCAGCCCAGACATGCAGGGTGGAATGAAATGCTGCTGCACTGCAGGTTATCTCTGCCTCAGCTGTCTCAGACTCTGGTGAGTGTGGGCGAGGGGCTGGGGTGGGAGAGAGGAAGTAGAAATAGGGGATACAAGGTGCTGGGGGGAGCTGGGCTGCACAGCCACAGGCAGGAGGTGCCAGGGAAGGAGGGAGGGAGAGAGGGGGTGCCAGACTACCAGGAAGCCACGGGTGCCAGGGGGGCAAGGGAGAGCTGGGCCACCAGGGGGCGAGGGGATACCAGGTCACTGCAAGTGCCAGGGCCATGGCAGGTTCTGCTAGTGCCAAAGAGAAAGGGATTGCAGGCTGGAGTTGCAGTTGCCTAGGGAGAGGGGAGTGCAGAAGTTCTGAGGAGAGGGGTGCCAGGTCGCCAGGAAGCAGCAAGTGCCAGGGGAAGGGGCTGCCAGTCCGTGAAGGAGCCACTGTTGAAGGTGCTGGGGGAGGGGCCAGAGAGAGCCATGGAGGGTGAGGGGGCAGCACCACAACATGTTGGGGGGAGAGGGTGGTGCCGGGTGCCAGGAAATGTTGGGGGGTAAGCTGTAGGGTGCAAGGTGCTGGTGGGAGAAGAAGAGGGTGACCAGATCCTTCCCCTACCACCCATCCCATTTTTTCTTACTTTCTATCTGGTCACCCTATTTATGGTGCAGACCAGGCCTCATTCAATCTTTTCAGATTCACTTAAATTCTACTTTTTCCACCCCATTTAATTACTGGCATGGGAGCTACCCATTCCAACGGCTCTGTAATTTTGGTTAAAATCCCCTAATTTTTCCATTCTTTCAAGTTTTTTCCTGCACTTTGGATAGTGAAGGAACAGACGTCATTTGGTGTGTTGACATGCTATACACCATTCAGATTCCCTTGTAGGGTGCCTAGGTCCCACAAGACCTGCTTCTCTTCCACTTACTGCATAAAGTCCAGCAGAGAACCTGCACTACTGTAAAGTTGATTCTTCTCTGTTACAAGCCACAGTAAGAATTCATAAGACCTTTCCTGTAACAAACCACATACATTCTCAAGGATTTGGCCCTCAATCTTTGCTTTCCTACCTGGACTTTAGAGGATTTCAGCTTGATTTCACTCTCGTTGACTCTATGCGGACTCTATCAGTAATGATAGAAACATCAGCTCCTGAGTCAAAGTTAAATGATATTGTTGTCTCCCTACAAACTCAGGGTCACATGCCATACTGACTCATTATCTTGAAATACTCCATCAGGGGCTTGGAGGAACCCCAGGAACAGGAAATCACACTGGTGTTCTGAAATCAAACATATCTGCTTGGTTCTTCATCCCTCAGTATGGTGTCCAGTGCTTGGCATTTATTAGATCACCTACCCTTGGCTGGACACTCTTTATTCCTGCCGTGGCTGCCCCCACACCTGTCACTCCTGTTTCCTGGTCCCACCTTTATTCTTTTTTCTGCCAGAAAAGAGACCCTTTTCTGGATTTTGTGTGTGTAGTCCTCCTCAGTGACTAACTGCCATTTAAAATTCATCTCCCTACTTAGATCACACAGTGGAGCTCAGCTGACTCACCACTTCAGAGTGCCATGCCATCTCAACAGCCGCACATAAGGTACAACTGCTTTATGTTAGGAGTCAATGAGATATTTCCCTATCTTTGGTTCCAGCTACAGATCTGAATCTCTCTTCTCTGGTAGCTGACAAACCGTAGGCCTCTGCTAATTCATGCTGGTATCTCAGAAAAGAGAGTACCATCTCTTTCTCTACCTGACTGCACTCATGGAATGTAGCCCTTTTAAAAAATAACACTACTTTGGGGTATAAATTGTTCCTTTTATTTCTCCAACCAATCAAATAGTCAACTTCTTCCTCTCTGTCCCAAAGGTGAAAGAGTGGAAATACATGCTCTGCATCTGGCCCCATAGCCTAGCTCAAGGAGTTAACCTGCATTGCTGTTGGGTCCCCCTAGAATTCAATAGCTGTTCAGTACTGGACAAAGCTCTTTTCAACCAGGCAACTGGTTCAGATTGGAGAAGTTTCGGGGTTTGGAAGGCTTGAAATGGGGCATCTTCCTACCTGGCACCATCTTCCACAGACAGTCTGTAGTCAGTTCTTTCCCTGCTAGTGCAGTCACAGCTAGCAGTTTTGGAGATGCCATTCTCATACCATGTCATAGTTCAGTTAACTTGTGCTCAGGCCAAGTTGGAACAGGCACAGACACTACCTGTGTGCAATGAACTTACTTTGATAATAATAGCCTTGTCCCAGAAGACCGTCAGATCTCAGATAACATACTACTGCTTCAACAACAACTTTATTGGAACAGTCCAATACAACAACCAGATACCATACTACAACCACTAAAGCTGAGTGAAGAAGTAATTTTTTGATTTGTCTACTGAACTGGGAAAGAACCACATTAATTCATTTAGAACTAGAGTGACTAGATAGCAAGCATGAAAAATCAGGAAGGAGGCATGCGGGGTAATAGGAGCCTATATGAGAAAAACTCCAAATATTGATACTTGTCCGTATAAAATCCAAACATCTGGTCACCGTATTTAGAACCAATATTGAATCTCTTCCATTTTCTACCCAAAATGAAAAAATGGGAAAAAATATTGTTCAGGGCCAAATGAAATATTTTTAATGCAAATTCAGAACATTTTCAAAATGAAATGGCAAAATGATTTATTTAGACATTTATACAATTTTGTTTTTTTCAGACTTTTTTGTTGGATGGGGCAAAAACATTCATTAAATTTAACTTGACTTTGCTAATAGGTCTGATGATGACCTGGAAAATGCTTTTTTGGAGAACTTACTATTCCATTGGGAAAAAGTTACTCAGCTCTAACCATCACATGTAACTGAGTTGTAAATGTGTTGTTATTTAAACAGCCATGCAGATGATAAACTGAGATTTCCATTTTGTGACTTCCTTAAAAATATTTATAAAGCAATCGATCCATTTCAAAAGAGCATAATAAGATAATGAGTGAGTGACAGTCTTTCCTATTAACACTAGAATGGAAAGCCACAGAACAACAGTTAATTCAGAGAACATTTCCTCTTCCTCCTGATTTTTGCTGAATAACGTTGCCATCATTACCTGAGGGACACAAGAAAGGTGGATTTTATTTTATTTTTTTTAATTTCAGGCTGTAGGCCACCACTCCACCCCCCGGCCACTCCGAAAGTTGTTTTAAATGTATGACTTCACTCCCTTGTCTGAGTCATTCCTTATATATTGTCATATGGTTTCCAAGAAGTGAAGTCATTTGGTGAAATTGGATTTATCTAGTTCATTTTTTATGAATCAGGTAAAGATTTTCTATCCTGGGGACTACACAGGAAGATAGAAAACATTTTGTTCCTTGGCATGGGTTAACTGAGGCTATGTGCATGGCAGTAGCACCCATGCTTTGCATTACAGCAATGCAGGAAAACTGAAGAGCGCACTCCAATCTTGCTCCCTGATGTTTATTTACAGTCTAATTCTGAGACAACATAGAGTAGGACCTATCAATTATATACGTTGGTGCTTGCAAATTGATTCTGGTTTATTTTTCTTTTGTTACTTGTGTGTAGAGGACAGAGAAAACATTACAGGCTAAGTTATGACACACTGACAGCAGATTGCTACCCTGCATTTTTAATATGACATAATTATCCTTAGCGTAGTGGTATTATTATGGTTAAATTATTTAGTTTAATACCAAAAGTTAACATCATGTACTTATTGCCATTAAAACTGAAGAGTAGCTCGAAAACTGGCTTCCCAGTTCAATGAGTAAAAAAGCCATTTGCAACACACAGTTTCTCATCCCAGAAGCGGCAGTCATCTGAGAGCAGAAGATTTGTAGTGGGCAGTTGAAAAGTATGGAGATGAAAATGAATTTCATTGGGCTGAAAGAGTTATTGGCAGAAAATAACACAAGTTGGGGGTGGGGAGGAGGGAACTTTAATAAATACATTCAACTTCCCTGTCTCCAGCTCTGTAGATTCAGAGGACTTTTAGGTGTGGAAAGCTTAAGGTCTAAAGGGATGCTGTGTGGCTTCAAAAAAGTGGGAAGAATAGATGGGGTGAGAATTCTATTTCATTGTTGTCTGCTGTGATTTCTTTTAACACAGATGAGATGAGGGCAGCCAGCTTGAAAATCTGAGTGTAGCTTCACTGGAAGAACAAGCCAGAGAATTGCAAAAATTAGCCCTTTAAAGGTAGTTTTACTATACTTTTTTTGTTTCTTCTTTTTATCAGAATTAGGGAAATTAAGGGATAATTGTCTCTTGAGTAACCTGAAATATACATGACTTTGGTTTTTTGTGCTAGCTTCTGTAAATGTGTAGCTACAGCTAAGAGCATAAGATTTGTAGAATTTTCAAAGGGTCCAAGTGACTTAGGAGGTTTTGAAAATGGAAATGTAGGCTCCTACATTACTTAGCCCTAGATCCTTACAGATATTTAAGCATTGATTTCAGTAGAAACTAGAGGCCTATGTATCTTTGAGAATCTGCACCTTAAACCCCCCCCCCCCCTTTTTTAAAAAAAACCATCATCAAGTATCTTAGCTGCAGCAGCATTTCATGATGAGCATGGGCTAGACCCGAAGCCTACTGAAGTCAGTGGAAGTCTTTTCACTGATTTCAATAGGTTTTGCATGAGGGACAGAGTGCTTGGGTTGATGGAAGTGGGGATCTTCATCTAATGCTAAGGTACTTCTTGTTAGAAGGTGGTGGCTGATGGTATTGAATTTTGGTGATGTTATTTTCAGTAACTAAAAGGGTGCTTAGAGCCTGTCCGGGACACTTCTCATTTATTCTAAATCAAAATAGCATGAAATATATTTCTAAAGAAATTAAGAGAGTCTCTGGAGATCTTACAAGCTAACAATCAAATTGTTGGGGTGATATCCCGGCTCCAATGAAGTCCATGAGCATTTTGACACTGACTTCAATGAAGATCAGATATTCAGAAGTACTCTCTGTTGACATGGCTCTCTTCCCATCAGAGCCCTTGTGAGTTTCACTATTTACTTCATTGATAACCCATGCTCATGCATATGCGTAGCTTTGCTTATACGTACAGAATTAAGCAAGTACATATCTTCTGCAGGACTGAAGCCAAACATAAAAACAGTCATACAGAAGACTATATACTGGAAAATCTCTTGTATTTTTATTTTTATATTAGTAGCAGTATTTATTACTTTACATTATTTTCCCTCATTGTTATAAATGAAATTCTTTTTAACACTGTGGAAAATTAAGGGTAAAGAATATATTGTTGATTCGTGATATTTGTCATCCCATAGATTTAATCTGCCCAAAATTTTTAGACAGTTAAGGCTATATTCTGATCCCCTTTAGTCACACTGCATAGTGTTTTCCTCTTTGAGTATTCCCACTGAACTCTGATTTTTTTTAAAAAAATATCTCAGAAATATGCCATCTGATCTTCCTTGGATTTGCTGGAAGATTTTTTAAAGGTCTCAAAAAAGTTTATTCTGAAAGCACACTCATTCGAAGGGGAGAAGCTCTTCAATCTTGAACTCAGACAACCTTTATCCAACATGTTAATTAATCACATGTTATATCATAGAACCATAGAAGATTAGAGATGGAAGGGACCCCAGGAGGTCATTTAATCCAATCTTGTGCATTAATAGATTAATAGACTAATAACACTAATAGATGTTATTATCCTCTATTAGATGTTAACAAATAAACAAGCAACAATAAAAAAAAACCCTACAAAAAGGAGAAAAGGAAAAGTTTTCAAGCCTTTTATATATCATAAAGAAGCCAAAAAGGGGACAAGCTGTTCTTCCTGTTTTGCAGATCACATTTAAGATATTAAAATCGTGAACATAAGCACACATTTCTCATTTTTACAGTAATAAAGAGGGAGCTGTTCTGTTCTATAGCAAGAACCATTCAAACCTTGAAATGGCATGTGAATCACAATCTATACAGAGTGAGCAGCTTAAGTTCCAGACATTTATTAGTAAAATTGGAACAAAGACAATTCCTTCTGCACATCCATACATAAATGCAGCCAGTCACCAAGCAGTGCATTTGTACAGTTGTGTTTGTTACAAGGTGTTGGCTTACATCATGTGTGCGTGTGTGTACCACTATTTATAACAGAGTTGATGAAGATTCTTCAGGAATAGGGGCATTTCCTCTCTTAAGCCTTTGCTCTAGGGCAAAATGCTGGTGATCAGAATAGCAATTAAACAGTCAAGCTGCTTTGTTTGCTTTGACATAGGTGCCACACATTGATGGCAGGGTCTCCCCTGACGTGAACTCCCACTGCTTGATCACATGCATCTCTGCAGTATTGTTCTCTGACAGTACTTGTACGTATGTGTTCTGGGCAACGTATAAGGGATTTGGGTCTTCTTTGTAGTAAGATGCCCAAAGGTGTTTATGGAGAGAGTGAGGATCCACAAAAAAGAGAAATCCCCTTCACCATGTTCCCTCTTGACTGGGATTCTCAAAAATGTGGCCCACTGTCCTCTGCTCTAGCTCACCTTATTTCCTGCTTTTGCTCTGTCTTCCTGCATTTTCTCTTCTTCTTGGTTCTTTTTGTTTCTTTGAGTTTTCTTTTATTCTTCTTTCTTTCACACTAACATCTGCTTGTTTCTTGTTACTTTTTATCTCTCATTCAATCCCTTTTCTCCCCATTCCCTCTTCTCCGCTTCATCCATTCCCACAGTCGTCCGCTCTCTGCCTTAGACATCCACTCACTGGGGACCTGGCTGCGGCCGGCTCCCTCCACCGGCGGCCCCCACTTCCGGGGCCGGGCCAAGAGCCGGCTCCCCACCGGCAGCCCCAACCTGTCCACCCGGGCTGGCTCCCTGGGGGGGTGGAGCGGCCCACCTGCCCTCCAGCACGGGGGGGGGGGAGGGCCACCTAGGCCAGTTGGCCCTGGGTCCCGCTCCCCCCATGGGATAGCGCTGGCTCAGCCGAACCCCCTCGCCAGGTAAGCACCCACAGTCAACCTGATTTAATCACTCAATCATACTGGACTTTACCACTGCACTCACCAGACCCTAAGGAGAAGCTGCTCCAGTGGCTTTTGAGCTGTGGGAGGTGCTGAGGGCAACTGCTTCATCAGCCCACCAGGAGTTGGGAAAGCAGGAGGAGAGGGGGCTGGACTCCATAGGGTAGATTCTCAGGTTGGGTAGGGGACAGAATGGCCTGGAGACCTGCAGGGGAGTCAGTCCTGCAGCAAAGCTGGAAAGAGAAGGAGAAGGGGAAGGAAGACAAACCTCACAGAGAAGCAATCACCAACAATTGCCTAGGGAAGGGCGGGACCTGTGAGCCTTGAAGAGAAGTTCCTAGGGTGTGGAGAGGACATGCCAGAAACCTCACACCAAATGAAGAGCCAGGAGTGTGTGCTGCTGATGACCAGAACAAGCTCTATGTACAGCAGCACCCTGAAGTACGGGAGTCAAACCATCTGCTTGGACTCCGGCCCCACAAATAAATGTTTGGCTGTCCAGAGGTCCAGCCAGCTCAAGTGCCAGGATATTATCCCAAGCCTACAGCAGTCAGCAGGGAACTTTGCCTTGAATTCATCAGGCTTTGGATCCAGACCTGAGTGCATGTTGTTTCATTGACTGCTAGAGTTTGGTGGGAAATGGCTTCTGCATCCCACAAAATAACTCAGGATTTTGGAATAATTTTCCCATTCCGAATCAGGATGAAAAGTCTATATCGCCAACATTTTCACAAACTGAACATTAAAATAAGTAAGAATCAGTTCAAGTCAATCACGATGTGGCTTTTGAAGAATTTCAAAGCATTTCATTTTGACAGGCCTTTTTTATGCTTTTTACTATAAAGTAACATAAATTGAGACATAAAAAGTCATTTGGAAGCAAAAAAGAAATGGAAATTTGAAATGAGAAATTAAATTACCCTTTGCTATGAAAAGTTTCTCATCTATGAATGAGCATTTTCTGATGGAAAATGTTCTGTTCAAAAATTCCTGATCTACTCTGTTGATTACAATAGGGCTGCACCTACACGAGCAAGTTCTAGAGGAAACTCAGTTGTTTTTCTGAGGGGATAACTATAGGGATGGCTGCAAGGTGACCACCCTTGGACTTAAGTAAAGTCATTAACACCATTATTCACATAATTTATGTGTCAAAATCAATTCCCCTGGTCACACACTGAGGGGCATTCAAGACTGGCTGAATGGCTGTACATAAAGGCTGCTGGTAAATAAATGGCAATATAACATGCTGTGGGGCAGACTCTAGTGAGAGATTAGAAGGAACCAATCTGAGGTCCAGGAGTAGCTAACGGCTTCATTCATTACCTAATAAATGAGGGAAACAGTATGTTAATTAAACTGAGAGATGATGCTAAATTGAAAGTTGTGGAAAATACCAGTGAGAACTCATACAACATGATCTACACAAATTAGAAATACACATAGGAATTTGCTGAATAGGATGGCTTGGAAGAACACACCAATACCTGAGGGCGCAAAGCCCAGAATCCAGCTTTAGAGCTTGCCCTGGGAGTGGAGAGGGAACACAGGCTAAGGTAGTAACACTGCAAAATGTTATTGCAGTATTTAAAGTTTATGTTGTGGTAGCACCTGGAGGCCAATGAGTTTGGAGCCCCACTGTGCTAGATATGGTACTTATTTATAATAAAATGATACTCTCAGCTCCAGAGAGCTGCCAGTCATAAAGGCAAGACTGAACAGATGGGCTAGACAAAGAAGCAGGTTGGAGTGTGGGTGGGTGAGACAAGAACAAAATAATAGGATCTGTGCAGTGCTGAACCAATAGGGAACAATGATGGCAACTCTCCACCTGCCTAGCCAGTTTCAGACAGCAGGGTGAGGTGATTGCTTAGTTTGGGTCAGGATTTCAGCAACGCTGTCATAACTCCGTGTGGCACAATCTATATTCCTCAGTCTAAAAGCTGGGACGTACAGGAGATATGTATGTCCAGCAACCGCAATGTCCACTGTGTTCAACTCTTTTCTCTTAGTTGAGAGTGTCAAAAAAAGGCCATTCAAATTGCAAGGTGAACTTCTTAGACCTTTCTTATCAATCATAAAAGCATACTTCACCAGATACAAGATAAATAAATTCCAAAGGGGTAGCCGTGTTAGTCTATTGTAGAAAGACAACAAAAAATTCTCACATCATTCCCCGCTGGGAAGAGGAAGGTAGAAAGAACAATCCACACATGATAGATCCCAGTCACACCACTTAGCATGCTCCTGGAAGGCACTTAGGCTATGGCTACACTCATAAAGTTAAGTCGACTCTGTTAAGTTGTCTTAACAAGGTCGACTTTAAGTCGACTTAAAAGAGTGGCTACACTTTAAGTCAACTTAAGTCGACCTTGTTAAGTCGACTTAACAGTAGACATAGCCATCTACACTGGCTTTAAGTCAACTTAATAAGGTCAACTTAGTGTTATTCCCCGTCCACACTGGCTTTAAAGCGACTTAAGAAGTCGACTTAAGGCTTAAGTCGACCTTCAGAGAGGTGGTGTTATTAAGTTGACTTAAGCTGTTATTCAGTTGACTTAAGGAAGTGCTTAAGTCGACTTAATAAAAGCCAAGTGTAGACGTGACTTTGTGTAGGTCGACTTAAGAGTCCTTAAGTTGACCTAAGTTGCCAGTGTAGATGCACCCCTTGGATGCGTCTGCACTTGTAAATTAAGTCAACTTAAGCTTACTTAAGTCGACTTAATTTATTCTGTTTCTACACTACACTTTCCTTAAGTCGACTTAAGCAAGTTGCTTAAGTCAACTTAAGGAAAATTAAGTTGACTTTTTAAAACCTCGTTTAAAATCAACTTTTGGCTTAAGTCGACTTTCTAAAGTCGACTTAAGTCCTGTCTACAAGAGAATAATCATGTCTTGAGCTATCCAAAGCAGCAGCTGAAGGCCAGAAAGTAATAATAATTCATAACAAATTTGATTTTAAATACAACAGAGTCCTGTGGCACTTTTAAAGACTAACAGATTATTTATCGCATGAGCTTTCGTGGGAGAAAATCCCACTTCGTCAGATGCTTTGAAGATGGGAAAGTTACGGAGTTGTCTTGGGGTTAAACAGGGACTATGGATTTTTCTCGCATTACAACAAGTGATTTGACCTCCCCCTCCTCTATGTGCTGTTCCCCAGTGTTTGAATCCTAACACCTATTTTGATTTGCTGTTACAGCCTGACCTGATGCTATGTCATACACTCCCCTGCATTTAATTTCCTCCCATTCTGTAACTTTCCCATCTTCAAAGTGTCTGACGAAGTGGGATTTTCTCCCACGAAAGCTCATGCGATAAATAAATCTGTTAGTCTTTAAAAGTGCCACAGGACTCTGTTGTCTTTCTACAATAGACTAACACGGCTACCCCTTTGGAATTTGATTTTAAATGGCAGGGAAGAACCTTCAAAAAGCTAACTGTGTTGTGAAACTACTGAAGGACACTCTAGGTCAACTTTGTAGGCCCCCCCCAAAGTCGACTTAGTTAAGTCGACCTAAATTAACAAGTGTAGACATAGCCCTTGAGTTTAGGGTGATAGGCATAGTATAAAAATTTGAACAGAACAAAAACCAAACAATCAGGGAGTCCAGTTCTTTACTGACCCATAGAAAGTTAAGACAGATTGTATCCATAGTGATAGCAGCCATCACAGTTCCATCCTCTTATAACAGATTCCACTATATCAAGAGGGAGAGATGAAGGCAAGACAGTTGTGTAGGAGTTAATTCTTAGCAAGGTTATTACACAAAGAATCAGTTGTTTGGTGACTGGTTGAGTTAATTTGGAGAATTTCACATCATATCTTAATGACTGGGGAAGTCTAAATTGACAAGCACAAGGAGATGAGTCTAGATGCATTTTGGCAGCAAAGGGAAAGCAGGAAGGCACAAGACCCTTTTGATAGATTAGCTGTAATCTTCCATTTCTATTATTGAGATTTGTACCACATTCATCATGAATTGGGAGTAAAGCTGCTAATCACGCCCCACTGGCAGAGACATTAACTTAAGAGAGACAGTGGGGCCTTGAGAAACAGGACAAAAATGTATGAAGTGGGAACCTAACAATAGAAATTTGACTACACAAATAATATGTTCAAGTGATATTACGGTCTAATTTAATGTGACAATGGCAAGAAAAGCTGAGAGAGAATGTGGGCTGACACTGTTCCCCGGTTTAACTCAACTACTACAGAGGTTTCATAACATGTGGTGATTGAAAAAGGGCCCAAATCCCTTTCCATTGGTATTTTAATGATAATGTGAAGGTACGTCCTTTCTACAAGAGAATAATCATGTCTTGGGCTGTCCAAAGCAGCAGCTGAAGGCCAGGGAGTAATAATAATTCATAACAAATTTGATTTTAAATGGCAGGGAAGAACCTTCAAAAAGCTAACTGTGTTGTGAAACTTCTGAAGGATGAATAATTTTGCCCAATCTCACCCTTTTCTTTTTTCTTAAGTACCATGGTATCTAAGCACTTGGTAGTCTCTAACGTATTTGTGTTCAGACACTTCTTGTTTTGCAGCCAGGGAACTGAGGCACGGAGACTAAGGGTGGAATAGGGAACGAAACCCAAGTGGCTCAGATGATGTATAGTGACCAAGTACCTTCACAAAGAGAAAATACCAGATTCTCATGGGCTCTTTTTACTAGCAAAGTAAGACAGAACAAGGATCAATGGCTCAAAGATAAAGCCAGAGGCATTTAAATTAGGAAAAAGGCAGACATCTTTTAGCAGTGGCCATGATGAACCACTGGAATTATAGCAAAAACAACGAAAGTCCTGTGGCACCTTATAGACTAACAGATTTTCTTCAGCATAAGCTTTCGTGGGCTATAACCCACTTCGTCAGATTGCATCCTTAAATTGACTTAAATTGCTAGTGTAGACATAGCCTTATGGAGGAGCAGACCAGTGCCAAGATAAACTCTTTATTATGAACAGGAACTATGTACAGAAATGCGATAAACTGCCTACTACTAAGTGTAGCTGCAGCCAAGGATTGCCTCATCCCAGACTTCTTGGTTTCTGCCATCAGCAGGAAGTATTGTGTAACCCATATGCCTGAAAAGGCTATCTCTGAGAGACCTGCTGAGGGTGGGTTACTGTTGTTGGGCAGATTAGTGACCCACAACTGGAAACAACTGGAAACTTCCAGTAGCAGGGAGTGGTAGCAATTTGAGCATGCTCCACAGTGTACCCTGCTGGTGTGATCAGTCAGATGACTGGAGAGCAGCAGCCTGAGCAGACAGCAGGCAGGAGCTGCCTTGAAAGGAGACCATGTGCTCAGTGTTCTGGAGAGGAGCTGAGCCAGGAGTGAACAAGATGTTTTCTCCATGTAAAGGAGTCATTTGCACCAGACCTTGCAGACATGCATATGGGACTGAGGGCTGGTTGCAGAGGAGAAGAGAAAGCCTGCATGTAATGCTACAGAGGATCCCAGCAGAGAAAGAAGAGGACAGCTATTTCTTGCCACTCAAGCTTCCACACTGGAACAGAGACTGTAGCTGAGAGTTGGGTAAACTCCACACAGACTTTGGGACTCTTGGGTATCTTTCATGCAGGGGATTGTTCTTGGTTAATTGTAGTTTGTTTTCTTAGGTTAAGGTTCATTTAGTTAGTAGTTAATAAAGTTCATTGTTATGTTTAATGTAGTAGTATTTTAATGTGTGAGTGTAGCTCTGAGCAAGCTTCGCTGTGAGTCCTGTACAGACTGGATCCTGGGTCTCCAGCTGCTTTTCTCCACAGGGGTTGGGATTGATTTCTGTGGGGCACTGGAGAAGGGCAATTAAATGAATTTAGCCCACCCGAAGGTTACAATTGCACAGGAAATTAAAGATGACATAAAAAGAGTCTAAGAAGTGTAGAATCTCTATACTTTCTGGAGGACTAAACTCTGTGGCACACCTTTCCTTTTTTAGATCCCTTTCTGAATTCCCTGACTGAATTAAAACACTCTTAAATTAAACTGTCTAACTATTGCAAACACTATAACTGATTTAACAGCCCTCCAGGATGCTCTAACACAACATTAATATATCTCAAGCAGGTTCTTAGGGTATTTCAGCAGCCTTTCCCATTTGCTGTATCGCAAACTCTTTGTAAAGCACAATTCAATCTCTTGGTCAATAGCAGAGTCAATTTGTGAATTGTTTTAAACTTTTATAAGTGCTCTCACTTCATTTGTCTCAGGCAAGTTCTAAGTTATCTTGAGCAGATGCTTACAACTCCTTTATACGACTTTGCCTTTCATCCGTGATCACAAGTGATTTGATTACTGTACCTTTGATAGGCTAATGCCCATCTTCCCAAATTCTCACCAAATCTTGCTTTTTGACACCTGAAAGAGGTCTTGCTTCGTTATTGTCAAATTTTGCCTGTACTTTCTTTTTTTCCTCACTATCACTGACTTCCTAGTCATTAGTTTTGTTTTTAATCCCGTACTTGGTAACCTAGTGTTCTATATCTGTCGTAGAGGAATTAAATAGGTAACTTTCTTCTCTTGCGTCCATTGCTTTTTGGGGCAAGTTTGCCCCTATACAAACTCCTCAATAGTTATTGATGCTCATTGGTAGTGCTATCCCAAGTTACCATGTTATCTACAAACACTTTCATACCTGTTAAACTCTTTAGCATCTGACTTGTATGATGAAATACTTCTAGAGCCCAACAAAGTCCGAAAAACAATTCTAGGTAGCACTATCTGTCAAACGGTGTGTTGAAAGTGAAGATCAAGGAGGTCTCTATGTCCAAGTGGATCTGCTAAAATCCTGTTGCTGAATCAAATTTGCTGAAGAATTTGGCTCCTGCCATCTCAAAAATAACTTACTTCTTGTAGGTAAGTGAAAGTCTTCTCTCTTTATGGTTTTGTATAAAGATACACAGGCACAGTCCCTGCTCTTTTTTTCTCTACACTTACTAAGGAGTGAAATAAATCTATTCGTTCTCCTATTCTCTGAATGATACAATTTGCAGTCATGTTTTGCTAATCTATTAGGCTATCTCTACACTTGCACTTTTAAGTCGACTTTAACTAAGTCAACTTAACTAAGTTGACTTAAAGTCGACTTAGTTAAGTCGACTTAGTGTGTCTACGTTTAAAATTAAAGTCGACTTAAAGGGGAACTTACAAAGTCGACCTAGAGTGT
>ML685931.1:1394341-1434963 GCA_007922175.1 Pelusios castaneus | reverse complement strand
TATGTCTGTCTGGATACAGGCGCAGGTGGAGGAGACAGTAGTGGTGCGGGTCCTCTTCACCATAGTAACAACACAAAACACAAACTTTCCCCAAACTCCCTCGCAAACTCCCCTGTTTGCAGTCCCTGTTCGCAAGCTCCCCCTGGAGCATATTCCTAACTAACTACCATTTCCACTGCAGGCATCTGAAAAAATGAGTTATAGCCCATGAAAGCTTATGCACAAATAACTTTGTTAGTCTTTAAAGTGCCACAGGACTTCTCGTTTGGTTTACTGAAACAGACTAACATGGCTACCCACCTGGAACTTGTCTCCCACCACTGGAATTGATCTTCCATTAGTCTTTCACTGACATTTTTTACTTTTCCATAGTGCACTGATTTCAGGTCTCTAGTTCAGTTTCTGTTATTACATTTACTTGTGCCCCAGTGTCTATCTTGTATGAGGCATCCCTGCAATTTTTACAGAATTTTAATTGTGCATTCTTTTGAGTTTTCAGCCCCCTCCATCATTAGGCATAAGAAAAGCTCTTTCTCTTCACCCAAGGCATCCATTTTTGCACTTACTACAAGCACTTTCCTGCCTTCTCTATGCATTTTAGCATAACGGTTGGTTTTATTACAGGTACATATTTATTTGAACACTGGGCATGTCTTATTCTCATGCTGACTGTCATATCATTAGTATTGTTTCTTACTTTCTATTATTCTGTCCCTGGACATTTCTGTGAACTTTTCCCTTGCTGAATTAGCTATAGTACTTACAGTTGTATGCTCTGTGTCTTTCTCTAGGTTTTTTATTTGTGTTACAAGTTGTTCAGCTGATTGGTATGTCCATATTGCCTGTGCTAGTGTCAGATCCATCTCCCTTAGTAACAATTCACTGACATTTTTATTGTTACACCCCAGAACAATCTGGTCTTTAACGGGAAAGTCCTTTCATGTTCCATATTCACAGAACCGTTTTGTTTTTTGTTTTTTTAGTTGCAAGTCTGTGACCAACTCCTCTGTTGTGTCCCCTTTGTTCTGTGTTCTCATTCTGAACATGTATCTTTCATAAGGAATATTTTTTTTCCTAGGGACACAATGATCATCAAGCATTGTCATTATTTCTGTAAAGCTTTCCTTTCTTTCCCCACAATCATCTCCATGGAATGCATTGTACACATCTAGTGCTTTTGGAACTGCCACTGTAAAAAAACTGAAAGCTGAGCAAAAGATTGCTCTGTTTTTATTGTTGTTGTTGTTTGTTTTTGTTTTTCTGTCATATATAGCTCAAATTGATGTCTGAACCTTTTCCAGGCATGTTGAACATTTCCCCTGATTCTTGGAGCCACTGGCAGAGTTACTTGCAGTACCAGAAGCTCCATAGCAGACATTTCGTTGTTTTCTCTCTCCCCAGGCAGGGGCGTAGCTACAGGTGGGCCCGGGTGGACCTATGCCCACCTGCTTGGCCAGCAGGCCCGCCACCCCCCGCCAACCGCAGCGCCTGGCAATGGTGTGAGCTTCATCACCACCACTGCAAACGCAACCACCGACCAGCCAGCTGCCAGCGACTGCAGCTGTGAGCAGTGGTGCTGTGGGCAGACAGATGGGGGTAGGCTGCTCTCCACCTGCAGCTCTGGCCCCGGGCAACCGCTGTGGCCCTTGTGCAGCAGGGGCCAGGCTACCTTTACCCTCCCTCCTCCTCCTGATGCTACAGTTGCTATGCAACTGGAGCTTCATCAGGAAGCTTCCAGTCACATGACTGGATGCGAGTTTGGCTGGGCCCACCCTGGAGACTCAGGGACTTGTCCAGAAAACAAGTGTTGGCTATGTCCCTGTTCCTGGGTGTCCCAGCATGTTCTGTTTTCCACTGATGATAACATGTACTAGCTTACTGCTGACCAAAGCGGGGCTGAGACAAACCTTTAATTATCATTAGGAAAGATGTTCAGAAATGAGAGAAACTTTTTTACAACTCTGTAAAGCTGCAGGCTGTAACTGCCCTGTCCTGGACTTCTTTGCAAGAGGAAATGTGTCATAGGAAACCAAAATCTGCACGAACAGTATATAGGATATGTGGTGTCTCTGCACTTCTAGGAGACTTAACTTGACAGCAAAGTAAGTCCTCAAGTCACAGACCACACTGTGGCTGAGAGAGCTAGTCAAAAAATTTCCAACATAGAAGTCTTAGGACAGCACTAGGGCTAAATCGACTTAGCATGTCTACACTTAAATTTTAAGTCGACTTTGGGGGGACCCTACAAAGTCGACCTAGAGCATCCACACTGGACACCTAGGTCGACTTGTAGGGGCTAGGGGGACCTTGGACTGGTCCATGGTGGCAGGGGGTACCCCTTGCCAAGTGTCGGGGGCTCAGCCTTTGCCCCATTGTACCTGGGTACAATGGGGCAAAAGGGGACAGGGACCCTGGTAGGTCATAGGGGCAGGGTGGGCAGGGCTCTGCCCTGCCCTGTGGGGGGGCATGCCAGGCTCTCCCTGTGCCACCCCCCTGGCAGGGAGGACAGTGGGGGAGTCCTGGAGAGCCCTAAGTTGACTTCAAGTCAACTTAGGGCTACTCCAGGTCTACACTGGTTCAAGTCAACTTTAGAAAGTCGACTTAAGCCAAAAGTCGACTTAAAACGAGGTTTTTTTAAGAAGAGAAAATTAAGGTTTTTTAAGAGGAGTAAATTTTTAAGAATAGTAAATTAAGTCGACGTAAGCAAGCTTCAGTCGACTTAATTTACAAGTGTAGATGCACCCAATGGTTGCACTGAACAGGGGTAGGGGTGCATGTGGAATTCATTTCCAACACTTTTTCATTCATAGAATTTTTTGTAATGTAAAACTGTCCACCTCTGGTGCCCACAATTCAAGAAGGATATTGATTAATTGGAGTGGTGTCAGAGAAGATCCATAAGAATAATTAAAGGATAGTTATATATAGTTATAGTTAGAGCCTCAAAGGCTATGTCTACACTTGGTAATTTAAGTCGACATTAACTAAGTCGACTTAGTGTGTCCACACTTAAAAATAAAGTCGACTTAAAGGGGAACTTAAAAAGTTGACCTAGAGCGTCCACACTGGATGCCTAGGTTGACTTCTAGGGGCTTAGGGGGACCTAGGGGAGGTCCATGGGGGCAGGGGGCACCCCTTGCCCAATGCCAGGGGCTCAGCCTTTGCCCCATTGTACCTAGGTACAATGGGGCAAAGGGGGACAGGGATCCTGGCAGGGTATAGAGGCAGGGTGGGCAGGGCTCTGCCCTGCCTTGTGGGGGTCATGCCAGGTTCCCTCTGTTCCCCCCCCCCCCCCCAGCAGGGAGGGCATTGGTGTAGCCCTGGGGTAGCCCTAAGTCGACTTAGGGCTACCCCACATCTACACTGGCTTAAGTCGACTCTAGGGAGTCGACTTAAGCCTTAGGTGTATTAGGAAGGTGGTTTTATAAAGTCGACTTAATTTTAATTAAGTCGACTTTATTTTCCGTAAGTCGACTTAAGCAGCTTGCTTAAGTCGACTTAAGGAAACTGTAGTGTAGATGCAGGGTAAATTAAGTCGACTTAAGCAAGCTTAAGCGACTTAATTTACCAGGGTAGACGCAGCCAAAGAGCTGGAGCTGGTAAGCATAAAGAGAAAGCTAAGGGGTGTCTATAAGTACTACATGGGGAACAAATATTTGGTAATGGGATCTTCGATCTACCAGAGAAAGGTCTAACATAATCCAATTGCTTGAAATTGAAACTAGACTAATTCACACTGGAAATAAGGTGTGAGTTTTCCATAGGGAAGCTAATTAACCATTGACATGAAGGTTGTGGTGGATTCTTCAGCACAGATCATTTTAAAATTAACGTGGGATGTTTTCCTAAAGCTCTTCTCTAAGTGTAATATTGGTGAAGTTGTCAAGCCTGTGGTATACAGAAGATCAGACTAAATATTCACAATGGCCCTTCTTAGCCGTGGCATCTAGGAATCCATGAAAACTGGAGAGAAGGTGTAAACAAGGCTCCAAGGACTCTCATCTGAGCTGTAACACGTGCATATTTAGACTCTCTTTGAAACTCAACATCATTTTGTCTTTTCAATATCTTTTGCCATTATTGTGCTTCAAAATGATTTATGCAGGAGAAGGCGAGAGAATATTTCCAATGAATTATAATGGATCCAGGCCATGAGCGTGAATGACCTCTGTTCCACCTGCATTATCACTGGAAAGAATCCAAAAAATTCTTGCTGATAAACAACCATGCAGTTTCCTGTGGGAAGTGAGCCTTTGCAGACAATGCTTGCCATTCAGATGCACCTGAATAAGTAAATGTTTAAGGTGTCTGAACGCGAAAGCAAGATTTTTAATAACAGTTAGTGCCCAGCAGCTCCCATTGTTCTCACTGGGAAGGCGCACAGGGGAGTGGGATTGAGGTTTCTCCATTATACTCAGTGAGATCTAAGCTTTTTTGAGGACCACCTGCTTACTCCTCAGCAGCCAAGGGACCATCAGTAGCTGGTACAACCTGAGCCACTACAAGCCCTAGTGCTTACTAAAGATTTACAAGCTGACAGTCTTCTCTTCAGGAAACTCTGCAGTCATACAAAACCTTCTCTTTGCTTATTAGGGGAAACAATAGACACTGGTTTTCATTCACAAACAAAGCTCTAAACTATGCTCTTCTTTCTGTTAGGGTCTTTCCCATGTTGGGAGATAGCTGAAAAAATCAGATTAAGTGTGTCCCCAAGAAGGGGACCTGGTTAAATAGTCTATATTAACAGTAGTTTCTAAATAGGTTCAGAGAGTTGACATGTCCAAACTCAGGGGTCTGCAACCAGCAGCTCTGGAGCCACATGTGGCTCTTTGGCTGCCCCCTTGTGGCTCTGGGCTCCAGTGCCTCTCCCCACACCTACCACCAGGGGACCCTGCAGGCAGCCCATGCCAGGTTCTGGGTTCCCCCTCCCCACTGTGGTACCCTGCAGGGGCCCTCTCCTGGTTCTGCCCTCCATCCTCCCACCCCCACCAGGGACCCCCATGCCAGGCTTTGGGCTCCCCCCTCCTCTGCTACCAGGGGATCCTGCAGGGGCCCTGCTTCTGGGCTCCCCCACCAGGAGGCTACACCCATTGTAGTTCTCAAAATACTTGATTATTGAAGGAATTTTTTTAAATGGCTTTTTTTATCCTTTGGGTTGCTGACCCCTGCCCAAAGCAAAGCTGTACTTCCTCAATCCTTAATGAATGGATAAAAAATGGTGCTATTAAAAGATTATCATAGTAGGTTTGCTTTGTTTCTTTAGATAGATAGATAGATAGATAGATAGATAGATAGATAGATAGATCGACCGACCGACCGACCAGTGGTAAGAAAATAATCAGGTTCCCTAGATCTCTAGAGTAGTATGCTTTTATGGTAGAGGGACCCAAATTTTAAGAGGTATTTAGGTGCCTAAAAATGCAGGTAGTTGCCTAGAGGGTTTTCACAAGGGTGTAGATGGCTAACTCTTATTGAAATAAATAGGAGTTAGGCACCTAGTGGGATTTTCAGAAGCGTCAAGGGCCCAGACCTCAGTAATATTTAGGCATCTAACTTCTATTGATTTCAATGGAAGTCAGGTACCTATATACCTTTAAGGGTCTGGGCCTAGGTGCCTATCTGCATTTTAGGTACTTAAATTCCTTTGAAAAGTTGGCTGTAGGTGACTGACTATAACTGGAGAAGCATAAGCATCACTGTGTGTGTATTTCTTTTAAAAGAAAACAATAAAAGTAATTTCCTAAAGAACTAAGTCTCTAATATTCCTGGTATACCTGCAATGGTAGAAAGAGTCCATCTGTCTGAGCACCGATTTTCAGCTTTTGGAGGCTGAGAGAGGGGCTCTCAAGTGCTAGGAAATTAAGCAAATGTTTTAAAAAACTATTTGCCAACATTTTGTGGTCTCACATGCGGATGCCATCACACCCAGTTATAACGTGGGCAGAATATGGCTTTTTATCAGCAGCTCGTGGCAAGATCACAGAGAGAGAAGTTTATGAGTCAACTAGCAAGTCACAGGTAAGAGCACTGGTCCCATTATAGTGAGTCCTACTTTTAAAATCAGAGTGAGCTGATTCAATCCCTGCCAATAGCAATCCATCCAGCTGCACTGTTAGAATCAGAATTCTTTGCTCTCCCAGGTGTTTTTAACATTTGAAAGTGCAATTAAAATAATGGAACCTTTTGCTTCTGTTACAAAGATTAATGCTGATTGCCAGGAACGCCTCATATTACTTAGTACTTCCAATGCCTTCATAAAAGTAAAATCGTTCCAAGTTTAGATCATTTAAAATGTGTTCCAATATTTATATACCCAGATGCACATTCCCATATTTATGTGGTGACAGACACATTTTTCCAGTCTGAAGAATTCACTGTGACTATGACATTGAGTGTAACAGCTGTCATACAATTAAAATAAACTCTTCAGGGAATCAGGCATCTTTTAACACCCTGTGATTGTCATGTTGTAACAGTCGAGAGAAGGTAGAGGAAAAGTTAAAGAAATTTTAAAATAACCAGCACTGGAATAGAAGCGCAGTCCAGTAATAAGGAGTGAAACATAATCTGGCTTTATTCCACTCTATACTGGTCCAGTATCAGCAAAGCAGTGCTAGTTTGCAGGATCAATGATAACTGTAATCAGATATCCCATGAAATCAAAGGGAATGGAGCAAGGATATTATGTCATTACGTAGCTGGGATTCTCATTTTTCTAATGGCATAGAACATTCATTTCTATAATTTCTAGGTCATTACACTAGAGGTTAATACTCTTATTCTGATTTCTTTCCTTTAATTTCATTTCACCTACAACATGATAGTAGCAGCCAGGACCTTCAGAACAATTCAAGCTAGGAATGAATGCTGTACGCTTTCTGAAAGCAAGTCATTCCAGCTTTTGTGGGGAAATTGCATTAGTCTCCAAAGGCCTGTGTACACAGCAGCTGAGCACGTGCTTTCCATCACGGTTGGCAGAGACACATGCTAGCTCTACTTGAGCTAGTGCTAAAAAATAGCAATGGGGGTTGCCACACCTCGGGTAGGTCATAGTGAATTCTCCATCACAGACCATTTTTAAATCAAGAGGGGATTTTTTTCCCTAAAAATAAATAAATAAATAAAATAATGATTGTAAATAAGCACAATGCACTTTAACTTAGCACCCTGCATGAATTTAACCAGAATGTCTATAAGCATATGCAATTAGTGGGATTTTCCCAGGTAATGAATTGTGCCAACTTAATACACACATTGCCTACAGCATATCGCCAGCAGGCCTGCCTGCAGAAAACAGACAAAATAATTTACGGAGTATGCCACAGGCTACCTGAAATTGTCAGTGAATCAGCCAAAGTCCCAGCTCCTCGCTCAAACCAATCCCTCTGAGACGGAATCCTCCCCACGTGGACAGGAATGTCTGCTGTTCCCTACCTGGAATGTGGAGGGTATTTCACCTGCATGTGGGGAGAAGGCATGCTGGAGGTGAGAAGGCAAGCACCAAGGTGAAATGCGGGGCTTGGACTGAGCTGAGCACACTCTGATTCATTGACATACTGGCCTCCAGGACCTCAGCTTTTGTTTGGTTAAGAAATAAGTCTCTAATCAATCTGGCTGCAGAGAAAGCCTCAAAAATGTGTGCTGAGTTGAACCAGGGCATTTGCAGGGAGCCAGGATCTGTATCTATGGCTATGTCTACACTTGTTAATTTAAGTCAACTTAGCTAAGTTGACTTAGCATGTCCACACTCAAATTTTAAGTCGACTTAGAGGGGACCCTACAAAATCGATCTAGAGCACCCACACTGGATGCCTAGGTCAACTTCTAGGGGCTAGGTGGACCTAGGACAGGTCCACGGTGGCAGGGGGGACACCACTTGCCAAGTGCCAGGGGGCTCAGCCTTTGCCCCACTGTACCTTGTTATAATGGGGCAAAGGAGGACAGGGACCCTGGCAGGGCATAGGGGCAGGGTGGGCAGGGCTCTGCCCTGCCCTTTGGGGGGCCATGCTAGGCTGTGGCTGTGCCAGCCACCCTGGCATGGAGGGCAGTGGGGAAGCTCTGGAGCCCCCTAAGTAGACTTCTACTCCACGTCTACACTGGCTAAGTCGACTTTCTAAGGTCGACTTAGCCAGCAAAGTCGACTTTAAATGAGGTTTAGTAAAGTCGACTTAATTTTTCCTTAAGTCAACTTAAGCAGCTGCTTAAGTCGACTTAAGGAAAGTGTAGTATAGACGCAGAGTAAATTAAGTCGACTTAAGCAAGTTTAAGTCAACTTAATTCACAAGCATAGACGCACCCTTTGAGAGGCGATAGGCATGCTGCATTCAACCCAGTCATGGGTTAGCTCAAGGTATGTCCACACAGCAAAGGAAACTTGTGGCTGGCCCCAACCAGCTAATTCAGGCTCACAGGGCTTGGGCTGAGGGACTGTTTCACTGCTGTAGACTTCTGGGCTCCAGCTGGAAATCTCCCACCTGACTGGGATCTAGAGCCCTGGCTCTACCCTGAACCTGGAAGTCTACACAGAAATGATATCCAGGATTCCAAGTGTGACAGGCTGTACCTATCCTTCCCACCAGAGAGGGAGCCTACTGCCGCAGCTGCTGGAAAGGCCCCTCCTGGGCATGTGAGAATCATAGCTTTTATTAAAAGAAAAATGTTTCTAGCCAACCTAACTGCTGAGAAACATTTAGAAACATGTTAGTTGTGCACCCCAAAAAATAAACTGGAAAGCAAATAAAAAGTTCCCAAATATACTATTTAAAAAAAAACCCTGATTTTAAACCAGTTGTTTTTTTGTTGGGTTTTTTTGGGGGGGAGGGGGGAGGAGGGGCGGTGTCTGGATGAGAAAGTTCCTGATCCATGACTATGGAACAGTTGGTGTTGGCAATCCCACTTGCCCTTAATGTAAGAAACCGACACAACAGACTACAGCTCTCCACAATTTCCTGGGGGCAACCCAGGTGGTGCAGAGGCAATGCCCCACTTTATTTTTATCTCCAATCATGAAGGAGGCAAGACCAAGGAGCCCAGCAGAGACTCTGGATATGCTGGAGTCCCAGCGAGGATTGGTCATGATCTAGGTGATCAATGGGACTCAGAAAACTGCTTAATCACATCTGAAACTGCCAACAGTGACAGGTGTCTCATTCTGATGACTCACATGACTGGAGCTTGGAAGAACACCACCAATTTTCTTTTCCCAACCAGAGCCCTGGGAGGATGGAATAGGTCACACAGTTCACATGCAACCTGCTTATGTCTGTCTTCAAATCTGAACTACCACCCATCCCAGCTTCTGTTGAACCTGACTGAAAGGATGTGCTGTGCTGACAAGGATCGTGGGGGACAGACATTGGGACTGAAAGGCAGGAGTGGGTGGGGACACTGAAATTCCACCCAGAAGGCTCTACTCCCTGTGGGAAACCCCAAGATCTGTATGAATATTGAGCAATCTGTATTTTACCCTCCCTTTGCCTGGACCATGGGGTGGGGCAAACAAACACTCTACAGGGAGAACCGTCCATGTCATGCTGTGGTGGGGAAGGTGATCAGGTCAGAACCAAAGTCTTGACAAGTTAGTGACACTTTTTAGACTTATTGACCCAATGCTTACTCACTGGACTATTCCATGCTTCTGTGAGGCTCTTTGGAGTTAATAAGGCTTCTAGGCCTGGTCCCTTAGGACAGGTGAGCAAAGTACATCTGTACAGCATAGACATCCACATCCCGATCGAGCTGGATTCAATCCAGCTACAATCAGACTGATGAAGCCATTGTATCTCTATCTTGTCTTATGCTTAGACCAGGCCAGGTTGAGCTCAGCCAAACACGCCTTGTGGCTCCTTGACTCAATACTTTGCTTAGTTCTGCTGCCACTCTCACTGTTTTTAAGTCCTTATTCAATATTTCAGAGCTTTCTCTCCCCACCCCCCAATTCCTGCGTATCACTATTGCTCTGTCTCTTGCCTTCCCCCTCCTGACACTCCAAGAGTTTTAGGACTAACCTGTCTTTACTAGTCTCCTTAATCTGGCATGTAGGATCTGTTATATTCATTTAGATGGAACATATAGGCCAGAAGAGTCAAAGAAATTACCATAACCCAGTTATTGTCCAACATGAAACAATGTTAAAGAAGGTTCAGGTTTGGTCTATAGAGTTCTCAACCAAGTTCAAAACCATGGCAAACACACCATTAAACATCATATTTATCCTTTTATTAAAAGTCAGAAAATGGGAAAGAGCCAAAACATCTGAAATGTAAAGTATTAAATAAGGGTGTCACTTTTAATAACTCCCATTGTTCCCTTTAGCTGTAGAGAGTTTTTAAAAGGATCCCCCCCCCCGTCTTGTTTGACAGCCTGTTAATTAGCATAAAAGATAGTCATGAGTGTCCTTTTTAGGGGAGGAGAAGTTAGTTGAGATGGGTTAGCACTGTTGTTATTGTTGGTGTTGTTAATGTCCAATCCTGTTTCCTAAAATGACAGAACAGAACAAACACGAAATGGGAGAGAAAAAAGAAGAGCAAAGAAAAAATGCAGCTTCTGTCTTCGATGAACCAGCTAAACCAGTCCCCAGTTAGACAGAAGGAAGAAGGAGAGAGATAGGAAAGGAGAACAAAGGTAGATAAGGAAAAGGATGGTCTGCATGCTGGGAGTGTGGAGACGGTGCGTCTACACTTACAAATTAAGTCGATTTAAGCTTGCTTATATCGACTTAATTTAATCTGCATCTACACTACATTTTCCTTACGTTGACTTAAGGAAAATTAAAGTCGAGTTTATAAAACCTACTTTAAAGTTGCCTTTACTGGCTAAGTCAACTTTATTAAGTTGACTTAGCCAATGTGAACGCAGATTAACCCTAAATCGACTTTAAGTAGACTTAAAGGGCTTCAGGGCTCCCCCACTGCCCTCCCTGCCAGGGTGGGTGGCACAGGCAGAGCCTGGTGTGCCCCCCTATAGGGCAGGACAGAGCCCTGCCCACCCTGCTTCTATACCCTGCCAGTGTCCCTGTCCTGCTCAGCCCCCATTGTACCCAGGTGCAAAGGGGCAAATGCTGAGCCCCCTGGTACTTCGCAAGGGGTGCCCCTCTACCCCCGCCACCATGGACCAGTCCCAGGTCCACCTCGCCCCTACAAGTCGACTTAGGCGTCCAGTGTGGATGCTCTAAGTCGATTTGGCAGGGTCCCCTTTAAGTTGACTTTGTTATGTTGACTTAGCTAAGTCAACTTAAATTAACAAGTGTCTCACATGCTGGGAAGTGTTTCAAAATTCAACCCCAGCTGGTTGAAGTTGTGATGTCATCTAGCCCGGTCTGGTCTGGACAAGTCTTAGTGTTATGATGAAGAAGGTCCAGGGTCCCAGGACAATGTGAAAGTGGTAGTCATGATGGTGAAGTTCATTCCAGTAGCCAATTTTCATCCCAAAGGCTCTTTTAAGGACTCACAAAGGGAACAAAAGGTGGAATTGCTCATCCCCTCTTTATTCTACCCATTGTCTAATTTACAATAAGAGTTGTACACTGATTTCTGGTCTCACACTGTTCTTGTTTCCCAGGCAGGAGCCAAACACTGTCCTGGAATGAGCAAGAGGCCCGTTTATTTTGACTGGTTCATGCTTTCTCCAATGCCATTTCCATCATTAGTTATTGTGGCTGGTTATTGTGACATCTTAGGAATGTTCATTCATTGCCGACAGTTAAATTCACAAATAAGGTAAATTTGTAGGCTCAGTGTCACACCAGAGCTCATCTCTTCCCATTAGCCATTCCCCTACTTCTCCTGCAGAGAGACGCGTTAAATCTTAGAGGTACCATGAAGCGCACAGCTACTTAATAAGACACCTATAACAAAGCCAATGGAATTTAAGTTTGGAAGTATTTACATTCCTTTTCCATATACATACCATTCAGCACTGTTGTCTTGAAGTGTGCAGCTAGCACCCTTTATTTCTTAAACTTGTTGTCCATTTCAGAGACAGACAGACAGACACAGCAATATGATGAATAATGTGACTGATGAGCTGTAGGTATCGCAACCCTCCAGATTGCATTAGACAACGTTTTGCCCAGTAAATGGTTGTTTTTGTGTTGTTACAAAGACAACAGCAAAACTAATCTCTGCAGGTTCTTGTGCATGAATATGTTCTCTTGCTGGCAGGGTCCTTGCTCGCTTTCACTGATGTGTTGCTGACTCCTTTCCCTTTCACATCCCAAATGCTCACTGAGGAAACGAAATGGTCCTGATTACATCTTTGAAATCATCCTTGCTTGGGGGGTGGGGTGGAGGCAGATTCTACGTCCCACTACCCTGCCCTAGTGGGCTCTCTCTTGGAATAGGAGGGGATCTTCTCCAGTCGCTGTAGCCATAATCAAAGCAAAGCCATGAACCAGATATTCAGCTGGTATAAACGGGCATAGCTGGTTTCTTTTCAATGGAGTGTGTTAACTTGTGTCACATTCAGAGTAATCACACTTATATTCCCTTCCATGGTCCATTGAGGGCTAGTAGTCTAGGTTCCTGGTTCAGGGCTCTTCAGCCAGCAATCTCAGGTTGCACAATTCCTTGTCTACATTGTGATATGACCAGCAAGCCAGGCTGCCTGAACTGGCCTGAATCTGTGTTTTACATTCTCTTCACAGGCCCTGAACAGCTAGCTGTCATTGTTAGTAGCCACAGGCTACCACACAACCCCTTGTAAGCAAGAACTTTATAGAGACAATACTTTAAAAATCCAATAAAAATCCTATACACTTGCTAAAAGCTTACCAAATGGGTAAGTTTTCCATCTTCAAGCATCTGATGAAGTGGAATTTTCTCCCACGAAAGTTCATGCGATAAATAAATTGATTAATCTTTAGAAGTGCCACAGGACTCCTTGTTTGTTTTGCTGAACTAGACTGACACAGCTACCCCTTTGGAACTTTCCCTACGGAGTGGGTGATGTTCTTTCCTGCATTTTTCCTAATGGTCTTTGCGTAAGAAACCCTCACTACTTCTGATAAGAACAATGTGCAAATAGAGGGAGAAGCTCTCAGCATTTTCTTTGGAATTCAGCAGCTTCGTACCTATCTATCTGATCAACATTTTACCTTGCTGAAGAATCATCGCCCCTTACTTTCAGTTTTTGGATCGAAACATGGAATTCCATCCTTAGCTCTGCTCACATGCAGTGATGACATTGCCCTTTACAGCCAATTCCTATCACAGAATCAAAGAAACTGGAAGGGACCTTTACAGGTTATCGAGTCCAGTTCCCTGCCCTCATGGCAGGACCAAGAACTCGCATTAAACCATCCCTGACAGGTGTTTTTCTAACCTGCTCTTAAAAACCTCCAATGTAGGAGATTCCACAACCTGCCGAGGCAACTTATTTCAGTGTTTACTCACCCTGACAGTTAGGAATTTTTTCCTGATGTCTAGACTGAACCTCTCTTGCTGTAATTTAAGCCCGTCACTTACTGTCCTATCATCTGTGATTAAGGGGAATAATTTTTCTCTTTCTTCCTCATAACAGCCTTTTAGGTATTTGAAAACTGTTATCATATCCCCTGTCAGTCTCCTTTCTTCTAAACTAAACATACGTAGCTCTATCAATCTTCTCTCATAGGTCAAATGTTCCAGTCCTCTATTCATTTTTGTTGTCCTTCTCTGGACTTTCTCCAGTTTCTCCACATCCTTTTTTAAATGAAGCACCCAGAACTGGACACAGTACTCAAGTCTAGATATACCACATCTACCGCTTCCCCTCTATCCACAAGGCTCATTACCACATCATAGGAAGCTATCAAGTTGGTTTGACATGATTTGTTTTTGACAAATCCATGCTCACTAGCCCTAAGCACCTTATTCCCTTCTAGATATTTGCAAATGGACTACTTAATTATTTGTTCCATTATTTTTCCCGGAACAGAGGTTAAACTGACCGGTCTATAATTCCCTGGATTGATCTTATTTCCCTTTTTGTAGATGGGCACTACATTTGTCCTTTTCCAGTCTTCCATGACTTTTCAAAGATAATAGCTAATGTCTCAGATATCTCCTGAGTCAGCTCCTATTTGATTCCATAAAAAGTCTCAGCATGCCAGTGCTTATGGGCTGTCATATCTGCCATGGCTGAGTGCTCACAAACCCAAAGCAACTTTGGATGAAGCATTCTATCTCAGTTTGATAGATAGTTTACTCATCACTAATACATACATCAAAGAAACCATTGAGGATGATATGCTTTCTCTTGTGTAGGAGTGAGACTATAAGGTACAGTGATAGACCAAAAGAACCGCAGTTTACACAATTTGTGTAATGGCAGCATACATTATCTGTAAATTATAGCTGTATTTTATGTAGAGTGCAACTGTCGTTTCAAAATCGTTTCAGTAAGAAGCCAGAATATCTTGGGTTTTGGAACCTTTTCAGACTGGTCATGTTGACTTTGTACGGATGAAGCCTATATCTCAGAGTCATGTCTGATGGCCAAGGATTACCAAGTATATTAAGAGGAAGTGCTTATTACATTCCAGCAAATACAGCATTATCCTGGCCCACTAGCCTGTCCCATGGACATGGCCACCCTCCTTGGACATATACTGACACCAAAATTTTGCAGAACCTTTAGAAGCTTATAGGTTTTTGGTCTTAGTCTATGTCCATTTAAAAAAGATAAAAGTTTTCAGAAGGACTTCTGATACAAAGACTAAAACCACTGGATCTGTGTGTCTTCTTTAGCCAATTTGATTTACTATGTCAGTTGGTGAGTGACAATGGACAATGTGAGGTTCCTAGCTTCAAATCCTAGTTACGTATGCTCTGTTCCATAGCGTTCTGCCACAAAGAGAGTAGCCAAATGCTTTGTTCAAATGCTGAAGAAGGCCTTACTGTCAGCAGAAACTAGACAATTCCTTGCTGAATACATGAATATATCACATGCTACTATACTGTAGTTGCCTTTAATTTTTCTTGAAGCAATTTTTATGTACCTGTTGGGACCTGCTACATCCTGATATTGCCTCATGTGTAACCAAATCTCAAGCTATGCAAATTGATCGACAGCACGAGACTTGTCATTGTTCTTTCCAAGCAGGAGACATAGTGTGGGCTTGCAATCACAGCTCTGAAGTGAAACTGGAGAAATTGTAAAATGCCCAGGACTTATTTAATTCTTAGTAAAACTATCCAATTGTATTTTATGGAAACAGCATATGTATTAGTTGCAGACTCAACAAACACTGGAGTCCAGGAATGTTCCAGGGGGGCTTTTTGTTCTTCTGATCAAATGTAGTCTTGTTACTATTCCTAATATCAAGGACTTTGGTACCAGATCCAGTTGATTCCTTACCAGTGACTGTTTCTGTTGTTCAGCACTCCCTACTGCACCATCATCGACCCATTATCTCAAGAGTGTGAAATCCAGTTTTGCACCTGAACTTAAGTTGGTTAGCTTGCGAGTTACTATTCCAGGGCAGACTATTCCCTTGCAATTTGAGAGTCTGGGACAGTCCACTCACAGCATTTAGTTAGGGAAAAGTGTTTTATGTTATCCATGTAATCAATAATATATGAGTGCTGGGAAAAAAATTTAAAGTAGGATGAAGGACTAGTATGTGCTGTCCCTTTAAATGTTTGAAAACTCACTTTCATGTTAATTTCAATTTTGCTGCAAGAACAGCACATAACTGCGTTTCTATCAGCTTCCTCTGTTACAGAATGCACATTGGTGCAACCCTGGGTTATGATCTATATGATTTTTTCTGTTCACTTGTGCACAGTGATTGTATGATTTGATGCCAATTATGCCATGCAAGGTTCCCTTTTGAATGCTCCACCAAATAGTTATATCATATCTTCTGCAGTATCATGTATGTCTGCCCATGTGTACGTGCCGAGGTGAAGTATGTTACATAGTACAAACTCACAGGACCATCTCTAGCATACAGGCTGGGGAATAACATGACAAAGGGAATTCAAATACTCTTCCTGATTCAGGTATAACACCAAACAGATGAACACCTTGCACATAATCTTGGACTATGAGGTCAGTTTAGGTAGAGATATTAGATTAGTATGTGGTTTATACCTTTTATTTGATATGGTCACTCCTCACTCATTTATATTATGATTCTGCCTTGATTGGCCATTTTCTCACTTGAAATTGTATTCTGATCAATAAACTAGTATTTGTTTTATCTAAGCTGTGCAGTCTTTAGAGGGCGTGAATGCAAATGGCTGGGAATGATCCACTTCTCTGTTAAGTGGACAAGTGATTATGGTGATTGGGGGTGGGTCCTAATCCCTGTAAAACAGTGGCTCCTGGTATAGTATCTGGGACTGAGGGTGCTCACTTGGGGACCGCTCCATAGGTGCTTAGTGGGCATATCCACACAGTCTGGGGTTGATCACACACAGAAGGCCGAGGTGGACTGACTCAGGAGTGAGTGGCCACCGGGCTAAGTGGTGTGAATTGGAGTTCAGGAGAGGAGTTTGGGGGGTTACAGTGGCACACCAGGCCAGATCTAGGGAGCAGCCTGTCACATCCTCCCTTTCTCTGCTGGATCAAGAAGAGCTGTTGTTCCCCTCCCCCATGGAATTATAATCAATCCTGGCCCCTAATACCACTATGTTAAATTGATATAAGATCTCCCGCTCCCAAGAATACTGTGATAGTTGTCTAGGCAGTAATGGAATACAAGTGGTGAGACTCTATCCAAGATTGGGACCCCACTGTGCCAGGTGCTATACAAACACTTAGGCTGCGTCTATACTTGTAAATTAAGTCGACTTAAGCTTGCTTAAGTCGACTTAATTTACCCTGCGTCTACACTACAGTTTCCTACAGTCGACTTAAGCAGCTTGCTTAAGTCAACTTAAGGAAAATAAAGTCGACTTAATAAAAATTAAGTCGACTTTATAACCTCATTTTAATTCGACTTAATGCTTAAATCGACTCCCTAGAGTCGACTTAAGCCAGTGTAGACGTGGGGTAGCCCTAAGTCGACTAAGGGCTACCCCAGGACTACACCAATGCCCTCCCTGCTGGGGGGGGAACAGGGACCCTAGCATGCCCCCCTCACAGGGCAGAGCCCTGCCCACCCTGCTCCTATGCCCTGCCAGGGTCCCTGACCCCCTTTGCCCCATTGTACCTATGTACAATGGGGCAAAGGCTGAGCCCCCTGGCACTGGGCAAGGGGTGCCCCCCTACCCCCGTGGACCTACCCTAGGTCCCCCTAGCCCCACAAAGTCAACCTAGGCGTCCAGTCTGGATGCTCTAGGTTGACTTTGTAAGTTCCCCCCAAAGTCGACTTTAATTTTAAGTGTAGACTCACTAAGTCGACTTAAAATTACAAGTGTAGACATAGCCTTAGAGACAAACCGTTAAAAAAAAAAATACAATCTAAATATTCAAGACCCAGAAGTGGGAGGAAGGAAGCACTGCTGAGTCATGCCACCTGAGGATTTGGGCCACTGTTTTCGAAGTGTTGCCAAACCTGTGTTCGCAATGCACAGCCTTCTTTGACGCATCAGCCAGAGCACAAGCCCTAGTGCCTTCCACTCAGTGGGAAGAGCCAGGAGTGCTGCCTACGTGAAAATATTCATATTTTGTATCATCAAAATCACATGTAACTGCACAGGCTGTGTCTACACTGCAGTTGGGAAGAAGCCTCACAGGTGGAGCAGGCAGATTCGCACCAGCAGAGTTTTAGCTAGCGTGCTAGGGTGAAGAGTGTGGACACTGTGACTTGGGCTCTCACATCGACCTGATCGCCTAGCCATGAGGGAACAAGGGAGTGGGCCTTCCTTGTGTCAGTGAGGATGCACATTATCCCACAGCAAGTGCTGCGGATGGTCCTTCCCCTCCCCGTGTGTGTGGGAAACATTGGTTGTCTCTTCAGAAGAAGCCAACCCCAACCTTCCCCTGGGAGAGGTGCAACATTGCATCATTCTTCACTCAGGAGATGAAGACGGTTTTATTTTGTCAAAACAGTGGGGATGAAGTGAAAGGATGTTATGGGTTGCAGAAGAGCCTTTTCACAAGTATCTGCTTTGCCCCAAAGTCAAAATATTACAAACATTACATGGATATTAGACATTAGATTACATCAAAAATATACTCCCCATCCCAAGAGGAGCTCCCCATCCACAGGTAGCAATGAATGGCTCAATGTCTAGCTACTGGCCAGTAACAAGCAGAGTGCCCCAGGGATCAATGCTGGGCTCGGTTTTGTTCAATATCTTCATGAATGATCTGGAGCATAGGCGGTCTTAGTGGGAGGGCAGTGCAGGCAACTGCCAAAGGTCCCACTGTGCTAGGGGCCCCCAGCCCCCTTCCCCCCGGCACTATCATTTTAAATTTAAATGGTCTACATGTGCACCAGCCAGGGCAGGAGCCACAGCAACAAAGCCACAGGCAGCAGCCTGTAGAAAGTTGGCGGGGGTGGGAGGCTAGGGAGGGACCTTGGAGGCCAGAGAGCTGGGTGGGGGGGTTCAACAGTGGAACCAGGGATGCAGGGAGCTGGGTGGGGGTATGGTGGGGGAGGGCCAGGGTTCAGGGGTGTGACGGGGAGCTGGCTGAGAGGTTGGCGGGTTGGGCGGGGGCCATGGGGAGCCAGCTGGGGTTTTGGCAGGGGCCCGGGAGCCAGGTGGGTGTTCGGCGGGGGAGGACTGGGAAGCTGGAGGGGGCCTGGGAGCCAAACAGGTGTTCAGTGGGGGGATGGGGAGCCACCAGGGAGCCTAGTGGTGGAAGTTTGGCGGGGACTCTTGGGGGCCAGAGAGCCCAGTGGTGGGTGTGGCAGCAGTTGGGGGGGGATGGGGTTGGCAGGGGTCTGTGGGGAGGGGAGGGCGGGAAACCTGGTAGGAGTCCAGAGGGGACTGGGACCCCTTGGAGGGGATGGGGGGCTAGTGGGGCAAAAATCAAGGATGGGCCCCCATGTGGCATGGGAGGTCCCATCCTTGATTTTTGCCCGGGGCCCCGGAATCACTAAGACCAGCCCTTATCTGGAGGATAGGATGGATTGCATCCTTAGCAACTTAGCAGATGACACTAAGCTGGGAGGGAGTGATAAAAACACCAGAAGGCAGGGATAGGATACAAAATGACCTAAACAAATTGGAGGATTGCGCCAAAAGATATCTGAAGAGGTTCAACAAAGAGAAGTGCAGAATTCTGCACTTAGGATGGAAGAATCCCATGTACTGCTACAGACTGGGGACCAACTGGCTAGGCAGTAGTTCAGCAGAAAAGGACCTGTGGGCTACAGTGGGCAAGAAACTGGAGATGAGATAGCACTGCCCGAGAAAGCTAATGGCATATTCAGCTGCATTAGTAGGAGAATTGCCAGCAGATTGAGGAAAGTGATTATTCCCCTCCATTCAGTGATGGTGAGGCCTCTTTTGGGGTATTGTGTCCAGTTTTGGGACCTCCATTATAAAAAGGATGTGGACAAATTTTAGAGAATCCAGTGGTTGACAATAAAATGGATTAGGGGACTGGAGCACATGACTTATGAGGAGACTAGACTTGTGTAGTCTGGAGAAGAGAAGAATGGGTGGGGGTTGACAGCAGCCTTTAACTACCTGCAGGGGGGTTTCCAGGGTGGATGGAGCTAGGCTGTTCTCTGTGGTAGTAGATGACATGACTAGGAGCAATGGTCTCAAGTTGCAGTGCAGGAGATCTATGCTGGATATTAGGAAAAAAGCTTTTTCACTAGGAGGGTGGTGAAGCACTGGAATGGGTTATCTAGAGAGGTGGTGGAATCTTCATCCTTGGAGGTTTTTAAGGCCCGGCTTCACAAAGCCTCTGCTGGGATGATTTAGTTGGGTCTGGTCCTGATTTGAGCAGAGATCAGACTAGATATCTCCTGAGGTCCCTTCCAACTCTAATCTCCTGTGATTCTATCACCCACTCAGAGCTGCAGGTAGAAAAAGCTAGAGTTGGTCAAGAAATTTGTTTGTTGTTATTTGTTGAGATAGGGCACTAGACAGACACTCTGGATTCCTAAATTCTATTTTCCAGCTCTACCAAATACCCTGCTGGGTGACCTTGAGTAAGTAACGCCTCACTTTCCTCATGTGTAGAATGGGAATACTGATACTAACCTGCTTTGTAAAATGCTTTAAATTCTATGGGTGATAACTGCTCGATAAGAGCTGTATTCTTATTTATTGCTGTTTGTAAAAAATAAACAGAAACAAAACACTTTTTTTCTTTGAAATGTTTTCTGATATTTTTAAACAGGAAATTGAAAGTTTGTTTTCTACAAAAACTTGAAAATTGACAAGTTTTCATTTCTGTCAAAAAAACCTTTTTATCAAAGAAAACCTATTAATTATCTCTCAACATGATTTTGTCCTTACTATTTATTTTTTGTATTTTGGTAGCAGCCAGGGGGCCCAATCAAGACCCCACTGTGCCAGGTGCTGTACAAACCCCAAACAAAAAAGATAATCTTTGTCATGAAGGGCTTACAGTCTAACAAAACCAAAAACTCTAGCACCAGAGAAACTCAAAGAAATCATTTTTTTGCAGTATTTGGGCATTGCTGAACTGTATTTATTGTTTAAAGGGCTGTCAGACATGATGCTAAACTGTAAACCCATTTGTAGAAAGCTTTGACTTCAGAATGAAAAGGTCTGAATCTAAGCAGAGTTTAAAGGGCACGAAGCCTGGCTAACATAGCTGCATTCTGCCCATTTCTGACAGCAATACGCATGCATGGAGCATGAACAAATACTGAGATCCTGGCTCCACCGAAGACGTCCTGCCTGTCATGATCAGCAGATGAAAATCCCACCTAAGCTGTATGAAGCCAACAGAACCCATCTGCTTAACCATCTGTGGGACAACTCACTAAAATTATATCCCATCTGTTCTTTCACTGTTATTGTGTGTGCAGCCTTGTCCTCAACTCCATTATTGGAGTAGTTTTCTTTCCCCCGGGCCTCCTCTGCACTCTTTGTCACCATCATTCCAATCTGGAAAGGAGACACACAGCTCTGTTGATTTCAGTGGAACTGGGCTGATTCACGCTGGCTGAAGAGCTGGCCTGGGGTGGGCTTTGCTTGATTCATTATGTAAGAATGTGAGGCTTTATTTCTGCACCCCTGATCTCCCCCCTCCCCCCACACACCTCCTAATCAGTTTGAAATTGCAGTTTTCCTGACTGTGTTCAACCATCCAACTGCAGGCATACCACACTGGATCCCCCACTGACTGTCCCAGAAATTGTATGTAGTAGCACTTCTGAAGGCTTTGTGAGGAAAGACCGGTAGCTTGTTTATTAAATCAATCCCAAATCTAGCATCAGTCAGTCAGTGGGCTATGGGGGGCCACCATTCGGGCCCTGCTGGACGGTACACCCTGTCAAGTGTAGATTCATGGTGCCCTCGAGTAGAAGCCCAGTAGGGATATGCAGAAATAGTATCAGTGGCCACCACCCCCAAAGTCTTGCAGGTTCATACAGGCCAACCCCAATCCAATCAGGGCTGGCGGGGAGGGGGATGGACTGAGCTCTGCTCCAGAAAGTGCAGAATCTGAGTCCCAGGTCCTTTCCCTGGGAGGAAGTAAAAGTTCCCACTGCTCCTTCCTAGCACAGCTTCCATCCTCCCTTCATGCCAGCAAACCTCTGCTGGCTAGTGCATTGACAAGGCACAGTTAAACCTCTGCCTGCCTTGCCCACTTGCTTGCCCCCAGTGCTTCTGCTGCCATATGGCAGAGTGCCTAAAAGGCGTTGTATACAGTGCTTCCTTCTCCATTATAACACTATTTTCTCTTCCCACCCCGCCTTTTGTCCTGCAGGCCCCTTCTGGTCACCTGTCACCACCTTCCTAATCTACAAAGAAACAGATTTGGAATGTGGGTGTCCACTAAATGAACCAGGTACTTTCCCCCCAACCTTCCACCACCCCTGGAGTCCTATCCAGTCAAAATGCTACCTATGCTTGCTGGAGCAGACAGTCTCACTGCATCGAGAATAAACACGGAGTCCCTGTGGCACTTTTAAAGCCAAAAAAATTATTTATCACTTGAGCTTGCATAGGAGAAAAATTCACTTAATCAGATGCTTTGAAGCATCTAGAATGGGAGCCCTGCAGCGGGGTGCTGGAAAGCAGTCAAGATGGTAGTTTCAGGTTGATCTGGGGCGGGGAGGGGATAAATCAGATAATGAATCAACCAAAACCCCACCTCAGATCTCGAGGTGGTGTAAATCAGCATGGCTACATTGATGTTAATAGAGTTGGTGTAAAACAGCACAACTAAGAATTGTCCCTCCCCCACAACAACTATAATTTTAGGCTAAGCATTGACCTTTCTTCACTCTTGAACTCTAAGAATTCTCTTTTCAAATCATCTGCACTGCTAGTTCCTCTTGGGAGCTGCATCCAATGTTTAACCTAATCCTCAAGAAGACGAAGGAATGGGAGAAAAAATATCCATGCCTCTCCCTTATCTCTCATCTGAGGCTTCTAGAAGTCCTAGCCACTGGTTCACCGTGGGACTACTGGGCAGTGGGTTTTGTATACCCACTGCCTAAAACTATCCTTGATACAATGCTGTGATGTTAGAGACACGCATGACTAAAGATATCATCCAGCAGACCTGTATGGCCTTCCTTCTGGAAGTCCTAGGAACGAAGAGGAAGAATTCCCTAAATGTTGTTGTCTCCCACGGAGAGACATCTGCTCCAAGGAACATAGCAGCATGATCAGATACGATCCAGCCAAGATATGAGGAGGAATGCTTCCCTGCTGGGAACTGACCTGAGGTTTCATGGATTCAAAAAAGTGTCCTCTCTGCCATGTAACTATAGGGGAATTACCATGATATACCAGTTGCTTTAGAAGAGAAGCAAATCCTCAACTGTCGTGTATCAGTGTAGCTTCATTGACTATAAATGAGTGATGCTAGTTCTCGTTAGCTGAGGATCCAAGCCTCCAGTGTCTAGTCTGTTTTCATGCCTCCATCTACCAAGGGAGAACCCCACACAGCCTCCTCTCCTCTAAGAACTGCAGGCCATCGTCTGACAAAACTGACTTTCACAGATGCTGAGCAAAGTAGCACTGACGTCAGAACGAGCCCATTTACTGAATGGCCAAGCTTGCTCCTGATCACAGCCAATCAGCGACTGTCTCAGCCTCCCATTGCACCTCCACTGGAGACCAAATAATAGCACTCTTTATATTCATGTTTTATGGGCCATTTTGTTCCTGATGCTGGTTTCCTGATTCATTCTGTAAATGAGACGATATGTTGCGAAGACAGTTCTTCAGTGCTCCCTTCGTTTTCACAGCTGCAGCGTTATTAGCACAGCTAATGCATTTTCCTAATAGCATCACAACGAGAGAAGGAAAAGTTCTATTTAAAATGTTACACAATGTGGCCCAGAGAAACCTGTAAGGCATGCATATGATAATAATTTGCCTATCTGAGACTGTCACATATATTCAGACAACAGAGTCCTGTGGCACTTTTAAAGACTAACAGATTTATTTATCGCATGAGCTTTCGTGGGAGAAAAAGTGGGATTTTCTCCCACGAAAGCTCATGCGATAAATAAATCTGTTAGTCTTTAAAAGTGCCACAGGACCCTGTTGTCTTTCTACTATAGACTAACACGGCTACCCCTTTGGAATTTTACATATATTCAGGACAGATATTGAGCACACAAGGGGAGGGGAGTAAGAGCAAGGACATTCCCCCACTTACAACTCTGAGAAAGAGTGAGCCACAATCCAAGCCTTTGCCTCTACTAGCCTCCCCAAAGGGTACAGTCAGGAGTAGAATTGTGGCTTCTCTACTACACCCACCATTGCTCAGCCAATGGAGGGCTCCCAGTCAAGTATATGCTCCCTCTGGTCCCCAATAGGAATACTGGCTCTTTTTGAGCCAGGCATTGCTGAGTGCCAAGTTGTTCGCAGTTTAAAAGTCACAATATAGCCGTTTGGTACCATAGTACAGGCCTTTGGGGTCTGTACATAGATGCCTGTATTCCCAAGATATTTCTGCACACCATGTGAAGTTGAGAAGAGCCCAGACACAGTCATGGAAAACTCCAATCTCTTTACACCATCCAAGTGAAATCAATTGGGTTCCAACAGTGTAGCTCAGAAGAACTGGGTAAAGAGGTGTGTATTTAGCTTTAACTGCAGTATACACGGATTTCACTTAATGGTTCTGAAAAGAAATCACATGGCTCAGTCCTGCAGTGCTGGAGATTTTACAACCACAAACTGCAGAGAAATATTAAACCTACTCAGAGAATTTAAATAGAAAGAAATATTTATAGATTCTAAGGCTAGAAGGGAACATTATGACCTACTCTGACTTCCTGTTTAACCGGCCAGACACTTCCAGCCAGCAACAAAAAAAAAGGGGGGTAAAACTAGAACATTATAGCAAAGGGCTGGCTTTGCTGCCATTGAGGTTAAGACCAGCTTTCTGTTTAAGCTCAGCTCAAAGTGCTCTAAACTCTGCAGAGTCACTCCAATTGCCTTGAAATTGGGTAAGACTCATGGGAGTGCAGAGTTCACATTTGGGGCCAATTTGTTTTGCACACAGACAGGTCTTTGGGGAAAATCAAGACACAGTATTCTCTGCCAAAGAGTTTGGTTAAATCCAGTCTGCGCTTAAAGGCCAAGTGATGGAGGGTCTACCATGCTTTGACTTTTAGCCCCTGGAACTTGTTAGACATCTGTTTCCTTAATTAATATCTCTCTATTGTCAAATATCTTCTTGTGTAAATACAAGGGACACCAATGATTAAACTTGTAGGATGATGGGTGATAAAGGTTCTTGAACTTTCTCACAGGGATGGTGTTCTGTTGGGAGGTTGGGTTCATTAAATGCTTTGGCTGGTGAGATCACTTTTCATAGTGAAAGACAGTAAGCAACAGTAATGAATTCCACAGACAAAACTAAGTTAAAGAAATAGCAGCAGCACCAAAGTAGGGACTCTTGATGGGCTTGGAGTATTGTCCTAGACATGCAGCATTTAGTTGAAAGACACAGCTTGTTCAGCAGTGCATACTCTCAGGCAATCAGTATCTTTAAGGGAGGACAACAGAGTCCTGTGGCACTTTTAAAGACTAACAGATTTATTTACTGCATGAGCTTTCGTGGGAGAAAATCCCACTTCGTCAGACGCTTTGAAGATGGGAAATTTACAGAATGGGAGGAAATTAAATGCAGGGGAGTTATGACATAGGATCAGGTCAGGCTGTAAAGGCAAATCAAAATAGGTGTTAGGATTCAAACACTGGGGAACAACACATAGAGGAAGGTGAGGTCAAATCACCTGTTGTAATGAGAGAAAAATCCATAGTCCCTGTTTAACCCCAAGACAATTGAGTCAAATTTGCATATAAATTCGAATTCTGCAGTTTCTCTTTGAAGCTGTGATTTGTTATTCATCTGTTTCAACACAGCTATTAACAAGTCGTCCAGGCACTGAGTAGGGAGATTGAAGTATTCCCCTATTGGTTTTGTAGTGTTGCAATTTCTGATGTCAGATTTGTGTCCATTTATTCTTTGGTGCAGAGACTGTCCTGTTTGTCCAATATATAAGGCAGAGGGGCATTTCCGGCACATGATGGCATAAATCACATTGGTGGATGAGCAGGTGAACGAGCCCTTGATGGAGTAGGTGGCTTGATTTGGTCCTGTGATGGTGTCTTCAGTGTAGATATGAGGGCAAAGTTGGCAGCGTGATTTGTTGCAGGGATATGTTCCTGCTTTAGTGTTTCTGTTGTATGATCTGTAGTTGCTGGTAAGTATCCTTTTAAGGTTAGGGGGCTGTCTGAAAGCAAGGAGAAGTCTGTCTCCCAAGGCTTGAGAGAGTGAGGGATCATCTTGTAAAATAGGCTGTGTGTTGGGAGGTTGATGATGTGTTGAAGAGGTCTGGCTTGGGGGTTGTAGGTGGTGACCAGTGGCGTTCTGTTGTTGTTTTTCATGGGCTTCTCCTGTAGTAGTTGACTTCTGGGTACCCGTCTGGCTCTGTCAATTTGTTTCTTCACTTCTGCGGGTGGGTACTGTAGTTTTAAGAATGCTTGGTAGAGACCCTGAAGGTGTCTGTTTCTGTCTAAAGGGTTAGAGCAAATGCGGTTACATCTTAGGGCTTGACTGTACACAATGGATCATGTGGTGTGTTGAGGATGAAAGCTCGAGGGATGTAGGTAACTATACCGATCAGTAATTTTGCGGTATAGGGTGGTCTTTATGTGCCCATTGCTAATTTGCACTGTAGTGTCCAGAAAGTCGATCTCTTGTGTGGAGTGTTCCAGGCTAAGTTTGATTGTGTTGTGGAAATTGTTGAAATCTCTATGGAAATCTTCAAGGGCATCTTTACCATGGGTCCAGATGATGAAGATGTCATCAATATAGCATAAGTAAAGTAGAGGTGCTTTGGGATGAGACGTGAGGAAACGTTGTTCTAAATCGGTCATAAAGATGTTGGCATATTGTGGAGCCATGCAGGTACCCATAGCAGTGCCACTGACTTGAAGGTATAAATTATCTTCAAATCTGAAATGGTTGTGGGTGAGTACAAAGTCACAGAGGTCAGCCACAAGTTTAGCTGTGGCATCATCTTGGATAGTTCTTCTAATAGCTTGTAATCCATCCTTGTGTGGGATGTTAGTGTAAAGAGCCTCTACATCCATAGTGGCCAGGATGGTATTTTCTGGAAGACTGCCAATGGATTGGATTTTTCTCAGGAAATCTGTAGTGTCTCTCAGATAGCTAGGTGTGTCGATACATAGGATCTTAGGAGAGAGTCCACATAGCCAGATAATCCTGCTGTAAGCGTGCCAATGCCTGAGATGATGGGGCATCTGGGGTTTCCTCTTTTATGTATTTTTGGTAGTAGATAGAATATCCCTGGACGGGGTTCTGGCGGTGTGTCTGTCTTGATTTGTTCTTGTGCTGCTTTGGGGAGTTTCCTGAGTAGGTGTTGTAGTTCCTTTTGGTATTCCTCAGTGGGGTCAGAGAGGAGTGGTTTGTAGAACGTTCTATTGGACAGCTGTTTATAAGCCTCCTGATCGTAATCCAATTTATTCATGATGACGACAGCGCCTCCCTTGTCAGCCTCCTTAATAATAATGTCTGAGTTGTTTCTGAAGCCCTGGATGGCAGTGCGCTCTGCATGGCTGAGGTTATGGTGTAAGTGATGTTGTTTGTCAATAATTTCAGCCTTTGCCCGGTGCCGGAAACAATTTATATAGAAGTCTAGTCTGTTGTTCCAACCGTCAGGAGGAGTCCACGTTGAATACTTTTTCTTGCAATGTTGGGAGGAAGGTATCTGAAGGTCGTTGCGTTCTACATTGGTGGTGGCGAAATACTCCTTGAGTCTGAGACAGCGAAAGTAGTTCTCCAGGTCACTGCAGAATTGTATCTTATGTGTGGGGGTGGTGGGGCAAAAGGAAAGTCCCCGAGACAGCACAGATTCCTCTGCTGGAGTAAGTCTGTAGCATGAAAGATTAACAATGTTGTTGGGTGGGTTACAGGTGCTGTTGTTATCCCTTGTGGTGTATTGGAGCTTAGACAGTTTGTTGTCTTTTTTCTTCTGTAGGGAAGCAAAGTGTGTGTTGTAGATGGATTTTCTCTTTTTTGTGAAGTCCACCCAGAGGGAAGAATGTGCAGGATGATGGTTTTGTAGAAGAGATTCCAGTGTGGAGACATCATTTCTAATTGAGCCTTGGCTCCCCGCTGAGAAAGGAGCCGTGGGTTCCCCTGTCCATGGAGCGCCGGCGGCTGTCTTCTCTGGCACTCCACGGACAGGGGATCCCCATAGATTCCTCTGTCTGCAGAGTACCTGTGGCTGTCTTTTCTGGCGCTCCATGGACAGGAGATACACGGAGGTTCCCCTGTCCGGGGAGTGCTGGGGAAGACAGCCGCCGGCAGCTACCAGGACAGGGGAGCCCCAGGGAAGAGAGCCGCCAGCTGGGACTCTCTTGTCCCCGAGCCGCGGCTCCCTTCCCCCAGCCCAACTTGACTTAAGGAATTAAGTCGAGCTAAGGCGTCCACACCGCTGTTAGGTCGACTTAATAAGGTCAACTGAGCCCTTAAGATGACCTAACAGGCAGCAGTTATTAAGTCGACTTAAGGACACCCTAAAGTAAACTTAATGAAAGTCCAGTGTGGACATGGAGTAATTTGGGTCGACTTAAGCATTCTTAAGTGGATCTAAATTGCTAGTGTAGACATAGTCTATGAATCTATAGATAAGTATATGTAGCTAATATGAAGAGAGCCATCCACAGGCACAGAATATATTATTCTTGTTCCTACAAATTTATAAACCCAGTGATTGTTGTTCACTCTAATGACTTCTAGAGTTCGCCACTCTAAAAAGCAGGAATCAGGAAGCTGATAGAGAAAATGCATTTATGAAAAGAAATATTTTTACAGTCTGTCACATGTTGATGTAAAATGTAGAAACACAGAATAGTGCCAATGTATTATATAAAATATGAAGAGTTTACAATTTTATGATCAAGGGCATCCATTTACTCTAGCAGATTTCCAGTCCAAAATTTAAAGCAGCAAATACACTATTTATCCACCTTTGCATGACCAGATGAATTCAGAGATGGCTTTTGGGGTAGGCAAAGCAGTCGCCTGCCTAGGTCCCCAAGCCTACCCCAAAAGCCATGTCTGCCTCCTGCCCTGTGGGACACGTGGGGGGGGGGAGCTGGGATTGGGGCCAGTGGCAGGAATCCCGGGACTGGCCGGGGGGGGGGGGGCAGGCGATGGGGAGCAGGGGCTGTGAGGGGGAATTCTGGGGCCTCCGGTGGGGAGCAGGATCTGCATGGGGGAACCATGGGGGGGGTTAGGGACATGGGGAGGGACAACCGTGGGGAGCCGGGGCTATGGGGAGGGGTGGTAAAGGCCCCCAGTGGAGAGCTGGTGCTGGGAATCCTATGGGGGCCCCAGAATGGGCCTTTGCCTAGGGCCCCAGAAGACCTAAGGCCACCTCTCGATGAATTATTATAGTTATTATTAGAGATGACCATGAAGTTTTTGAGGTTTTTTGTTTGTTGGTTTTGCAGAAGTTGAAAAATGTCAAAACAATTTTTTTCATGGGGAAAGAGTTGGTAGTGATGAACTTCTCAATTTGAATAAAAAAATTAAATTTGTAAAATGTAGTAAAAATTAAAAAATAAGTTTTGAAATTTTGAAGATAAAATGTTTTGAGATTTTTTTTAAAATGAAGCATTCCAACCTTCCAGTGGTTTTTCTTAAAGACTTTTGTTTAATTGCTTATTTAAAAGCAATTGTATAGATAAAAGGTAATTATACAGTTTAAAAAACAAAACAAAGAAGTTTTAGAGTTATCAAAATGGAACATTTCAGTTGACCTGATGCAAATTGTTTTCAGATTTTTGTTCTGTAAAATTTCAAGAATTCAAACTTTATCCCCAAGTTGGATTAGGGAAATCTTGATTTTTTTTTTTTTTTTTGGTGGGGTAGGAAAACTGCCCAGTGTAATCAGCATTAGATTTAAAGGGTAAGATTTTCAAAAATGGGTGTATAAAATAAGGATCCTAAATTCACACTTAGGCAAGTAATTAAATGGCCACATTTTTTAAGCTGCTGAGAACCCAGTAGCACCCATTGAAATGAAGGGCTACTTATGTAGTTGCCTAAATATGAATTTAAAAGCCTAACATTAATTATCCATTTTAGAAATTCTTGGTCTTCAATTTTGTTTGACAATATCTATGAATTGCATGCTGCTTTTGCATGTGATTTTTGGGAAAACATGTGTTCAGCTATCTCAACATAATAATTACTTATACAAACGACATCAACAGAGGCTGATTCCATGTCACTAGGTGCTGTATGGGCCAGATTTTTAAGAGGGCTCAACTAGCAGCAGACACTAGTTAAGGTACTACAAATGTTGCTCTATTTTCAACGAGAGAGAGAAAATTGGGAGTGCCTAGAAAATCTGGCCTCTTCTTTTCAGTGCCTTAACAGGAGCTGTGATCTTTTCGAAATCGAACTCTACTCTTGAGAAGCTGTTCCTTAATGCCATAGGTACAGGCAAAGAAGCACCTCTGTACCAGGATCATATCATAAATGATAGGTAAGCGGGAGAAGCTGGGCAAAATGGGTATGGGTGTGTGTGGAGATTTGTCCACCTCCTGGAACAAGAAGGGTCTCTAAGAGGGCTGTCCCTCCAGCTTTCTTGAATGACAAAACTCCATTATTTTCTCCGTGGGTGTGTCAGTGTTAGCTGGGTACAGAACTTCACTCCTCTGACACATTCTACCACCAGGGTCAAGCTCTGCTGTGCAGGAGACAGCTTTCCCAGGGGCTGGTCCCAGATTGTGTAATAAACCCTGCCAGGAGCTAAGGGCTATCACAAGCCTCCACACCAACATACGGTTCTGACTGGTCTTCTCCAATATAAATATAGTCACATGTATGTTGAAAACCCTACCAAAACCAACATACTTTACTGCATACCTAATTCTCCCACATGGGAGAGGATGAGGGAAAGACAACCTCACATGCCAGGTTAGTCACTGTAGTAGAAAGCAAGAGCCTGAAACATGAGGCATAGTGTAAAAGGCCAGGTATAAGGGCCTGAGCTACAGTAACAGTCAAGTTTGCTATATAGCATAGTTAGCAGAAGTCAGGCCATGAGTGCTAGCAGGCTCATGGGAACTAGAAGAGAAGAACTGGTTTAACAACCACATTTTCCAAAAAGTCGTGCGTCTAAGCACATTGCAGAAAGGTACCGGGACATCCTAATACACCAGAGATAATGAGGGTGCACTGACCTTCTCAAATAAGACCAGAATGGATAAAAATGTCTTGTTAATATGATGAATAGAGATGTTCTGAATGGACCATCCAATACAAGGTAATGGGTGGCATCTTACCATGTCAAAGGGTAGTACCCTGCCACGTCAGGAGGTGGCAATTACACACGTCAAAGAAGTAATATGTAATTTATTTGTATCAATGTACAAAAAAGGAGTCTCAGAAACATCTTTATCAGGCCACATGCCTGGGATCCTGCTGGTAGCCCCCTGTGCCCCTCAAGCTAGGCTCACAGCTGGTTGGCAGCCAGGGGACAGAGTGCCTAAATCAGGGACTCTCCCAGGCAATCACAGACAACTGCTCAGCCTAATTATAGGGCACTTTATGCTGTGCTCATTTGACAATAAACCTGGCCGGGTACCTTTTTTTCCCTCAGTGGATCTGTGGTCATGTCAATTTATTTGATCGTGAGGTGGAGTCTTGGTTATCTGCACAGAACTGGGCCAGCATACCCATGGGGAGCGTACACACACAGCCTACAACTGACAGAAGTCACAACGCTGTTGTCGCCATGTCAGTCCCAGAATTTGGGAGTAATAAGGTGCGTGAGGTAATACTTTTTTATTGGACCAGCTTCTGTTGATGAAAGAGACGAGCTTACATGCTCTTCTTCAGCTCCATGTATGCTCAGAAACTAGTTTCTCATACCAGCAGTCGTCCAATAAAAGATATTACCTCACTCACCTTCTCTCTAATATGTCAGTCATACCTCCGTGCAAGATGTTGGTCATACCTCAGATGCTACGCCAATAGAAGTGGAATATGAACCAGAATAAAAAGCTTATGAGATGCAGTATAGTGTTATTGCAAAATCTATCGCATAACAACAAAATCCTTCAGGCTTTGATTCTGTAAAAACATATATATGGGCTTAATCTTCCCCACAGCCACAGTCCTAGTGAGCTTTCATCTCTATAAATTCCAGTATTCAACGCAGTGAAGTAATATTGATTGGTGTGATTCCATACATACATAGTAGGTACAATGTTTGATATTTTTACATTTTATTGTAATATATTAATTGGAGACGCTCCAGAAAAGATGACAATGGAGAGACACCTGGCGTTACTAGATGATGTGTTTAGTTAGATCATTGTGAAAAGGTCACAGTGAACAGTAATTTAGCTCACAGCTGCAGGACATATTCTGAGCCACCTCTATGGTGCAGATCTTCAGAAGGCACTTAGGTGCCTAACTCCCATTTAAGTCAAATCAACCCTTGGCATCTCTGCTGGGACTGTCAACAAGGGTGCAAATTTGGGCCATAACCAAGCAAACACTTAAAGCACCTTTACTCATGTCAGCAGCTGCATTGATTTTAATTCAACTAATTTTGTGGGTAAAGTGATTCATGTGCTTAAGGGCTGGCTGGATCAGGGCCTTGATTTGTTAGGGACTTTTCCATACAAGTGTGATGAATATATCAATACGTTTTATACAGGACACCTAAAGATGGGACTGGCTTTTGTTTCTGCCACTGTAAGCGAAATTTGAATTCATGTTCTAGGACTTGATCCAGCACTGAGCACTGCAAGGGTTGAGATCAATGGGTCTCCATGGAAGTACAGGGGCCCACCCACACAGCACACCACAGGGCCCTAGAAGGAAAAAGGTCTCTAATAAAAATACAGAGCTCTTATACAATGCTTTTCATCAATAGATTTAGAAGTGCATTGAAGAAGATTGGTAATGCCATCCCTATTTTGCATATGGGGAAACTGAGGCATGGAGACATAACCAAGGTAACTAGGGACAATGCAGATATTCTGAGTCCTGATCCAGTACTCTATCAATTTCAATATTACACGGAATTATCTGGGGCCTCATAATTGCTTATTTTAAACAACAGCACTGGGGGAGGGAGATATTCTCCAAACATCATTTGGCCCTCAACAATAACACTAATTCACAAATTATTTATGCAACAAAAAAGAAAGATTCAGCTAATGTACTATTCCACAGGCCCTGAAGACAAATTTCCCTAATAGAGTATGACAAGGCTTACTTTGGAAAAATGCATTTCTATACCTTCCAAATGTACGTTTTGAAGAGAACTGGCATTGAGAACAAGTACCCTTCAATCACTTAATAAAATAGATGTTTCTTTGTGACTTTCACTTAAAATACATTACAAAAAAATCACTTGATTCTCCTAAGCTGCTGCCAGATTTTGAGGAACTGACTTTCAAACCTCACCAGTGCTAGAACTAATTTAATATATTAAAGAGAAATATTGTCAGAGCAGTAGGTGGTAGTAAGCACACTGGTTTGGAACTTCATCTCTCTCTGAAGAGTTCAGCATGATCAGACCAGTGCATGATGAACTAACTGCACAGAAAAGTGAAGATCTTCAGTCCTGTTCTCAAATATGTAAACAAGCAAGTTTGGAAAAAGAATTTATCTTTCAGACTGAGAGTGTACATCTATACTGCGTCGGTCTCCATGGATCGACACAGCAGGGTTGATTAATCAGCCAGTGGAGATCCGCTCTATCGATTCCGGAAGTGCTCTCTGTTCAATACAGAAATTCCATCCCCCAGAAAAGAATAATGCCGCATCTGCAGTAGGGCATGTCCTGCCACCATAGCCCAGTGAAGACACCGCAGTAAGGGAGCATAACAAAGTTGATGGGAGATATGCATTCTACAGTACATAGCTTGCATATTTCCCATTGACCCAGCATGGCAGTGTAAACCAGGCCTTAGTGATGGGTACAAAATCCTCTCCAAATCTCACAGAATGTGTAGCTTAGAATCTGTAGTATGAATCAAAGTGAACTGCGCCCAAAGAAAAGATGCCTATTTTATGATGTCAGATTCTCTTCTCATTGAGATCAGTGGGAGTTTGGCCTTTAACTCAAATGGGAGCAAAAGCTAGGCCAATGTTGAGTTTTTGGAAGTCACACTCCATTAAAGCACAGGTCAACATGCCTGTGTGACGGAATGCACATCTGTGCAGCCCTTGGGCGTGACCTGTATAATCTTTCTGTTCAGTTTTGCAGTGTAATTGTGTTATTTGATGACAATTACACTATACCGGGTTCCTCTGAGAATGCTCAGAGCATGGGCCACGTGATTACCAGGGTGCCATGTTCCCTGCTGCAACATGTATGTATAAATGTGAAGCATGTTACAGGGTTCAGACTCAGGACTGTCTCTAGCACAATAGCTGAAGATTTACACATCAAAGGGAATGCTAATGCCCTCCCCTGCTCAGGTAGAGGTGAAGAAAATCTCACAACAGGATAGTGAGGGGAGGGGTTGTCAGCAGTTTGTTAAAACAAAGACACAGAGACTGTGAGAGGAGAGAAGCTGCAGACTCCCAGTCTGAGAAGACACCATCCTGCAACCAACCTCAAGCAAGATCGGGGCCCTGCCTAAGAACAGGCAGAGAATGGCTGCAAGACATCAGACAGCCAAACACCATGCACATAATCTTGGACTCTGAGGTTAGTTTAGGTGAAGATGTTAGAGTAGTATGCGGTTTATACCTTTTATTTGATAGTGGTCACTCCTGACTCATTTGTAACATGTTGCTGCCATGATTGGCCATATTCTCACTTGAAATCAGACTCTGATCAATAAACTAATAGTTGTTTTACCTAAAGCTGTGTGGTCTTTAGAGGGTGTGGATGTGGGAGGCTGGGCACAATCCACTTCTTTGTTAAGTGGACGGACTGGAGACTAAGGTGATTGGGAGTGGGTCCCAATCCCTGTAAGGCAGTGGCTCCCAGTGTAGTGTCTGGGGCTGGGTGTGCTTGCTTGGGGACCAACGCCTGTGTGGCTGGTGGATTTACACCCACTGCCTGGGACCAATTACACGCTGGTGGCTGGTGTGGACTGACTCAGGAGTAAGTGGTCACCCAGCAGAGCGGGGTAAATTGGGGTTCAGGAGTGGGGTTCAAGCGGTCATAGCAGCACACCAGACTGCATTTGGGGAGCAGCCTGTCACAGCCTGATAGGAACTATACATATTATATGTCTTCTTAGGCTTCCCTGAAAGGAAAACATGCAGGAGATTATACCTCCATGGCCAGCACTAAAGACCTGTATTGCATTTATTAATTTGTTAATAGTCATTTTATCAAAGAGGAAAAACAAATATAATTCCCTTCCATAGCAATAAGAGCAGGTCAGAAAAGGGGAACTAGTTTACCCTCTGTTATCTGCTCAAAAAACCAAACACACCTCAAAAACCTGAATTAGAGTTTCATTCAGCTCTTGTGCTATTGTTATAATGAAGGCCAAGAGATGTCTGTTGATGGAAATCCTGATCAAGTAATTCCCAATGCATAGTCCTCTATTCTAGAACTAAATCCAGTTACAATACTTATACAGAAAGGTGCTAAGCAGGGAGACTTGTAGAATCCAAACTGATGTTTGTATTAGGCATCTCAGTAGTTAAAGGAGAGTTGCCAGTCTTAATATTATATTATACCTGAGTTTCGTGCCTTGATTCCCTGTACAATGTCCAGGGAGAGCAAGGCACCTCAGCATGGCATTCCCAAAAGCCGGCATAGTATCACAGAAGTGTAGCGCTGGAAGTGAGTTTGAGAAATCATCAAGTCTGGCCTCACACATTGAGACTGGACCAGGAAAACTTAGACCGTCTCTGAAAGGGGTTTGTCCAACCTGCTCTTAAACCTCCAATGACTTCCTTGGAAGTCTATTCCCATGCTTAACTATCCTTAGAGATGGAAAGTTTTTCCTCTGATCTAATCTGAATCTCCTTTGCTGCAGATTAAGCCCATTACTTGTCCTACCTTCAGTGAACATGAAGAACAATTAACCGCTGTCCTCTTTTATGACATACTGTTTGAAGATGATTATAATTCCCCCTCCCCCACCACCCGGTCTGCTTTTCTCCAGACTAATCATGCCCTGTTTTGTATAATATCTTTCCTCATTGTAATGGAAGACTAAACATCTTATTTAAGCTAACTTCAACCACACCTGCAGTAAACTAAAGGATCTTAAGAGTGTACACATCTCATGTGTCTCTCTGAGAAGGAAACTCTGTAGTACAAGACATTACTTCTGACAAACTAGTGTACCAGGAGGACAAATAGAAGGAAGAACAACAACAAAGGTTGCCAACAGGCAGAAAAGCGATGACTACACTGGCAAATTAGGTCTATTTAAGGAGGCTTAAGTCACCCTAATTTAAGCCCTGTCCACACTAGGCTTTCATTATGTCGATTTAAGAAAATCCTTAAGTCAACCTAATGAAAGCTTAGGTCGACTTAATAAGAACCGCAGGTTATTCGAACTAACCCTGCCTAAGTCGACCTAAACCTTCCTTAGGTCGACCTAAGGCCAACATGGATGCATAAGTCCACTTTCTTAGGTCGACCTAAGGGAAGTTAGGTCAATTTACTAGGTCTCGGTTAAGGGTAACCACTTTGTTAAGTCGACTTAACAAAATGCACCTAACTTTTCCTAGTGTAGACATAGCTAAAAGAATAGTGCAACAGAAGTTTCAGAATCTCCTCAGCATGAGACTCTTCAGTGCTTCCAGAGATCTTCAGTTTTGATAGACCAACAGAACTGGAAGCTGTACTTTGCGAGATTTCATAGTACAAGAAAACTCCAAAAGGAAACTGAAGACAATACCTGAATATTTTCCATTTATGTCACAGGGAAGCAGGCAGAGCAACCTTTAAATCTTTTCACCTTACTGAAGAGAGTTACAAAGGCTATGTCTACACTTACTAAAATGAGTTCTAATTAGTTAGTTCAAACTAACTAATTCGAACTAATTTTTAGTTCGAATTAGCGATCCCCATTCACTTCATGGCCGGTTAGTTCGAACTAAGCAATTAGTTCGAACTAACATGGCCAAATCGGTTAATTCAAACTAACTTGCCAGTGTAGACATAGCCAAAGATGCTGTGAAAGTGTTCTGGCTATGTTTGACACATATGTTATGCCTCAGAGAAATGCAGTTTAAGAAAGAGCCTGTTTTAACTAGAAAATTCAAGGATCAGAGAAAACACTGACTGTTTCATAAGAGCTACGCATGCATTGGCTGAAAATTGATTTCAGGAATTCAATACATGAAAGTACCAAAGGCAGACTGGATATTGGTTAAGAGAATCTTTTTTTTCACTGCAGCCACAATTAAATACAGATTTAACCCAAAACACATATCCACGGATACCAAAACTGTCTGAACTAGTCAAACTGAAGAACAAAAGGCAGTAGTGACTTGGGGGGAAAAAAAACATCTTAGTAACTGTAAATAGCATGAGTGTTAGAAGTCAGTTAAAATTTGAGGCAAGGAGAGAGAATTCCCAGGCTAAGAAAGACAAATTCCAGTCAAACAACGAAGATTTTCAACCTAAATGATGCACAAGACATGGAAAAATTCCTAATGCAAGAGATGATATATGTCCAGCCAAGCTCAAGGTATAATAAATGTATAATATATGGACATTCTGGAGCTGTTTGCCAGACCAAAGCACTCAGGGAATTGACTCATATTACAGACAATAAAGAGCCACTGTTTCTGGGATCTATCATGTGTGATGACAGAACCTGCCTGGAAACTGAAACTGAATATTCATGCAAAGATTGTTGACTTTAAAATTGATGCAGGAGCAGACATCAGTGTCAGAAGGAACTTACCATCACCTTTAACCACCGTCACAGCTCTGAATAACCCTGGGGATATTCTGAACTGTATGAGCCAGTTCATTACAGAAACAGCATACAAAAGATTTGTACTCGGTGTGTATGTGACCAAAGTCTCACAGACCAAGAGCCTTCTTAGCCGGAGCTATGATGGGTTTAGCAAGAAAGGTGGAAGAACTCAGTGGAATGTTTTATATTGGACTTTTGAAAGGAGATCCAACACAAGTCTCATAGATTTTAAGGTCAGAAGGGACCAGTACAATTATCTAGTCTGACCTCCTGCAAAATGCAGGCCTCAAGACCTCACCCACCCACTCCAGCAATAGACTGGAGTCAATTTAAGGCAGTGCTAAACCATCTATAACATGACCTCTACCAAAACAAAAAGGAGGAACCGTGCTCCCTTCTAGCAGGGAAGCCTCGGGGTCCCGGCAAGAGGGCAGCAGCGGCTGCCTTCTTACCAGGACCCCCACGGGTCCCAGGGACAAAGCAGCTGTTCATGCCTTTATGCTGGGACCCGTGGGGGTCCCAGGAAGAGGGCAGCCACAGCTGCCTTATTGCTGGGACCTTTGCGGGTCCCCAGGAGAAGGGAGCCCCAGCTCCCTTCAATCAGGGAGCCACGGGTCCCTTGTCCCCAGGATTCCCCAGGGGCTGAGAGCTGCAGCTCTCCGTTGACTTCAGAGTCTAGTGTAGACTCTGTAAGTTGACTTAACAAGGTCGACTTTATGTTGACTTAAGTCGACCTTGTTAAGTCGACTTAACAGAGTCGACTTAGTAAGGTCGACTTTATGTTGACTTAAGTCGACCTTGTTAAGTCGACTTAACAGAGTCGACTTAGTTTTTTTAAGTATAGACATAGCCAATATGCCATTCACAAGGTGAACATGATACCCATAGGTCAGGTTTTCTAAACCTTCATCATTTTTCTTGTTCAGTATTTCTCTCGAAAGTTACTCCTACTGACATTAAGTATCCCTTCATTCTAGCTTCTAAGATTCTTTATAAAATAATGTTCAGTTCTCAAACTCTTCTTTCTCACCCAGAAAATGTTTGTTCCTCCACCCATGTAATTTGCATGTTCTGTTCTAAGCTTGATTCTATTGTTAATTACACCAATTAGTATTCTGATAGAACAATAGATAGTTTGAGCCCAATTTCCTAACCCTAGGCAATGTTACTTTACAGTTTCAGGAACACGATGTTGTTGGCTTATGGCAATACACATATCATAGAATCATAGGGATGGAAGGGATCTCCCGAGATCATCTAGTCCAACCCCCTGCTAAAAAGCAGGACCACTCCCACTAAATCAGCCAGCCAGGGTTTTGTCTAACAGGGCCTTAAAAATCTCCAAAGATGGAGATTCTACCACCTCCCTAGATAGCCCATTCCAATGCTTCACCACGCTCCTAGTAAGAAAGTTTTTCCTAATATCCAACCTTGACCTCCCCAGCTGTAATTTGAAACCATTGCTCCTTGTTCTGTCCTCTGTTACCATCGAGAACAGCCTAGCTCCCTCCACTTTGGAGCACCCCTTCAAGTAGCTGAAGGTTGCTATCAAGTCTCCCCTCAGTCGTCTCTTCTGTAGACTAAATAAGCCTCTTCAGTCTCTCCTCATAAGTCATGTGCCCCAGTCCCCTAATCATTTTTGTTGCCCTCCGCTGGACTCTTTCTAATTTGTCCACATCCTTTCTGTAGTGGGGAGCCCAAAACTGGACACAGTATTCCAGATGCGGCCTGACCAGTGTCGAATAGAGGGGAATTATCACATCCCTCGATCTGCTGGCAATACTCCTACTGATGCAGCCTAATATACCATTGGCCTTTTTCGCAACAAGAGCACACTGTTAACTCATATTCATCTTCCTGTCCACTATAACCCCCAGGTCCTTTTCTACAGCGCTACTACTTAGCCGATTAGTCCCCAGGCTGTAGCAGTGCATGGGATTTTTCCATCCTAAGTGCAGGACTTTCTTTGCACTTGTCTTTGTTGACAAAGAAACCTCATGAGGTTTCTTTCAGCCCAGTGTTCCAATTTGTCCAAGTCTCCCTGGATCCTGTCCCTGCCCTCCAGAGTATCTATCATTCCCCCCAGCTTAGTGTCATCCACGAACTTACTAAGCACGCAGTCTATTCCATCATCAAGATCATTAATGAAGATATTGAATAGAATTGGCCCCAGGACTGACCCCTCGGGCACTCCACTCGTTACTGGTTGCCAACTAGACATCGAGGCATTGATTCCTACTCGATGAGCCTGTCAATCTAGCCAGTTTTCTAACCACCTTACGGTCCACCCGTCCAACCCATACTTCCTTAACTTGCCGACGGGAATGCTGTGGGAAACCGTATCAAAAGCCTTGCTAAAGTCAAGGTATACCACGTCAATGGCTCTTCCCGCATCCACAAATCCAGTCATCTCATCATAGAAGGAAATCAGGTTGGTCAGGCATGATTTGCCCTTGGTGAATCCATGTTGACTGTTCCTGATCACTATTTTCCTCCAGGTGTTTCAGGATGGATTCTTTGAGGACCTGCTCCATGATTTTCCCAGGGATTGAGTTGAGGCTGACCAGTCTGTAGTTCCCTGGATCCTCCTTTTTCGCTTTCTTGAAGATAGGTACTATATTCGCCTTTTTCCAATCCTCCAGGACCTCCCCCGTTCACCACGAGTTCTCAAAGATAATGGCCAGCGGTTCTGCAATCACTTCAGCCAACTCCCTCAGCATCCTTGGATGCAGTTCATCCGGCCCCCATGGACTTGTGCACATCCAATTTCTTTAAGTAGTCCCTAACCTGACTTTCCATCACTGAGGGCCGCTCTTGTCTCCATTCCGCGTTACCCCGTGTAGTAGCCTGGGAGCTGGCCCTCCCTGTGAAGACTGAAGTAAAAAAAGTATTGAGTACTTCAGCCTTTTCCACATCATCCACCACGAGGATGCCTGCCCCATTCAGTAAGGGACCTAAACCACCCCTGATTCTTTTCTTGTTGCTGACATACTTATAGAATCCCTTTCTGTTATCCTTCACATCTCTTGCTATCTGCAAATCCAGTTGTCCTTTGGCCTTTCTGATTTAACCAGTAAACCCCCGATTCTCTAAAGAATCACCCAGCTCAGTTCCCGGGCTCCTGCTGACAGCAGGAGCAGCTGGGGGATCGGGGGGCGGCAG
>ML685931.1:1368870-1393941 GCA_007922175.1 Pelusios castaneus | reverse complement strand
CTTCTGGGCCAGGCTGCCCCCGCCCTGAGTACGCTCTCTCTGAGCATGCTCAGAGCGGGAGATTTGAATCTCCCCAGCCCGGCCGCAGCAGGACGTGGATTCAGCTGCTGCGCACGCAGCTGCGTCCCCGCCGTGCATATATACCACTGTCGTTTAGGTATATAGATCCCTGCAGTCCCGAGCAATATCTTTATATGCCTCCCTTGTCATCTGTCCAAGCTTCCACTTCTTGTAAGCTTCTCTTTTGTGTTTCAGCTCCCCGCAGAGCTCCCTGCTAAGCCACGCTGGTCGCCGTCCACATTTGCTGTTCTTTCTGCACATCGGAATGTTATCTTCCTGTGCCTTTAATAGTGTTTCTTTAAAATACAGCCAGCTGTCTTGGACATCTCTCCCCTTCAGATCAGCCTCCCAAGGGATCCTGCCTATCAGCTCCCTAAGGGAGCCGAAATCTGGTTTTCTGAAGTCCAGGGTGTGTTCTGCTTCTTTCCTTCTTTCCATTGATCAGGATCCTGAACTCTACCATCTCATGGTCACTACTGCCCAGGTTGCCATTTACTTCTACTTCCCTGATCAATTCTTCTCTGTTTGTGAACAATAGGTCTAGAGGTGCAAGGCCCCTAGTTGGTTCCTCTAGCATTTGTACTAGAAAGTTGTCCTCAATATTCTCCAAAAACTTCCTGGATTGCCTGTGCACTGCTGTATTACCTTCCCAGCAGATGTCAGGATAATTGAAGTCACCCATAAGAACCAGGGCCTGCGATCTGGAAACTTCTGTTAGTTGTCCATAGAACGCCTCATCCACCTCCTCTTTCTGGTCTGGCGGTCTGTAGCAGACACCCACCATGACATCCCCCTTGTTGCATTCTCCCCTAAACTTAACCCACAAACTTTGAACTAGCTTGTTTCCACTTTCATAGTGGAGCTCTGAGCAGTCATACAGCTCTTTTACATATAGCGCTACTCCTCTCCCCCTTCTTCCCTGCCTGTCCTTCCTGAACAATTTATATCCATCCATGGCAGTGCTCCAGTCATGCAAGTTATCCCACCACGTTTCTGTTATTCCAATTATATCATAATTCCTTGTCTGTGCCAGTACTACCAATTCTTCCTGCTTGTTTCCCAGGCTCCTTGCATTTGTGTACAGACATTTAAAATACCGGTCCGATTGCCCTACTTTGCCCTGTCAATTCTCTCTCCTGTCACATCTTCCTCCTTGCAATTTCACCCGGTGTCCTCCTTCCCCACTCGCCTGAGGTGTTATGACTTCATTAGGAAATAAAAAACAATTATTTGATTCTCCCCCTCCCCAGTTCCATCTACCCTCTTTTTAACCCTGCTGTTACAGCCCCAGCACCCCCTAAGTTCCATCCCTTCCCCCAGGTCTCCCTCAGTTTCACTTACCTGTGGGCTTTGGTCACCTTCCCCCTTCACACCTAGTTTAAAGCCCCCCTTACTAGGTTAGCCAGTCTGCTTCCAAATACGCTCTTCCCCTTCCTGGATAGGTGGAGTCCATCTCTGCCTAGCAGTCCTCCTTCCTGCAACAGCACCCCATGGTCGAGGAAGTCAAAGCCCTCCTGGTAACACCATCTCCGCAGCCAGGCATTCACCTCCAGGATGCATCTGTCTCTGCTCGGGCCTCTACCCTTGACCGGAAGGATCGAGGAGAACACCACCTGTGCACCGAACTCCTTCACCCGCGCTCCCAGAGCCCTGTAGTCACCTTTGATCTGCTGAGGGTCACCTCTCACAGTATCATTGGTTCCCACATGGATGAGTAGCATGGGGTAGTAGTCAGAGGGACGGATGATTCTCGACAATCCCTCCATAACGTCGCGGATATGGGCCCCCGGCAGGCAGCATATCTCCTGGGAGGCCTTGTCAGGGTGACAGATGGGTGCCTCCGTCCCCCTCAGAAGAGAGTCCCCAACCACCACAACCCGATACTCTAGGATACAAGTTTTCAAGGCTCTTCTTTAAAGCTATAGCCATCTCACACACCCCAGAAAGATTGCACAGGGCATAAGAAATGTCATGGACTGGGAAACAATATAAAGCCCCTTTTTAAAAAAATCAGAAGTATTGCAAAGGTTCTCATTCATCCCTTATAAAAGAGTGTATTTTATTAGATATAAATGGTGAGAGTTAGTCCTTACTACGCATGCATATTTATACAATCTTGTGCCACAGCCACAAAGGGAGATCACAACAATTTGATAGTGATAGAAAGCCAGGGGTCTGGGCACATGTATTTGCCACAGGAAAATGAGTCCTAAGTTTTTAAATAAATGACATGGTAGAAACATAAATAGGAGGAAAATGAGTCCCAAGTTTTTAAATAAATGACATGGTAGAAACATAAATAGGAGGAAAACTCCCTGTTAAGTTTAAGTTTTTAATATACATTCACCCCCCTCTTTCAGCAAAGCTTTCTCTCCAAGCACAAAGCTAGTGTGTTAGAGGTAAAGAAGCAGAGTTAATCAAAACATGTTAGTATGTTATTTTTCTATGTGAAGGCTCTTTTAAAAAAAAATAGGTATGTTCCAGAAGATTGGTAGCAAAATCTGTGGTTTATTCAGTGGTGATCATTGCCATGTGAAAGATCATCTGGTCTTAGTTCTGATACACAGAATTTGAAAGCCTGCATCCAAGATTTTTTTTTAAAAGGGAGCCTAAAATTAGACACAAAACATTGTATCACAGCATCCAAATGTGAGTGATTTCAATGGAAGCTGCTGTGTGCCAAGTACTGTTGAAAACTTATTTGGAAGCCTACATAGATATAGCTTGAACATTTCAAGAGCCCCTATGCCACATAGGAGCTTTGAAAATTTATCCTAAAGAGAACAATTTGAGGCTCCAATTTTTTTAAAGGGTGACTACAGTATAATTCTATGGGAAAATTGAGCAACTCAATCATACATTGCTCATATCGCTTAACCAGTGAACATACCCCTAGATATGGAGTGCATATTGATAAATAATACAACAGGAGCAGAAGGCACATCATTGCTTTTAGCAGATCCTCTATTTCCCTAACTGATATTGAAAAGTCCCCTAAAATTTATTGTGCTTAAAACCCATAGGGGATCAATAGAAAGTTATTTGGGTTCTAATCAACTTTACTTCAAGTCTTAAGAATTCAATAAAGGATGAAACAGTTACTATAAATTTTATTTAGGCATCCCTGTGTAATTCTACTAAAGGATAGAATTAGCTATGAAATCCTGCAGAATAGTTTAAAGGGGGGGAAAAAAACCATAGAAAAGTTATTTTTTATATTATATCTAGTAGTGTTTCTCTGAACTCAGTTCACTGAGTTGTCACAGCTCACTACTGTAACAATCTAACATACCACATCTTTGACCCCTACTCCCATGCCCTATTCTCACAGTGAAATATCCACACTGAGAGGTGACAAACTATGCTACTGACCTTAAAAAACCCAACAAAGCTCCTTCACTCCTATTTTGTGGCAGACAAACCAGCCACTGGAGAGAGGCTAGAGGTTGAGTTACACTATTCAGCTATGTTTATTTTCTGCTGCCTTTAGAAGTGTATTTCAAAAACTGAGCAAAAAAACTATGAAGTAAATGCTCTGTAAGAGACTGGCAAAAGCACACAACTTTGTCAAGTCTCACAACCAGGGCCAATTGGGAATATTCCATCCACATTTTTTTTTCTTTTATTGCCATGCACCATATATCATTGTTCCCCAAACAACCCCCCACCCTCTCCCGAATGCCTGGTGCATGTGAAGTTTCTTAAAAAAAATTGTTTGGATCCAAATTGAAATAAACCCCAATTTTGAAGTGTCAACATTTCGTATAATCTGAAAGTTCTGCATTTTGGCAGCTCAGCTCATGACCATTTTCTTCTAGAAAACGATGATGACCCCCTCTGTAGTGAGAACTTTGCAAATTTCAGCTCTCTTTCCAATCTATTGTGGCTGTACATTAGTTCCAAAAAGAAGATGCAAGATTTTTTTTAAGGTGAGAAAAATGCAATTTATTTAATCTCACTAAATTTAGAGAGGGCTGAACTGTTTGAGAATTAAGCCTGATACAACAGTTCACCTTTGCACGGAGCCCAAACCTGAAAATTTCATCCCATAATGCAAACATTTCTGGAAATTGGGCCTGACAGAAAATAGGACATAATAGCAGCATGAAACCTTAACTATATTAGTTCACAAGCTGTATCCTCCTGTTTTACAATTCTTGGAGTAGATAGTGTGCTCTAATGGACAGAGCTCTAGACAGACACGCGGGAGAATGGCTTCTGTTGCTCACTCTGCCACTCACCTGTTTTGTGACCTGGGGCAACTCACTTCCCTTCCCAATGTTTGTCAGTCTTGACTATTTAGATGGTAAACACTTTAGAGTAGGACTGCTTCTTCAGAGGTATTTGTACAGTGCCTCACTCATCTTGCTTGAGAACTTTATGCTGTTCTCTGTATTACCGGGGTTATTTCCTGCCTCTCAAGTACCATTTCACGGGCCTTCCTCTGTGACCCTCCTGCCTCTCCAGGGCTCCTTTACCTCCTCACAGTTCAAAAAATAATTTGAACAGTCTCCACAAAGCATCCCAGGTAAGTTATCCTCAGATGCACTGGGCCCTGCAGACACCAAGCCTACTTCAGCCTCTCTCTTCCAGCCATCCAGGGCAAATTCTTTCTAAATACAACAAACTCATAGTCTTCAGCTCTACACAATCCCCTCCTCCTTGGCAGTAAGTCTGTTTCTCTGTCTGCTTTCCAGAACTTCCCACCTCCAGTTTGTCCAACCACACAGGCCAATATAAGCAAGCTTTTGCAATCTGCTCCCTACTTCTTAGGCAGATTCCTCCCACCCTAGAGACTGCTCTCCTGAACACCTCCCTGTTTCTATAAACAATCTAGATCTGGCCACCTTTCTTATTCCCTTACTCAGTCACTCCCCCTTAGTAGCTTCCTGCTGCTTTTTATATTGGAATCATCTGATTCCTTTCTGCTGGTGGTGTTCTTATAATCAGGACTAGCTCAGCCCTGGGTTCTCCAGCCTAAGGTAAACCACCCCGCTACACTGCCAGAACACAAATAATAGTCATTTAGCAGCTATGGGAGTGTGCTAGAAAAATCTTCATTTTACTTTCTTTTATTTCACCATCACAGAATTTAAAACTTGGTGGAATAACTTTTCTGAACCATCCCAAAATCTCTCTTCACAGACAAAGAGCAAACATGGGGGGGAAATCACCCTAAAAGAAATTTGTTTGAGAAAGTTAGGAGTAACCAAGCAAGAAAAATGGAAGTTAGACCTCAGCATTAACTGTATAGCTTTTTGCTACCTCAAAAAGTTAGTGCTTGTGTGTTTTTATAGCACAGTACATGTTATTTCAGAAAGGACACGATGAGTCAAATTCTCTCTGAGGTTGTGAATTTGACCTTGAATGTCTTATTCAAAATATGTTTCTAGGGAAATGGCTATAATTAATTGCCCCGCTCTTACTCTTGGCAAGTACTCATAAGTGGAATCAAATGGAATCCTTCTTTATAGGGAAGATGCACTGATCAGAGGCAGAAAAATAATAATAAAAAAATCCTTGAGTTTTTACCATTCATTCAACAAGCAAATGGAAAGAGCACAAAGAAATGTCAAGCACAAAAACTCACAAACAAACAAACCCCACATCCTCTCCTTCTCCATTATAGTCACAGACTGTGTATGTTTGCTCTTCACAATGGTTGGTGAGGAAGTTGAAAGGGAGTGCACAGTAGCAGAATAGTTACTGTTAAAAAGCCAGTTTGAAAATTCTTGCCAGACCATGCAAAATTGGGAAAATGAGGGCCCTAAGTCCTGATCTGGCCCGGCCTGGCCAGATCCAGGGCTGGTGCTCAGAGCCGGCGGTGGCAGGAGCCACCCCGGCCCAGTTGGGACCCTGAGCCAGGCTGCCGGCCAGTCGTGGCAGGAATGTGATCTGGCTGGGATTGGCAGCAGCACTGGATCAGGCCTGGGGCACCCTGGGCTGGATTGGGCCCAAGGGCTGGAGCAAGGCCATGGGGCTGGGCTGTTATATGGGGTGGGGGAGTAAACTGGTGCAGGGTGTGTGTGAGAGCCAGGCACAGAACGTTTTTCGGGGCACTGACACCTGCCTAATAACAAAGATTAAGGATCTCCTTGGGTGTAAATCAGCCCAGTTCCTTTGATCTCATAAACTAATTTGTATCAGCTGGGGATCTGGTGCCAGCTCCAGTTCTACAATCCAGTGCATGCTGGTGCTCACCAGCTGAAGCCAATGCAGCTCTGAACAAATGCAAACATCCACCCCATGTGTTTCTGACTTCAGGGCCATATTTTGCAACAACATCACTACAGTGAGCTCATAGACCAATAGACTGTAAGACCAACAGGAACCATCATGATCATCTAGTCTAACTTCCTGCACATTGCAGATCACAAACTTTTCCACACATTTCTGTACTAGACCCCTAACCTCAATTTGTGTTACCAAGTTAAAGATTTCAAGTTAGAGAATGCACCATTTACTCTTATTCTAACAGGTGCATCAGTGTGCCCCATGCTGCAGAGGAAAGTGAAAAAAACCTAGGATCTCTGTCAAGCTGATCTGGGGAAAATTCTGTCCCAACCCCAAATTGGTGATCAGTAGGCGGGCAAGACCTGCCAGCCAGGCACCTGGGAAAGAATTTTCTGGAGTAACCCCAAGCCTTCCCCATTTAATGTCCCATCTCCAGCCACCTGAGATATTTGCTAATAGCAGTCAAGGATTAGCCATATCTCTTGTGAGCAACTTCATTATGCCAGCCCCCTTCACCCACTTATCAGGCTCAGTCGTGAAACAAGTTAGATTTTTGGACCTCACTGTTTCCCTTGAAAGGCTGTTCCAAAACTTCACACTTTGATGGTTTGAAACACTCATTTAGTTTCACACCTAAACCTGTTGAATGCCCATTTATTCTTATGCCAGCACGGTCTCTTAATTTAAATAGCTTCTCTTTCACCCTGGTGCTCTTCCTTTCTTTGCATTTGTGTTTAAACAAATGAACTTCTGAAACTACTCAGAAATCCATGTCTTGCCATGTGCATGGGGATTTGTAGTTGTCAGAAAGAAGTGATTTGCCCTAGAGGCTTTGGAACATTTAATTGTACAACGGCTTGCCAGAGACTCATACTACCAGACACCGCAATGGAAATGCTGGTCCCAGTGAAGTCTATGGAAAAATTCCCGTGGACTTTAGTAAAGATAGGATTACATCCTATATCTCTCTGCTGCTGCTGACCTTTACTGTTGCATGGAAAGTAAATTCAGGCCCATACAGAAGAACAGTCCCGGATTCTGTGACAATTTATTTTAAGGGGTTACGTTGGGGTTCAGGGCCAAAGACTTAAACTCAGGTTTCTACTACCACATTTGTAATTTAAATAAGTGGTTTTAGAGGCTAGACTTTCAAAAATTCTTAACACCCAGCAGCTCCCTTTGTTCTGGCCCTACTGGTGGGGACTAGTTGTGTTTGAAAGTCTGGCTCTAGAAGGAAAAAGGCCAGTCCTGTCCTTGTTAAAGTCAGTGGGAACAGACAGTGTAAACTCAGGCCCATACCCTCCCTGATAACCAGGAGCAGGATTTAGGCTTAGGTATTGCTAGCAGAAACCGAGTTAAGCATGTTAAAAGTATTAGCTGACTGTTAGATTCAAAGCATTTCATGAAATGTGTCAAATAATTTAATCAAAGACTCTAGAGGTGAACTGTCTGCTAGCTTGGCACATAATGCGAAGATCCCCAACCTATCACTGAGTAAATGATTCAACCAGTAACACTTGGCCAGCGCTTATTGGTACCTTATAGTAATTGAAAGAAGTCTGTAGCAAAGGAGTGCAATTAAACTATTCCTCAAATGAAGCTGTGCAGTTCAGAATACTCCAGCAAGAATTAAAAGACTTCCTTCTACCCTATTCTTCCTTCTTTCTCAATGTGAAGGTAAATAACCGTTTGTGGGAGCCAATGCTCTGAAAATTGGCAAGCAAACTCCAGTATTTTTTTCCTAGGTTTTGCTATGGAACGCCAAAGCAAACTAATGTTTCCTGTGGTCTTTTCTTTTGTAATTACTGTCTCAGTTCAGGGCATTTCCAAACCCTTGCCATGGTCCACCAAGAACTGCTCCAGGTTCTTCAATCATCACCCTTCTGGTTGGGAGACATGCATTACTTTCCCTCATGAAATGGATTTCTCCAGGCTGCACAGTTCCCTGCTCACTCTATGATATCCCCACCAAGCTAGACTGGCCAATGTCTCCACTCTGCTTTCTCTACAGAGGCTATCAACAGTGTAACTGCCACTGCTGTAAGTCACCATTCACCTCTTTTAAAAAGAGCACATTCATTCTTCTGATGAAAGCAATACAGAGAAAACATATTAAAGACTGCAAACAAACTTAAACACATGCTAATCAGCTCACCAGAGATCATCCCAAATCCAGCAAGCACTCTGGCCGGTGAATCGTCTTCCAATCCCTACCAAGGGCTTTTCTGTGGTTACAAATTCATACCAGCTTTTGGCCAAAACAAGCATCCATTGGTAGCAGGGGCATAGCTGTGGGTGGGGTGGGCTGGGGTGGGCGAGAACCCACCCGGTTGGCCAGCAGGCCTGCCCATTTCCACTCACTGCAGCACCCGGCAGAGGCATGAACTTGGCTTCCATAACTGCAGACAGGTCAGCAGCAGGTGGCCGCAGCCGCAGCCATGAGTAGGGGCACTGCAGCAGACAGACAGGTGGGGGTGGACTGCTCTCTACTTGCACAGCTCCAGCCCTGGACAGTCACTGCAACCTTTGTGTGGCAGGAGCCCAGCTGCCTCTCCCCCTCCCTCCTCCTCCCATCAGCTGGAAGCTTTCAGTCACATGACAGGAAGCAGGCTTGGCCAGGCCCACCCTGGAGAATCAGAAGCCCAGCAGGCAAGCAGAGCCTGGCTACACCCCTGATTGGAAGGTAAAGTCCTTCCATCCTTCACAAGAAGAATTGGGCTTCCCCAGGACAAATAGTCCTGTCCATTTTTTTGGATTCAAAAGCAGTCCCTGAGTCAGTTTTAACTCAGGCTATTTATACAAAAGTTCTTTATTTGTCCGTTTGTCCCTGGAGAATACAGTTTGAACCATTATATAGACATAGATATAGATGATACCTCCAGGTGATAACACGTCTCTGGGGAGCAAATTTGCCTTATTATCCTCCATTCCACCCCACTGTTCATAGTTCCTGCAATGCTGTGGTCACCTTCTGTCATGGAATTATGTACAAGCCCTTCATCACAAGGATACATACATTTAATGCAGTAAGATCTCCCAACAATATTACAGGAAATTGGCATATGTCACAATTACTAATTTATAGAAAAAATGATCTGGCAGTTATTATGCAATGGCAGTAAAAATGAAAAAGTAAAATCTGAACAAAAGGTTTTAAGGCATGGCTTGGAAAGCCCTGACTGGGATGATTTAATTGGGCTTGGTTCTGCTCTGAGCAAGGGGTTGGACTAGATGACGTCCTGAGTTCCCTTCCAACCCTAATCTTCTATGGTTCTATTATTATTCTAAGTATGGTAGGCACAGAACTGCCTGTGACTACTTTCGGATTCACTTGACCCTAGACACTACAGGGTTCTCCAAAAATAGCAGTGAACATTGCTTCTCATCAATTTTCTCTAAAACCTTTGTTAAGTATGTCAGCAAACTGTGAGTACTGACTATGAAATGAAGGCATTGCTGGTGGTCCTATTGCACAAAAAACATAGGCTGGTTTGAAATCATTGCAGACCAGTCCAGTCCAGTTAGTTACTTCAGAGAACACTGGAAAAACCTGCCACACATGCAAAATCATCCATGAATATATCTAGTGCAAAAACAAACTCAGCTCTGCCATGATCTGCTCCTAGCTATAGCTGTATGCAGACAGGGAATTGAATTTTGATATTAGAAAATTGGTTTCATTCCAGTTTTGACTGAAACCCAAAAGGTTTGAAATTCTCTGTGAAAGTGACTGGACCAACAGCTCCAGGATAGGCTGTTTGGTGATTTGGGAGCCTGCAAGATCCAGCTGAGACAGGAGCATCAGAGTTTGGAAGATGCAGCTCCCAGAACATTCAGAAAAGAGGCTGAGGAGTCTGGGAGCCAGGCAGGCTGCCAAGGAGCAGGACAAGCAAGCTGGCAGGGAACCAGGCAAATTTCTGATGGAAATCTGCATGGACTTTGTTGCAGCTTTGTTGAAATTAATGTCTCTGAGACACATTTTAATATCAGTGGATGGTCATTTTCCTAGGGAAGAACATTCCACTGGAGAATTTCTGACCATCTCTACTGTCTGCCTCACCTTGAGCAGAAAAAGCCCTCTTACATTCATTTACTCCACTTCATACTTTCCCAAGTCGTGTTAAAAACAACACCCACCCCACCCCCCGCACCCAACAGATAGGACCTCAGTCCCCATCACCATTTCTCAGCACCACTGCATCTCTTCCAGCTGACTTTCAGGGGCCTTTGAAGCCTGAATGGATCACCCCTCACCATCTCTCTCTCCATCACCTTCACCAGGCATATTGGCCGCTGAGCATTGCCAGGTGACTGAGACGCTACAGGAGCTCAGTCTTCACTTTATTCTCATAGCCATGATGATACCATGGCATCCTGGCTAGCAGCTCCCACACTGGCTACTGAGTGGAGAGCTCACATCCATCCCTTACAGATGGGAAGTAGCCACCTCCACCACATTTCTTGGATCCAAGTGTTGATAAGCCATGTGACACTGGCAAAACAGGTGCCAGCTCATGCCAAGTCCCCATGACTCATTTAAACCCTGACAAATCCATAGATAGATTCAGTCTGACTTATCTCTATTATCATTGTTAAAATGGGATTTGGAATGATACAAATGTGCTTTGTGGTTAGACTTTATTGAATGTTTGTAGATTGCCATATGCATAAATCTCACTCATAGCATCTGTATCACGTCATAAGGTAGTGGGTTAGCATTTGTACGATGACCCCCTGTAACTGTGAATCACAGGGCAGGAGAGAAGCATAAATTAGTGTAAAAGATCAGTCTCTAAAAATAGGTGTTACTGTCTGCCCTACACAAGACCCATTGACATTAGATAAACTATTGTGGAAAAGCAGAGGGCAAAACACTTTGTTGATTGCTCTCCCCTTGTTCATGAAGAGAAGATTCACAAGTGAATTCCTCCCATCAGCTGAACTGGCAAAGAAAGGGGAAAGGGAATAAAAACATCTGATTGGCAAAGATTGTATATCTATATTATTAGGCCTAAGCCCAGTGGTTGTCTGGGTTAACCATAAGGAATATTTAGAGCTTGCTTATAACAGAAGCTTCTATTACTTTGAAATTTAAGACTGTAACTCATTTGTGTGTGGCTTACCTGCTTTATCCTTTTAAATAACTTCATTTTCTTTTCCTAGTTAATAAATCTGTAGATAAGTCTATTATAGGATCGGCTACATGCATTGTCTTTGGTGTGAGATCTAGGGCACAACTGACCTGGAATAAGTGACTGGTCCTTTGGGACTAGGAATAACCTGAAAATTGCTATGATCTATGGGAAGCGTATCCATCACAAATGTAAGCCTATCAAATGGCGAGATGGATCAGAATACCCAAGGGGACCATCTGTAACTCCAGGTTTAGGCTGGTATAGTACCTGAGGAGTTTACACTTGATAATTGATTGGTGAAATCTAATTGTAGAACTCACAGCCAATTTGGGGTGTGTGCCCTTCTTCTTAGCTGTCTGCTCTCAAGTTGGTACCCACACTCTTGAGCTACGGCATGGCAGCTTGATGAGCCCTTCTCAAGGAAAGCTGGTCTTTTCTCTTCTTCTTCTAGCTCCTCAAAGGAGCAGTGCTGAGCCTCAGACCTGTAGCTTATTAAAGTGTAAAGCATAGGGGGAATTCTCAATTGGTGTAGAGCTCCTCCTATGCCATTAATCCCCAGTATTTTATGCAGCAAAGATAAGGAGGTCATGGCTTCAGCACTATGACAATTCAGTCCACGTACTTTAGAGCAACCTCAAAGCTACTCTCTGCCACAGTACAGCAGTCTAGTACTGCTCCAGGAGGAAAGTGCCACAGCCAGCAACTCTTTAGGCTCCTCCTGCTCTCAACTAAAAATCTAGGCACGACAGATCTGCTCTGCTTTAGTCAGTTTTACTTGCAAAACTCATCTTTTGTCAGCACGTACTAATCTGTGCACATATTGAATTTTGCATCCTATTGATGAAAGTGAGAAGGATTTGTTTTGCTGAACTAGATTAACACAGCTACCCCTTTGGAACTTGACAGAACTGCACCCTCTTCCTTACATGGTTATTCTCCATGTGGGAGCAACATAAGCAGCTTGGTGGAATAGTTCTGTTGGCATGCAGCAAAGTAAATGTATATGTACCTATGCTGTTATAACAAGTCCTCCAGCTACAATCCCACAATGCAATATTCCCTTTAGCACTGACCAGTCTGGTAAAAATTTTGAACTATGCTGCCCTTCCGGTCATACTGACCAGAAGGGCACTTTTTATTTAAAATGACTAATGTAATGTTAAGTTACCAGAGAGGGTTAATCGTTAATTTACCAGAGAGTGTAACTTTCACAATGCATTTTTTCTTTTACTTTTAGGAGTGGGATTTAATTTTCTACCTTTATTATGCTGAGAAAATTGCATAGTGAATGACTTTTCTGATCCTAAACAAGGACACCCTGTTTTTCAGGATGGTTACTGAAATATGTTTCAGATTTATAGGCTGATCTGTGACTCTTATTTCTGTCTTAAATTGGCAGTCACCTACCAGTAAAATGAAAGAAGCTTACTTCTGTAATAGATGCATCTCTTTTGTTAGGTACTTTTTCTTCTTCCAAACAAGAAATTGCTTGGCAATATTTCTCAGGGGGGAAAGAAAACATCTTCCTTTCATGAAGGCAAAGAAACAAAAAGAAAAACAGAGTATTGTGTCACAAATTTTTACTACCCTGAAACTGTAAGTCCATAATTTATTACAAGCGTAAACTATGTTATAAAAACAAACAATTAAAAAAGAATAATTGCTCCATATTCCTCTAGGAAACATACCAGAGATCTTTAACCCAAAAGATTATTATTCTGTATAAATTAAACCAGCACATAACACATTCACATTGCAGTCAAAAATTAATTAGGAATCAGAAGGCTGTATGATGCTATGCTCTGATAGCCTTCTCGGGTACTTCTGTGGTGAGAATGGTATAAGGAATGATTATGCCAGAGGTGTTGATTTTGCCACTATGTTCATTTCTTTAAGAATAACCATCAATTTCCTGAAATCTGCAAAACAAACAAGGAGTCTTGTGCCACTTTTAAATACTAACACATTCATATATCAACTAAGCTTCTGGGGGGGCATAATCCCACTTCCTCAGATGCATGAAATGGAATCTGAAGTATGTGAGGTATATATCCACATGCAGAGAAGGGTGAGTCACAAAGTCAATTCCTGAAATCTGGCTACAGCAAATCAGAAAATGGCGAATATTTTTAGTGAAATAGTTTTGAAGTTCTTCTTATAAAAGTCATTGAATTTTTTTTTTTTTTAGAGCATACAAGTTTGGGGGGTTTTTTTGGTGACACATTCCAGACTCAAAACAAGCTATCTGATATTTTTAAAATTTGAAATTTGAATGAAATTTTCATTCCAATGTTGATGAAAATAAATTGTTGAAGTCTCCCCTGCAAAAAATCCCAAAACAGTCACAAAATTACTGGCATACTTTTTGACTAGCAATAGATCATGTTACAGAATTTCTGAGTTCAAAATGTTGACAAAAGGTTTGATCAGAATAAAAAAATGTTGTGAATTATGATACAAAAATCATATCCCATTTCTGACAACCTTTATTCCCAAACACTGTCATGACTTCAAATCAGTTTGAGCCACAACTCTAAAATATTTGGAATAAGCATGTCTGATGGGAATTAGGTTAGTAAAAATTTTGGGTTTCCCATTGTCTGCTTAAATTCAATGGCATATCCTCACAAGGGGATTTATTCTGTTCTCACATTCCATTGGGCCATACAACATATGAAATCCTGCTGAGTGAACTTTGGCACTGCTTTTAGACACCATTGATCAATAATGAGCCTGGGTCATGAAAGTGAAGTATTCAGCTGAACGGTGGACTCTGGTACATGAAAGCTAGAGATACTAAAGCATCACTGAGATTCAATGAATCTAGTGCCTATTTCAGGTTGTTTCATTAAAGCTGGCCTATGTCATCTTTAGTGTGTGTGAGTATTTAGGGGAAGGTAGAACAGAGATGTCTACAAAGGAACATAAAAGCAACCATACTGGGTCAGACCACCAATAGTCCATCTAGCCCAATATCCTCTTGTCCAACAGTGGCCAAGGCCTGGTGCTTCACAGGGAATTAATAGAACAGGTAATCATCAAATGATCCATCCTGTCAGCTATTCCCATCCTCTGGGAAACAGTAATACCTGCCTATTCTGGATAATAGCCATGGATGGACCTATCCTGCATTAACTTCTCTGGGTTTTGGGTGGGTTGGTTGGTTGGTTGGTGTTGCTTTTTTTTAACCCTGATATAGTCTTGGCCTTCACAACATCCTCTAGTAAAGAGTTCCGCAGGCTGTCTATGCATTCTGCAAAGAAATGCTTCCTTTTGTTCATTTTAAACCTGCTACCTATTCATTTCATTTTCTGACCCTGAGCTTTTTTATTAAGAGAATGAGTAAATAACACTTCCTTATTTACTTTCTCCACACCAATCATGATTTTATAGACCTCTATCATATCCCCCCTTAGTCATCTGTTTTCCAAGCTGAAAAATCCAACTAAGTAATCTCTCGTCATGTAGAATCTTTTCCATACTCCTAATTATTTTAATTGCCCTTCTCTGTGCTTTTTCCAATTACTATATATTTGAGATGGGATGACCAGATTCAGTATTCAAGATGTAAGCATATCATGGATTTTTAAAGAGAGAATACAATCTTTTCTGTCTTATTACCTATCCCTTTCCTAATGATTAACAACATTCTGTTAGCTTTTTTGACTGCTGCACCTGCTACACATTGAGTGGATATTTCTGGAGAACTATCCACAATGACTCCAAGATCTCTTTCTCGAGTGTAACAGCTAACTTAGACCCCATCATTTTCTATATATAGTTGGGATTGTTTTCAAATGTGCATTACTTTGCATTTATCAACACTGAATTTCATCTGTTATTTTGTTGCTCAGTCATCCGGTTCTGTGAGATTCCTTGTAACTCTTTGCAGTCTGCTTTGGTCCTAACTATTTTAAGTAGTTTTGTCTCATCTGCATACTTTGCCACCTCTCTTTTTACCCCTTCTTTCAGATTATTTATGAATATGTTGAACAGTACTGGTCCCAATATAACCCCTGAGGGACACAACTCCATTCTGAAAACTGACTATTTATTCCTAATCTTTGTTTCCTGTCTTTTAACCATTTACTGATCCTACAGCAGGCCTTCCCTCTTATCCCATGATGGCTTATGTTGCTTACGAGCCTTTGGAGAGAGACCTTCTCAGAGTTTTCTGAAAATCTAAGTACACTATATCCACTGAATCATCCTAGTCAACATGCTTATTGATCTCCTCAAAGAATTCCAGTAGATTAGTGTGGCATGATTTCCTTTTACAAAAACCATCTTGACCCTTCCCTTACAATCATATTCATCTATGTGTCTGATAATTCTATTCTTTACTAGAGTCCTAGAGTCCTGTTATAATCTGTTTGGTATTGAAGTTAGGTTTACCAGACTGTAATTGCCAGCATTATCTCTAGAGCCTTTTAAAGAAATGGCATCACATTAGCTATCCTCCAGTCACCTGTTACAGAAGCTGATTGAAATGATAGGTTACATACCACAGTTAGTATTTCTGCAGTTTTACATTTGAGTTCCTTCAGAACTCTTGGATGGATACCATCTGGTTCTGTTGACTTATTTGTTCCAAAACCTCCTCTAATGATACCTCCATCTGTAACAGTTTTTCAAATTTGTCACCTAAAAAGAATGACTCAGGTTTGGAAATCTCCCTCACATCCTCAAGTGTGAAGACCATTCTGTGTTTGTACAGTGCCTCATCTAATCCGTGTTTGTACAGTCTCTAATGCGATAGGATCCTGGTCCATGTGTAGGGCTGCTAGCCAATCCCACAGTGCAAATCATCTGTTATCATCTATCAAGTTCCATGAATGCAATGTTGAATTGCTCTGAGACAAATGGAACCATTTACAGTATTTCCAGGAAGTTAATGAAATCACATGATCAAGGGAATTGCTTTCAGATCAAGAAAGAGGCTGTTGTTATTCTAACTTCCTCCTCCAAAAGCAGAAACACATCAGTCTACTAAAAAGCAGGCTGCTATTGCTATGTATTCAATGTCTCCTGGCATCAGAAGTTCAACAGTCCATTTCAGCTCTTCTGGACCCATCCGTTAAGCAAAACACTGACTGTTGTTTCTGAAAATAAAGCTCCACTTAGTTTTAAAAGGCTGGCTGCCAAATAAGAATAATTGCCTTGTTAAGTACTGGTAATGTGAGATAGCTGAGCTCTGTAGAAACCCCAAAGACATAATGATGCAAAAAATGCATCTAGTGTGTATGTGCAAAGAAAACACCTTCCAAACCCTGCCAGTAGATCTTAAAGGGAAAGTTCATCAAGACACTGAGAAACAAGGCTTTGTTTCTTCTGTTCAGGGACTGCTGCACTTCTGTAATTCATTTGTGTACTATGTATAGAGGCCCTGATTCAGCAAAGGTTGAACTGCATTTAAATTTAAGCACATGATTCAATGTTCTGCTGAATCAAACACCAAGTTCTTACAGTGAGCATTTCTCTACTTGTCAGCAGGATGTTTTATTTTTCATTTTGTCAAGTCAGACAATGAATTCTTAAAATGATTCATCTTTTCTTCCAGTTAATCAATATAAAATAACATTGGCTTCTTCTCCCCATCTACAGTGTTAAATAATAACATAAATGCTAGGGTATTTCTTTTTACATTTAAGGTGGTAGGTACTTCTGTAGACGTGGGGAAAACAAACAAAATTGGCAGTCCAGCAAAACCCTAAAGCACATGCTCATCTTTAATCAGTGCCAAAAGGAATATTCATGTGTTTAAAGTTAATCATGTGCTTATGTGCTTTGCCAGAGGTGAATCTTAGATTTTCAGAAGAATTCATCGCCTTATAACACCCATTTAAGTACCTAAATTAAGTGTCCAGTGCCCAGCTGCTACCATTAGTTTCCTAAACTCTTGAAATTGCAGATACTGAATATTTTTGAAATTCTGAAAATTCGAAATGTTAGTTTAAGTCCATCTTGTGAGCACTATATAACGCTTCCATCTTGGTGCTTCATAAACTGCATTCCTCTGCAACTAAACTGTGTATTTAAAACTGAAATCTCATGTCCCCCAAAGCTTTCTTCCTGATATTTCCTCACTTAACATACTTCCTCAAAAAGCAATAACAATAATGAATTGAGTGGCAGGTCTAAATTAATGTTCATAGTAAATCTAATTAAAATCTATCTTATATAGCCTCTGTCCTAAGATCCTGGCATTCTTGTCTGGCTGTCTAACATTTGGATTGATTTGGGGAACAGCAAGATTTGAAAAAATAGAATTCCATACAGTCTATGAAAACTAGAGACTGGGTGGCTCTTGACACTGGTAATAAGATATGTGGTCCAATTCTCCTGCCTGGGAAGAAGGTGGGAAATCTCACATGGACTAAAATGGTACAGAATCATGCCTATAAAATCATTCACCTCTAGGTAGCCAGGGTCAGTCCAGCCCACATTGGTAGTGATTGGAATTGTTGCAACATCATGGGCATTTGATAGCCCACTTGGTGTATGTGTGAAGTGAGTGTATTGATCCTATTCCAATTTCTTGTAAGCAGGTCTACACATCACACATGTCACCACCACAACTGACATTGATATATGGCAATATCATGAACGTACTCAATAGAGGCACCAGTGACTGGAAGGGTAAGAAAGCTGAACTGCAATATCTCTTGAAATGATCTCTACAGATCAGATCAAGATACATTGGTTGGTCAGTTTGAGGAAAACTTCTTCTGCCAGACCCATCCAATAGTGTCACTGACAATGACATATCTATCACAGCTTTAACTTTTCCATCACTTCTGGTGATTTGTTTTTTGAGACAGCGGGTAAGTGACTATTTAAAAGGCCAGCACTACAACCCATTATAAAGGATCATCATCCTGTTCCTATTGGACAGTTTGCAGCAGTTGGTAGCCCTGCAGTGTAAAACTAGTTATGGTCAAACCTCAAAAACTGTCAAAGTTCATTTCAGCTGGAATATTACATGAAGGTTTGGATGCTTATCCAAGGCTTATTCAAACACCTTGGGTCTGCAGACTGACTTAGTAATGTTGTGAGGTGAAGCTTTTCTACACTTTACTTCCAGTGAAAACCAGGAACTGTGAAAATAATGTGAGTGTTTTGTCCTGTTCTTCAGATGAGTCAGAGAAGAAGTCTCATGTTCTTTTCCCCCTCAACTTTTTTATTCCTACAACAACTAGATGACGAAACTACTGAATGATGGATTTGGTATAGGAATAAATGGCCGATTTTACTTAAAGATGCTTTTCTGGCTTCAAGAGTAATTATTAATTGTGTATTACTTAATCGCCAAAAAAGTGAAAGGGACAACATAAAAACGATCACTGTCCAGATGAACTTATCGGCAAATAGACAGAAGGAGAGCAGATTGTTGACATGGTAGGGAGTCAAGGGGAAAGAGTAATCTAGATATCCCAATGGTTTGTTTCTTGAATTCAACACTGAAAATTCTTAACATTGAGATGCTCTGTTTACTACAGCACAGGTTAATTTATGCTCTCATTTACCCCTAACCCTCCTCCCTCTTTCCAGAGAATGACTGTCCTAACTGCTTGGTTGCTAGTTTCCTGGTTTTATAGGGTTCACATCTCCAGCTGAGCCTGCTTGAAGTCAAACTCTGCTCCATGGCTCTTCCTCCAGGTGCTGCCTATAGAGGTAATCAGCCTACCTGGCCACCTTTCTACCTTAACCCCTTCCAATCCTGTGTGGCTTGGACACCAGTTTTTGAAATCAAGAACGTTAGAGATGGAAAAGACCTACTGGGCCTTCTAGCGTACGACTACACTGCAAATTACGTCCAGGCTGTGACTCAGGTCTGAGTCTATGCCCCTGTTGTGTCCATTACACATCACTCTGACTTGGGCCAGCAGGCAGTCTAGACCCAGGTCCTAAGGCCCTGCCGAGGAGTAGGTTGGAGTCTGAGTCCTGCTGAGATTTGGATCCAAGCCCTGTCACTTTGCAGCATCGATGCAACTCAAACCACAGACCCAACTCAGAAAGTCTACCCAGAGCTGTGTGGACACCTTAGCAAGGCTATCAGATCTAGCTCCAACAACTGCAAACCCAGCTTTACAGTGTAGTGTTGATGCTCGGGCCTGATCTTGGAACCACTGAGTCCATCAGCGATGGTTCCACAGCATCAGATGTCGTGTGCAGTGAAGACATACCCCTAGGCCCTTTCCTGGGGGGGGGGGAGGGGGTGCGGAAAGCTAGCTTCAACCTGGAAGTATCTGTTTGGTGCTTTCTCCTGCCCAGGCTGGATGTTGGTGATGGAAAGTTGAATGGAGTCTGAAGCAGAGGGGTTGGAAATGGGGAGGAGGGGAAGAAGGAAAGATGTGAGGAAAGGGAAAATAAATGTCTCAGTTTTATACTGCTGACCTCCCTCCCCAGGGAGCCCACCCTCCTTCTCAGCAACTGCCTATATGGTTCTTTCACTCGTGACTATGGAGGCCAAAGGCCAGAATTTGCCCAACTCTTCCATTGATGCTTTTCCTCCCTTGTACAATCTTGATTAAGAGCTGTTCCATGCTCAAGGGAGGTGCTCCCTTCCTCCTCCTCTTGTTTTTATCTTCTCCCCAAAACGGTTAGAAGGGGGATGGCAAACAGGCAGCACCATAGTTCCATCTTCACTTTGCAACATCAGAAGAAGTCTGACAAATCCAGGTAACCAAGTATCCAAGTCTGTCATCCTCATTCCTCACAATGCATTGGAGGAATACCCCAGTATCCTTCTACTGATGCCATGATACAACAATATAAAGTCTAGCTTGGCAACAAGATATGGGCTGGATGCAGGAATTACTGGGTGAAATTCTATGGCCTCTATTATGGAGGAAGGAGATAGGATGGGATAGGGTGCCAGTCTGTGATTTAGGAGTCTTGAGCTCAATTTCTGGCTCTGTCACAGACATCCTGTATGAAGTTGGGTATGTCATTAGCATTCTTAGCCACTCTCTGCCTCAGTTCTAGAGCCATGAAGTGGGAACAAGAGCATTCCCCCAGCTCATAGGCTATGTCTACACTGGCAATTTAAGTCGACTTAAGGAGGCTTAAGTAGACTTAAATTAAGCCACGTCCACACTAGGCTTTTATTAAGTCGACTTAAGAAATTCCTTAAGTCGACTTAATGAAAGCTTAAGTCGACTTTATAACTACCACTCATTAGGTCGACTTAAGCCTCCTTAGGTCGACCTAACCCTTCCTTAGGTCAACCTAAGTCCAGTGTGGACGCATAAGTTCACTTTGTTAAGTCGACCTAAGGACAGTTAGGTCGACTTAACAAAGTGGACTAAGTCGATTTAAAGTGGTGCCATTTGTTAAGTCGACTTTAATAAGGTTGATTTTAAGTCAACCTTATTAAAGTCGACTTAACAAAAGTCGACTTAACTTTTCTAGTGTAGACATAGCCACAGTGATGTTGTGTGGATAAGCACCAAGAAGATTAAGAGGAGCTTAAAGTCTATGGTATTGGGCTATATAGGTACTTAAGAGAGTAAGTGTGGCAGTCAGACGAGATGATCCTAATGATCCATTCTCAATTTAAAAAAAAATCTATGAACCACCAGAAAGACAGGGTTGCTTACTCAGTCCACTGAATATCCACATTCAGTCCACTGAATGTTTTCTGCAATAATGCTTTGTACCAAGGACAAGTTGACAGAGACATGTCCTTCTGCTAGTAACTGTATAAGTGTTGATAGTGGTCTTTTACATAAGTTGCCTTTAGACTGAAACAACAGAGTTTGCGTCCTTACCTTGGGTTAAATTTCCTATAATAGTACAGTGGGTGACACCATTTCAGAAATAAACAAAGAACCTTGCAAGTCATGTACTCTCTCGTGTCATTGTTAAGAATGGGATTGCAGTCCTAGCACATGGTCATCTGTGTGGTATGGGCGGATTTCATTTCTAATTGTTGAACTACACCGTATCTCTGATCTGGTTCATTATAGCAGATATCAAAGCAGACTTGTATCATTTTCAACTCCTGATACTAGAATTGTGGCACATTATCTGCAGATTAGGACTGGTTGTTAAAGCTGAGCACTGGGGGCAATGAGTTGCTATTTTAAAAATCTTCTTGGCATAGGTTTTAAACTAATGAGAACAGGCTGACAGGATCAAATGTGTGCCCTTTATTATTAGTAGGATGGAAGAGGCTTGAGTAAGGAGTATTATATAGCCGATAACTGAGCACTGTTGTGTGTAATTATCACAGTTTCTTGTTAGGTATTCAGTGAACATCCTAGTCCAAGATTTACTGTGCAAACAACAAACACACAAGTTGTTTTATCTAGCATTGTATATAAAAATATTGCATAGTTATGCGTACCCAAGTGACATGCATCTTTAGCTACTACAAGATTATTAATGCGTATTATGACAACTTAATAATGTCCTGAAATGACAGATTCAGTTATCTTTCACCAAGTGTGATAAATGAAAGCTTCTTCTAAAACATATTTGCAGTGGTAAATGGCATATTGATACAGGATTTCTTTGGAGTCTGATGGACTCTCCTAATGACTTCATCTTTTAAACCTGTCATTTGATTTTCTATTACACCAGCTCATTTAGAAAAAAATAGTCATAAAGTAGATGTAGTAACATGCAATCAGCTAACACAGATTAACAAAGTTTGTTCCATAGCCAGAACCCTCGGCCGATGGAAGCTCCTCCAGGTCGCAGAGGCCCAGTTGTTCCTCAGGGTCATTGGCTTCCCCTAGTTTCCCATCAGGGTTCCAGAGGGCCGTGGGATGTCTCCCTCAGTCCACAGTTCCCGATCACCCCTCACAGTCACTAGGTCTCGGTAAGCTGGGTAGGCTGTCGGGCCTTTTACCAGGTGAGGATGGGGGAAGCTCCGTGGTAGGGGCCTAATCTTGCGCAGCTCACAGCCTCAAGGAAGACTCATCCTTCCCCTGCAGCAGCTTAACCTCTACTGAGCTGCCAGGCTGCTCTTTTACACTTCCCCTTCCTGTCCTGGCTCTGCCACTCCACTTCCAGGGCCTGAGCCCTGCAATGCCCAGTTCTGTCCAGGAGGGGTGTTCAGGCCCTTCCTCAGGCAGAGGCTCCAAGGAAGGCCAAAGTTCCTTGCTACAAGCATCTTAGGTTTTCTTTTCTTGCTTACTTTCTTATTTTACTTAAGGATTCCTTAAAACACTGAAACTAAACAAAATAACCTGAAACCTTCTAAATACAATTCAACACATCACTGAAATTTGGTTTTGATCTAGACTGGATTCTAGAAATGCAAAACACCCAGTGGGCAGGTCCATCAAACGGCTAAATGTTTGCTCATTCTTGAATGGCAATGTAAGCACATGTATGTATAATTCAAAACTAAAGATAATTAGTGAATTTAACAAACAAGAGTCCTGTGGCACTATATAAGACTAATACATTTATTTATCACATAAGTTTTTTGTTTTACTATACCAGACTAACATGGCTACCCCTCTGGAACTAGTGAATTTAAGGAACTTTCAGGGACAGCCTTTCACAACACTCATAAATTAGATTTTTTAAAAATGTTATTGTTATTGTTTTTATAACCAAAATATATATCAGTACATGTGCAAGATGTAAATAGCAAATAAATTACAAAATTTAAAATTTATTGTCTGCAAAACTTAGGAAAAAACAAAACAAAACAAAAACATAGAAAAACCGCCACCTGAATCCACAGAGATCATGAAGAGCATCAATTGTTAATGTGACTCAATAGATAAATAAGTGAGAACATATCGTTTGGGTATTGTGAACTAATATATACTGAACTGCAAAGATATGCCTTAGTTTCATGTGTGACCAGGCTTCATCATATTTTTTCAAGCATTTCTGTTAGATAGAGTCTTTTTTTCCATTAATGCAGTAGTGGAATCTCCCTAAGCCAGTCTGCGTATGAGAGAGAACATGCATATTTCCCCTTTTCCAAAATAACTCTCTGGGACACCAATATAGGTACCACAGTACATTTCTTAATGTTAGTTGGTAAAACCGACTCATCCAGAACCCCTAAAATACACAAGCTTGGAAAAGGAAAAATAATGACAGTGAAGGTTTTAGAGAGATTGCTGAATATTGTTTTCCAGAACACACTCATTTCTTCAGAGGTATAAAGGATGTGCAGAAGGTTGGCATGGAGCTATTTGCATCTTGAACATTCATAGTGTGTCACCAATCTTGCCTTAAAAAAAACCTTCTGGAGTTCAGTAGCAACTCTTTTAATATGTTGTCAGGAAGAATCACAAGAATTTGAACTATCTTTCACATTAAGACAGACTTCCTCCCAGGTTTCTGTTGTAATAGTAAGACTAACTGCTCTCTCTCTCTCTCTCTCTCTCTCTCTCTCTCTCTCTCGGTAACTGAGAGCATAACGTAAAGCACTAAGCCACCAATAAGTCATTCCTACCAAGTGATTTTTGTTTCCATATTTAAATATGTTTTTCTAGAGATGAGAAAATTGACACAGACCAATTCTCCCCTATCCTTGTATGAATCTTTGAACATAGCAGCTGAAAGAAGATACTGTGAGACACTGGTAGCTGATATTTGTTACACATATAATTGAGGGAGGCCAGTCTTATCATTTTGTATTATATCTTTATTTTTTGTTAATTCTTACTCTGTCCAAATTGTCTTAAGTACGGAGTTGACCTTGATTCTGAGGCATAGTTGATCCCATAGTGGTATGAGAAGATAATTAGTAAGAATAGATGCTACAAACTTTTTAATGGATTGCAGGATGCCCCATGTAGATGCAAAGACTGGATTTTTCCTTAAGGGTGTGGGTAGCCTCTTAAGGTATATAGAAGAAGAGAGGGAACCAAATGGCATAGCTAAGCTATTTTCTATCTCAAACCACGGAAGTGCGTACACAGATCTACTGGAGGGGAACCAGCTGACAGTAGGATGCATTTGGAATGTTAGATAATAAAGATACAAATCTGGCGACGCAAAGCAATCCAAAACTCTTACTAAGTGTTTTATTTGACAAATAAGACTATTTTATCACATATAAACTGCATGATCAGCCTATTTATTTGAGAAAAGAATGAGGGAGACACTACCCAGGATCACCTGAATCCAAAACTATGGTAACCTTTATTTTCCCTCTCCAGGTGGTTTGGGGAATAAATCAGTGAGGATACAGCTCCTCTGTCTGCTTAATAATTGATACAAACAAGAGGACTTTCACACACAGATCCTTTTCTTATTGAGTTAAAAGCACACATCAAAAATACCAATAGTTTAGTTCACCGACAGCCCCAAAGTCAAACCTCTCTAGCACATTTTCATTTTCAGCCTACCCAACAAAATGATCCCTCACTCTCTCAGCCCTTGGGAGATAGGCCACTCCTCACTCACAGGCAGCCCCCCAACCTTAAGCAAATAGTCACCAGCAATTACACACCATATAGCAGGAACACGAAGCCAAGTACTTATCCCTGAGGCAGGCCCCGTTGCGAACTCTGCACACATATTTATACAAGTGGCAACATGATGGGACCTAACCAGATTAGCAACTCCATCAAGGGCTCATTCACCTGCTCATCTATTAATCAATATACCTAAATGAGAGATGTATATATGCCCGGCAGGGACGCAGCTGCGCGCGCAGCAG
>ML685931.1:1301620-1357340 GCA_007922175.1 Pelusios castaneus | reverse complement strand
GAGAGAGAGAGAGAGAGAGAGAGAGAGAGAGAGAGAGAGAGAGAGAGAGAAATATTTTTTAGGGAATAAACAGAAAAAAACCCTGCATTTCTTGGTTTATTATTTATTTTGTTTATTGTAGTAGCATCCAATCAGAGTGTGGTATGATTGAGTGAGACTCTCCACAAATACCAAATGAAAGCCAGCCTCTGCTCCAACAGTTTGGAGGGAATGAAATGCTTCTTAGAAAATTATGCTCATCTTATTTCTAGTGTTGCCTACATTAGCAAACACTGAACATTTCAACCCGTTTTGCAAACCCATAACAATCTTGGCAGCAATTTGAACTTTTGCATGCTTATCTGAAATCAACCTGCAAACCTCTCATTGTTCAAAGGAGGATGAAAAATACGATGTGTCCACTGTGCACTAGGGAGTGTACTGGAAATTGTGCTAGCTACTCATTTTCCAGGTAAGGCATTTAGGAATGGATTTTTACATTCAGAGGTTGCTTTCCCCTGACCTAACACTGGACTGTGATTTATTGCTGCAAGTGGGGTTATGAGGCAGCGGTGCTTTCTTTCTTTTTCTCTCATCCCGTTGTCAACTTCTTAGAGGCCATCAGCCTGTAACTTCCCATCCTGCTGATAGATCTGTGTCTGTAACATGCAATGGGCCTCACTGACATGAGTAAAGACTGGTACAAGCAAAGGTTTCAGGATCAACCCCATATCAACCAAAGTCCTGTCTTTGAAACTCATACTGATATGAATACTGATGGTTGGATCCGAATCTGTGAACATGAGGCTGAAAAATGATGGTCTGGTCTGATTCTATGAACATGAGGCTATAGTTTTCAGCAATAGCTTCAGACTGTATCTGTGCCTCCCTTAAAAAATCAACAAGTTACATTGTCAGTGAAAGCCACCTCATAAACATTAATTTAGGATCATTCTAAATGTTGGGATCCCCATGAGCATGACTTGTAGGAAATTTTGTCCTTCTACTTAAACAAAGAATGGAAGTGCAGAGTCTAGAGCTGAAAATGAAAAGATCTGGAACTTATACTGAATTACTAGATGACATCACATTTGGCATCTTCTTTAAGATTCTTCCTGCTTCCCCTCCCCCCCCCCCACCTTAACTGCTTTGACCCCTTTATCAGAAACTGAAACAAATGAATTAACTAATATCTGAAAAAGGATATTAATAATAATTCATTAATTCATTATTTTATGTTATAGATTATGTGGGCAGCCAACAGGGATGTCTGACATTTATTTGATATAGTGGTTTATTAATATCTTAGACTGGAAGTATCTTGATACAAGGAGTATATCTACACTGGAAGCTCTGTTAAGTCGACTTAACCAAGATCAACTTTAAGTCGACTTAAAGTAGACCTTGTTAAGTCAACTTAGAGAGTCCACAGCCCTGCATCCACACTGGCAGGAGCTAGCTCGATGAGGGAGTGGCCAGGAACTCTGCGCAGGGGCCTGGAGGTGAATTAGGTCGATTTAAGGGCTATCCCCTGTCTACACTGGATTAAGTCAACTTAATAAGGTCGACTTAAGCCTTAGGTCGACCTTCAGAGCTGGTGTTATTAAGTCGACTTAATAAGCGCCCAGTGTGGACGCAGTGGTCTGTAGGTCAATTTAACCATCCTTAAGTCGACCTAAGGCTCCAGTGTGGACGTACCTAAGAATAGGTTCTTAACCTGTGTCACTACAGAACCTAGCATAGCGCTGCTTCTGGAGACACCTATAATCGCAGTAATAGTAACAATTTCACAGCACCCTTAATTGTGGTAACAACTCCAAGCACATTGAAATTTTGTCCATCTCTGGCCCCCAAAGTTTATACCTATGTTCACATATGATGCAGTGATGGGGCAACAAAACCAAACAGTGAGCTTTGATAAGAGAAGAACAAGCAGTTACCCCAATAATATAAAGCAATTTCTTAGAAAAGGTAGGAGAGTAGCATGGCTAAGGAATTGGTTAAACTAGCTTATAAATATATGCATATACTCAAGTACTGTCTTATAAAATATAAATGCCCTGTTTGACACTCTGCATGAGAGCACCTCAGCAGATATCGATCTTTAAGAGAGATGTGAGTGAGGGGATGTTGGTGGCCAGGCTATGATAATTTGTATGCATAAAAAGGTTCCTTTTGCTTGGCAAATGAAATAAAATAATCACATGTGCACAGATAAAATAGAAGTAATTAGGTTAAGGAGGAACAGATCTGAGTTGTGGGTTCATATACTCTTTTATCTCTGATGTTGCATATTTTTCTTGATGAAACTCATGGTGGTTTGTTTTGTTTGATTTGTTTTTCTTAGTTTGATGATGTAAAAAATGTAGAGGCAACAGCTGCCATTTCTGAGAGGCAAGAACGATAAAAGGATAAAAAATCATATGAAAGGAATTAAGGTGCTGATTCTATAATCAGTTACATGCACTTAAATGCAAGAATTCACAATGAAGTCAGTGAATAGTTACACACTTAAAATTAACCTTATATAGAGCAAAAGATAGATATTTACATGTGGGTAATAAGGAACCTGCGTTATATCAGGTAGAAGGTATAGAGCATTTTCCAGACCAAATGCAGAGGCTGAATAGATAAATGGAGATTTTTGGCTCACATTGGTATGGATGAACGGATGATCCTGGTTTTTGTCTGTACATGGAGGGTGAGATATATATACTGGTCTTTTGACTATAGTGGAAAGCTGAGACTGGGGAGAACTGAGTTTCTGCTCTATACATGGAGGGTAAAAATATGGATTTTGGGGTCTCTAACCTATAATGGGTAGCTCCACAAATACATGGTTTTGGTAGAATCTGTTGTTAATATGTAGTAAATGTTTCTTAGTGAGAATTTGTAACCCATATTGCAAATGAGGTAGAATCGGGGAACTGGAAGAGGATTTCTCATTTTTAGACTGGAGCTAAGGACACAAGTTAGCTTGTCAAACCTTAAGTACAAATGTCTTGCTTTCAAACTCAGGTGGTTTGCTCAAAGACACTTAGGGCTGATCTACACCATGGAGGGATTTCAGTGGCAATCAAAGGGAGATATGAAAAGCACTTAAAATATCTTACATATCTCCCTTCAACTGCCTACTTCCTACTTACCGCGGTGTCTTTAGTGCACTGAGTTGAAGGGAAATGCCCTCTCTTTGACTCAGTGCTACCCCTGTTGCCAGGATGGTCTTAATAGATTGGCTTCCTAATCAACTGAACAGTTCTTAATAGGCCTGATCAGTTGATTGGGAAGATTGATCTGATGGCAGCGAATTTGCCGCTATTAGTGAAGACTAGCCCTCAGGATCATTTCACAACTCACTTCTAGTTGGCAGAGATGATTCTTGAACCATATGATAAAGAGGCTAGGACCTGATCTCTCCGGGTAGTGACCTATCCAACTGAGCTGAACAAAGTAACTTATGGATGGTGGGAATTTTAAAAAATGCTCAGCATTGATCTAAATCTGTTCAGTGATCTAATTCTCAGAATTAGCCTAGCCATCAGCAGTTTTGAAAATCCTACCTTATACATACATGATGATTTCCTATTTTAGATTAGACCATTTTTTGGTTTTGTCTAAAATTGTTCAAATGATGTAAAACATGCACATTTTAAAATGCAGCCTCAGTATTTTGAAGTGAGGTGTTCTGAGTCCCAGCTAAACCAGATAAGTCTGACATCAGACAATCAAAATTCAAAAACCAGTAAGGGAATACTTCAATCCCTGCTCACTCCATTGATGATTTAATAATAGCTGTGCTCAAACAAATGGATAACAAATCAAAGCTTCAAAGAGAAACTTTAGAACTGGAATTTATATGCAGATTTGACACCATTGCCTTAGGGTTAAACAGGGACTTTGGATTTTTTTTTCATTACAACGGATAATTTGTTCCTCTATACGCTGTTCCCTAGTGTTTGAATCTTAACAACTACTTTGATTTGCTGTTACAGTCTTACCTGATGCAATGACTTGCACTTCCCTGCATTTATTTTCCTCCCATACTGTAAATTCCCTATCTTCAAAGCATCTGACAAAGTGGGATTTTCTCCCATGAAAACTCATGCGATAAATAAATGTGTTAGTCTTTAAAAGTGTCACAGAAGTCCTTGTTTGTTTTCCAGATAAACCAAATCTTCTACTGGCCATGTGGCAACACTGTCATGATGCAACCAATAAAGATGTCCAGCTTTGGAGCTGTGCCGGGAAAGAAAATTCCATTTCACCAAGAGTTTCAATATTTTTAAATGTGGGTTTGTTCCACTTCAGAACAAAACACAGACAACTCAAATTTTTCCACTAAAGGGAATGGAGCCCTGCTTTTGGGGTCTGCTGTTCCTGGGTGGTCTGCAAAGAAAGGTACCCTGGAGCTGCAGACCCTAGAAGTGCTGGGAGCCCAGGTTACCAGGAAGCCATCAGGCAGGATGCTGAGTATCTGGGCAGGCAAGCTGGCTGGAAACCATGCTTTAAAACCCTGCCTGGTAGTCAGGGTTTTGTTGGATCTCTGCCAAAATCTAACCACCCTAAGCAGTGTGATTTTCACAGCTCGGCAAATTCCAATTTACAAGTTTAATTGGAATTTTTCTGTCCGGTTTTACCCATCTTATCTCATCAGAACCACAAAGGAAAACCGCTTGCAAAAACCATATATTGTCAATAGTGTATTTGTCAGTCCTTGGAGCAGTACTATAAAAATGCTTGCTTGCATAACATAGTCTGACCCCCTGCACAATGTAGGCCACAGAACCTCACCCATCCACCCCTGCAATAAACCTCTAACCTATGACTGAGTTTATTAAAGTCCTCAAATCGTGGTTTATAGAGTTTAAGGTACAGAGAATCCACAAGCAATTGAGTCATGCCCCATGCCACAGAGGAAGGCAACTCCACCCCATCCTCCAAGCCTCTGCCAATCTGCCATGGGGGAAATCCCTTCCCGGTGCCAAATATTGCAATCAGTTAACCTCTGAGCATGTGAGGCTTCTTTGAGTCTGGTTTGCCATGCAAGGTCAGTTCAGTCGACATTCTTTCACTTCACAGTAATCGTTTTATTATATCACAAGGAAATCACAATTCCCTGAGTCATTAAATGGCAATTAATTAATTAAAAAATAATGTTAAGAACCTTAACCAGCTCTCTTTTTTGTGCATACCTCATGGGAGATTAACATTCCCAGATCAAAGATACAACTAATAGGAACAGTATATTACCAGCACAATCACTTCTTTTTAAGCATGTATATTGCTTGCCAATCCAGAAAGTCCTAGAGATATTCTAGACCAGGGGTCTGCAACCTGTGGCTCTGGAGCTGCATGCGGCTCTTTGGCTGCCCCCTTGCGGCTCCAGGATTCGGGTCCACCCCGCCAGCAGGGGACCCAGCTCTGAGGGACCCTGTGGATGGCCTTTGCCAGGCTCTGGGCTTCCCCCTGCCACTGGAGGACCCTGAAGGAGGCCCCCACCTGGTTCTGAGCTCCCCCACTAAGGGACATTGCAGCACATGCCCTGGCCCAGCTCCCAGCTCACCCCACCAACCATCAGGAGGCTACACCCATTATGGCTCTCAAAATACTTGGTTATTGAAGGAATTTTTGAAAATGGCTCTTCTTATTTTTCGGGTTGCCGATCCCTGTTCTAGACAATGAGATCTGCTTTTATTTTTTCCAGGTGAGTTTGCACAACTGTCATGTTATTTCCTTGGGTGGTCTCTCCTTGGTCATCAGGTAAACAAGCTGGGTTTTTTGATGGAGAAAAGAAAGGCTGCTGGTAAACAGGCAGAAGAAGAAGTATACCCAAAAACGATGTCCAGAAAAAGAGGCTGGTCAAAAATAAAATTCCATCAAAATGGATTTATTTTGATAGTTTTTTAATGGAAAAGTGGGTTTTTCACTAAATTTAACTTTTTGTGAGAAGTATTTTCACAAAATTTTCTGTCATCCCCCCCAAGTGTTCCCCCCAATGTCATCTCCCCCAAGACCCAAATGCCTGAAAAACAAACTATTTCAGTTCTGGTATTTTGGGACAGTGTCTCATGGAAGTTAAAATATTTCAGTTCAGGTATTCTGGGACAGTGTCTCATGGAAGTTATGGTTTTATTGCCTTATATCCTCATTTCCCTTTCCGGGTTGGGTCCCCAGTCAGACTACGTCCCCCACAGTGCACTATGACCAAGGACTTCAATGCAACTCCCTCCCCATCCACGAGAGAAGATCATGGAACATCATGGGAAATGTAGGCTAACCAGGGAGCCCCACCTATTGAAAGGAATGGGACCATGAGAAACCTGAACTACACACCTCTCCATGAGGCACCACAACAGCATTTCTGAACTGAAATATTTTGGTTTTCATTTGAAATACTTTGTTTGTTTTTTTTTCATTTTTCACAAAGATGTGATGGAAACATTTTTTCAAACCATTTTCCAAACAGCTGTAATATTCCATCAAGGCATCTGTTTTTGGCACATTAAAGGGAAAAAGAAGATAAAAATCTACATAATAGATTTAACAATTATTGAGTGCTGCAAGATTTGAGCATCATGTCCTCTTCCACTTCCTTTTTTTTTTACTTCTTATAATACTCCCATTAAAATTTTACCAGGGCAAAAATATTCCAGATTTGGTTTCAACTGAAAGATAAATACTTTTGGAAAGTTTGGGGATTCTCTCTCCCCACAATGCAACACCTGAAGGAGCAACTGGAAGACAAAAAATTTTAAACTGAGGGAAGGGAGGGAGTCCCAGGTGGAGAAAGTAGCCTCTGCTGGTATGAACTGAACATGTGTGACCTGCTTATAGTATGTCTCAGGGTGAGACATTGCTAATTCAAATCTGGCACTGTGCAGAACTAAGAAGAGGATCCTATGTTTATTTTGTTTGGTAACTACTTTTAATCTCTTTACACTTGCCACTTATAATCATGTGAAATCTACTTTTTTGTAGCTAATGAGCTTGTTTAATATTTTACCTTAACCAGTGTGTTTTTAAGGGAAGTGTTTAAACAAACTGCTCAGTACAAAAGCTGGTGCACTTTCTTTCCACTTTGAGGGAAGGATGGAGTGGATAATAATCTCCATTGGACAGGCTTTTTGGGCAGTGTTAGATGGTAAAATCCTGGGGTCCTGGGCTGGGGAGTCAGCTGGAGTGCCTCTATTGTTGGATCAAAAGTGGCTAGAAAGCATTCATTCACTAAGTTATATGTCTGGCACCACCTGCTCTTGGGTTGTGTGATAACAGGGTCTGGAAAGGCTGTGTGTGGGTCACCAGTCAGAGTAAGGTGAAGGGATCATCCCAAGTAAATGGTTGATAAGGGTACCCACCCATTCCACAGCTCCCTGGCTGCATCCCAGGGGTTCTACATACCATCACAGGGTTCCAACCGAAATATCCATGATTGTGTAATTCCAGAGTGGTTGGAGCTTTGATCTTAAATCAGGGCTAGTTTCAGTTCACGTTGAGCAAGAAGATATAGTTCAAGTTTGCAGCATATTGCTTCAGTTCTTTAAAAGCTATAAGGTCCACAGCCTTTCAAAAATGAATGCCTAAATTTAGGCAAGTAATATCTTGTCCAAGTTATGAGCAACTTCACCAGTATTCCTCCTCAGTGATTTGGAAAGGGAACCCAGCACTTATTCTTCCCCTGTCTGTCACCTCTGCTGGGTAGAGACGTGTGTCACTCTCCCGCTAACCAGGGGTGCGTTTACACTTGTAAATTAAGTCGATTTAAGCAGGCTTAAATCGACTTAATTTACTCTGTGTCTACACTTGAGTTTCCTTAATTCCACTTAAGCAGTTCCTTAAGTCTAATTAAGGAAGAGTTAGTTAGAATTAGTAAAACCTCGTTTTACTTCGAACTAATCCTTAATTCGAACTAGTTAGTGTCAATGTGCCCATATTAGTTCAAACTAACTGCTTAGTTTGAACTAACCGGCACATTGACCTTAATGCAACTAATTTGAACTAGAATTCTAATGGGGCCATGCTAGTTCGAATTAAGTTAATCGAACTAATTAAAATTAGTTCGAATTAGTTAGTTCGAATTAACTAATTCAAACTAAGTTTGGTAAGTGTAGATATAGCCACCCAGGGTACCTCCCAGCTGAACAATTCTTGGGCTTCATTCTTATTCCCAGCAAGGGCAGGCTGCCCAGGCAAGCTTGCTTGTTGTCTCTTCAGAAGCAGTTTACAGTGTGAATGTCCAGAATTATGAAGTACCTCACAACATTTCCTAGGCAAGACTTTTTTTTTTCTTAAGGAGAAGGCATTACAGAAAAACACACAAGGAGTTCTGTGGCACTTGTAGGCTATGTCTACACTAGCAATTTAGGTCAACTTAAGGACCCTTAAGTCGACTTAAATTACTCCCTGTATAAACCAGACTTTCATTAAGTCGACTTAAGAAATTCCTTAAGTCAACTTAATGAAAGCTTAAGTCGACTAAATAAGAACCACCCATTAGGTCGACTTTAACTTTGTTGACTTAGTCCACTTTGTTAAGTTGACTTAATAAGGTTGGCTTTAAGTCAACTTAAAGTTGACCTTATTATGTCGACTTAACAAAGTCGACAACTTTTTCTAGTGTAGACATAGCCTTAAAGACTAACACATTTATTTATCACATGAGCTTTCGTGGGAGAAAATCTCAGTTTGTCATATGCTTTGGATCTTTAAAGCGTCCCACGGAAGCTCATTCGATAAATAAATTTGTTAGTCTTTAAAAGTGCCACAGGACTCCTTGTTTGTTTTGCTGACCTAGACTAACACGACTACTCCTTTTGAACTTGTCAACACTACAGAGAAGATTATTAAAATCAATAAAAGCACCTACATGCATGCTAATAAATTTACCAGAAATTCATTCAATCCTAACATGGGCTATAGCAGAGGCAGTCCTTCAAAAATCCACCTAAGGTCATTTCTTGTGGTTTTAAGTTCATCACAGATTCAGCTCACAAATAGCACACAGTTTTATGAGGCCTTATTGGCCCAGTCCTACCAAGCCTTCCCTAAGGATTGAGGCCCACCAGGGACTAGAGATCCTATCTGTTTGCTGGATACAGAAGGAGGTCCTGAACCAGTTTAAAACCAGGTTACTTATCTCCAGACCCTTCCTTTGACTATTGGCCCTAGAAGAATCCAGTTTGAACTAGCATTTGTAAACCTTTCAAAGGGTGTCTTCAACAGACTGATAACCAAGGGAATTACATTAGCTCCTCCCTTTTAATAGAGACGTTACACACAACTCCACAATAATACTTCCACAATTGTATTTTTAATGCAGTGGACTCCAGGTGTATTAAACCTACCTCAGTTAAGACAAATGACCACAATTCAGTAACGATTATCTTAGTTCCATTAGGTTTGTCCAGGCTCCTGCAGGGCATCATTTGAGAAATAGCCACGCAGCACTTCCACAAGCCTCAAAGTATTGGGGCAGCATGTAACAGGACAGACAGCAGTGACGAGGGGCTGCCCACCAGCCCCAATGAAGACAGAGATGGTGAGAGTCAGATGCTTTGTGGGACAGACTGTGCAAGCAGTATCATTCATCATCATCTTCCAAGTGTGTGTGCCCCTGAGCTGATTATCCATGGTCCCATTGGAACACTGGTCCCCATCTGACTCCAGAGAGATGTGGTCTCTAGAGGAACCTGCCTCACAGCCCTCCTTTCAGATTTCTTTACTAATGTGCAGTGATGCCTTTGTGTTGAGCTGCTATAGAACTGACCTGTGTGCTGTAAGAGCACTCCAGGTACTGTATTCCTCTGTACAATTAATTGCAAGCATCTGTTCCTAGCATTTTAATTTCAAGTCTGCAAAACACTAAATTAGCAGACTCACACTTTAAGATCATTAACTGAAGGGTTCTTTGGAGGGTTGGAGTTAGGTTTTTAGGCACCCATCTACATCTGTGGGTGCCTAAATACCCTTAAAAATCCGTCCCTTAGAGTTGTCTTCTCTCTGGTTGTATCCTTGTCTCTTTCCATGACTGCAAAAACAATCCCACGCCCTATCTTTACCTTCCTAATGATTCCCTTTCCCCCAAAGGCAACAATGGTAAGTAGAGGAGAGGTCTGGGTGTGATAGGAGGAGACTGGGGAAGAGTGCTCTTGGAGGATCAGGTCCAAACAAGCATCCAAGTGAATCAGAAGAGGTTGATTCATGGTCTCTTCAAATGGGCCAGCAGGGTGCGTCTGACTCACGTAATGCACATGAACGAGGCCATGATCCATGCACTGATTGCTTATGCTAACCAATGGAGTCTTTTGTTGCTTTCCTTAACCTGGACTATTAACTACCTGGATAGAAAGTGGAAGACATAGGGCTGTCAGGGGCTGAAGGAGCATGGTCACAGGAGGTGGAGGAAAAAAGAAATGAGGGCAGACATGCAGGAACGGCCTATACTGAGAGCCTTGAAGGAGTACATGAGGTCTGAATAGCTCAGGCTCTATAAAAACAGGAAACCCGTGAAGAAATGTAAAGAGGGGAAGAGTCTCTTCTGTTCAGGTCCTTCTAAAACATCATTCTCCGTGGTATCTGAGCAAATCTGGACCTGTGGTTCTTGTCATCACAGGAACTGCCATAGAGCAGGTCTGACACTTTTCTTCATCCTTCTTTGCTCACTGCTTATCACAGCCTGTTTACAATGGCCAGTAATCCTCCCACTTCCAAGCTTGTGCTGAACTCCTTGACACGTATCTCTCTTCCTGTAACAACAAGAAGAGGTGCATGGAGGAGAAGGAACGGGATCAAGTTTCAAGAAGTGGAGGTCTTCAGAAACTCATCGCCTTTATCATCCATCTCTAAGGACAAGAAATCGCTTTTCTTCAGTAGAGACACCGTTTCCGATTAAAGAAATATCCCGCTCTTTGATTAACTCACTCTTTCATCATCAGATGAACAAGGCACCTGGTTTCCCAGGCAATGCTTTGTCCTGCCACTGAACTCCTTCAGACAGTGTGTAATAGCAGGGAAAGAACTGTTCACCAAAGCATATGAAGGCTCCCAGCTTACCACCAGGCAGCTGTTACAGCTCAGAGGGGTGCCAGCCACCTTATGGGGGACATGCTTGACTGGAACACCTCAATTGCCATCTGATCCTCACTTAGAGGAGCCGAGGATTGGCGGTATTTGGGATGTTATAAAGAATTACATTTCAACAGCAAAACAAACAAGGAGTCCTGTGGCACTTTTAAAGACTAACAAATTTATTTTATCTCATGAGCTTTCATGGGAGAAAATCAAAATTCAAAAACCAATAGGGGAACACGTCAATCTCCCTGCTGACTCCATTGATTACTTGTTAATAGCGGTGCTCAAAAATGAATAACAAATCACAGCTTCAAAGAGAAACTGCAGACCTGGAATTTATATGTAAATTCGACTCCATTGCCTCAGAGTTAAACAGGGACTACGCATTTTTTTCTCATTACAACAGGTGATTTGATCTCAGCTTCCTCTATATGCTGTTCCCCAATGTTTGAATCTTAACATCTACTTTCATTTACTGTTACAGCCTGAGCCTGATCCTATAACTTACACTTCCCAGCATTTAATTTCCTCCCATTCTGTAAGTTCCCCATCTTCAAAGCATCTGACAAAGTGGGATTTTCTTCCACGAAAGCTCATTTGATAAATAAATTTGTTAGTCTTTAAAAGTGCCACAGGACTCCTTGCTTTTTTGCTGACCAAGACTAACATGGCTACCCCTTTGGAACATTTCAACAGTAGAAATCCACTCCTAAAAGGAAAGTGTCCCATCACAAATACAGACCCAAGCTTCAGCACTGGGACAACCAGCTCAAGGCACTACTTGCTTGGCTAACAGTCAGTCTGCAGTGCACGCCCCACTACCTGGAAGCATTTAAATGACAATAATAAAAAGGATTTAAATCTCTGGGCATAAAATATGAGGCGAAACTACCTTCAAGTGTCTATGTCAATTAGAATCTTTCATTATAGATGTATGATCCCTAGAAATACCACAGGGGCTTCTTCCTTCCACTGTGCTGTCAGAGTAGAGACCTAATTCAGATGGTTGCGAGGAGTGCACAGTTTCATTGAAGGCTACATACTATGTGCAGCCTGAATCCATATTTCAAATGATTAGCCAGGAAAATCATGGGTCTGAGACAGGTTGAGCCCCCTACCCTGGCCAGCCCTACTAATTGCTTTGTTTTGATTCAAACATTCCAGATCTTTCCTATCCCCTGCACCCCTTTTCTCAAACTGTAAAGGAGCAAACATGTCTGTAATTTCATTAGGCGTTAGCTTAATCCTCTTACATTCTACCTTGAGTCTGATGCAACAATTGGCATGCCACTTAGAAAGCAAATTGCTCACATGACATTCACTTAACAGTATCAAAGCACCTATTTTGACTGCCAGACCAGACAGCAACATAGCTCATGTAAAAGCATGGTACCTGGCCTCCTGATCCTACTTCCTATGGCTTCCTGGAAAGGCATTTCTGACTCTGGTCCATGCATGAATTGTATAACTTCTGCTCTGTGCAGTAGCAAAATCACACAGTTTCATGGCTGCTCTTTGAGAGAACTTATGTGAACTATCAATAAGCACATATGAGTTCATAAGTGGTTAGTGGCCCTGGGGCTGAAGCTAGCAGCAACTTCAGAGGAGGCTTGCTTAAGAGAGAAAGAGAAACGTAACTTTTTAAAAAGCATGTACCTTTCATGTGCACACATTGATTAGGACCCAAATCCACTGTCTATGGGTTGAGCACCATGTAAAGAGCACCTGTATCTCCACTTCCTATGGACACCTTCTGCAGGGAGAAGGTGGGGTTGGAGTTCCATGGACCTAGAGGTGTGGTGTCTTTTATTGAAGCTTTAATATTTTACAAAAAAACTTGAAGTCTTCATAGAAGCTTATGACAAATAAAAAGGTTCTATATTTTTCATTCAACAGAGATGTACCTCTGGAAGAACTTTCTGCCCAAATGCCTATACTTGTATTATTCAGCTCCATCGAAATTGACTCATTGTACAAGAATTCCTTAGAACCTGTAACTGTCCTTCATCCACCTGTTGTTTCACCTTATCCCACCGTGGGGGCGGTAGGAGACCTTAAATAACAATTTATCTCCCTTTCCATTACTGGCTCCAGCTACTTCTGAAGCTTGACCAACAGGTGATGAATTCCAAGGTGAACCTCCATTCTTTTATTAGCACTGACCCTTTGTGTATGACAAGGCCCCTGTTTGGAGCACTACCTACTTAATTACTTTAGCTGTTGGATGAGCAAATGATGTGTCTATCTCTGTCCACATTGTAAAACTGCTTCCAGGGCAGTTTGACCTGATGGGGCTGGAATTCAGCACTCCTGGGTTCTTTCTGGAGCTCAAGAAGGCAGGATGGCCCATTGGTTATGGAATTCACCTAGGATTAGTGTTCAATTCCCAGCTCTGATAAAAACTTCATATTTAACTTTGAGCAAGTCACTAAGCCTCTCTGTGCCTCTCCATTCACTACCTGTAACAGCAAAAGAAACAAGGGCTATGTCTACACTAGCAATTTAGGTCAACTTAAGGAGGCTTAAGTCGACCTAAATTACATCACGTCCACACTGGACTTTCATTAAGTCAATTTAAGAAATTTCTTAAGTTGACTAAATGAAATCTTAAGTCGACTTAATAACTACCCCTCTTTAAGTTGACTTAAGCCGTAAGTCGACTCCTTAAGTCGACTTAAGGCCAGTGTGGATGGAGAGTGGCCCTTAAGTTGACTTTATTAAGTTGACTTAATGCCAGCTATGTCCAATGTTGAGTCGATTTAATAAAGTTGACTTAAGGGTAGCCACTCTGTTAAGTCAACTTAATAAGGTTGACTTTAAGTCGACCTTATTAAGTTGACTTTACAAAGTCAACTTAACTTTTCCTAGTGTAGACATAGCCAAGGAGTCTGGTGGCACTTATAAAGACTAACAAATTTATTTATCGCATGAGCTTTTGTGGGAGAAAATCCCACTTCATCAGACGCTTGAAGAGGGGAACTTACCTAATGGGAGCAAAATAAATGTAAGGAAGTGTAAATCACAATGTTTCTATTCTTTCTCCCTGGATCACCTTCACGACCAGTGTTTGTCCTTTATTGGGAGTTGACTCAACCCACTGGTCAGGTTACCGCTCTGTCCTACATCCCTACAGTGTGAAGGGATTTCCAGGGAAATGTGGGGTTTAGCTACTTACTCTCCCTTGAGTGTCTGATCCCAGCCAGTGGTTGCAAAGGGCATCAACCCATTCTTTCTTTCCCTGCAAGGGGGGATCTAAAAGGCAAGGATCTTTGTCACCTCCGTAATGAGATGAGAGGAGCTGGGGGAGTGCTTCCCACTCTACCAGGCTCCAGCCCAGGGCTGATAAAGGTTAGCAAATGTAGGAAATCATCTCCTCTGCAAAAAACTAAAAATGGAGACAGAAGTGCAAATAAACCTTGCGCTTCTCCTGCCTATACAAGAAAGGATTAATTCTGTGCTAGCTCCAATAAAGTCATGACCCACACATTCAATAACACAAAGCAGGCTAAGACAAATATCCACATTGCATCCTTCCCTTGTATTTACAACAGGTCCTGCATATAAGCAAACAAGACAAACTGGCAGCTTGCACTTCCAACATTGCCTAAAGTGCCAGTTCCAAACCCAGACAGATGCCACCTTTGTAAATTTTCCAGGGAGTCAAAACAGCTAATTGAGCCTTTAAAGGGAGACCCACAGTTCACTGGACTGAGCGCAAACTGCCTGTGAGTTCTGGGGCTGAATTTCATATTAATAAAGTTCTTTGGAATATTTTTTTTTTTTTTGGCAGTCATGACAAGTCGATCCTTTCCCCTCAATCTCTGTTTTCCCATGAGAGAGGGCTCCTGCTAACTTAATAACCTGACCCCGATAAACACCTTAAAAAAGGCTTGGGGCCTAGGCGAGCAGGGGATGCACTTCCGGGTTTTTTGCCAGCCACCGTTCTCGGCGGTCAACTCCTGGATAGAAAAGTGAAAAACACCAAGTGTCTGGATTTTCCCAGACAAAAATAGAAACCACAACTAACCAACAAACACCTAACACAGGAACTGTGTAAAGTGGAAAACAGTAGCTCAGGCTTTTATTATTAGAATACAGACATACAAGATTATAAACTAAACAGATACTAACAATTAGGCATAAGATAAGGTACCTGATACTCCAATACGTAATGTTTTTCTTAAACCAAATTATTACTGGATGAGATTTGAACAATGTGTATGATCCCATCCGGTACTATTTTCTTTCTAGTTTCACTTTAACTATACTTTGTACTTTAATCCTTACATATTATTATGCATCCTTTATCCTTTATCCTAGTAACAGGGTTTTAAGGCCTATAACCCCTACTCTTATCCTGGGTATTGACTTCGAGCTCAGTGAACCCCTTCTGAACTTATCCTGGGTATTGACTTCGAGCTCAGTGAACCCCTTCTGAACTTATCCTGGGTATTGACTTCGAGCTCAGTGAACCCCTTCTGAACTTATCCTGGGTATTGACTTCGAGCTCAGTGAACCCCTTCTGACTGTTTCTCAGACAATTTACTGTAGGATCCTACTTTCATACATTACCTCCTCGATTCCGAGGTCCTAGACCTTCCTTCAAAAACCGGTGACTCCACGCTCAAGATGGTAAAGCTGCTATCTGGATCCCTGGAGAGTGACTCCTTCGATCTCAATCGGAGCACACTCTTTGTCTGAGTCTCTGGGGTATTTATGGAGCTGAGCTGGCACTTTACATCAGCTGATAATGTATGTCAGTGTGTGAGATAATTTTCAGACACTTTATATCAGCTGACCGTGTGTGTCAGTGGGTGAGGTAATTTTCAGACACACCCATATCATTATTTACATTACCTATCACCTAAGTCTGCGCCATGGTTGCTATGAGACACTTCCTACTCCCTTGTGGCTTATTAGCTGCTTCCGCTTTGTACTGAGAAAACACTTTTGCAAGAAAGGTTTAAAAAAAAAAAACCCATCTTATTTTATCATTATCCCTACCTAAGTCTAAAAATTTGTTCTTCTACCCTTTACCCATACTTTTCCTCCTTACAGACAAGGGCAGATCCTGGGCTGTATCTGCACAGTGAGCGAGTGGGCTGGGGGCATGGCCAGGAATATGCCTAGCACCGCTACGCCTGGCTGGCAGGTGATGGTAGTTAGTTTGAGGTAAGAGAAACAAAAGCGGCAACTCTCCAATGCAGCTGCTTCTAGATATGCTTCCACCACCATGCCAAAGGCATTGCTTGCCTAAGACTCCTACAGGCAGAACATACCTGGCAAGCACTGCTTCAGAAGGCACTGTATTGTGGCTGTAGCTCTAAGAGCAGCTAAAGTCCCTATATTGGACATCCACCAAACAGACTCCTAGAACTGGCCCCATCAAAAGTATCCCTCATAGTCACATGGGCCCAAAAAGTCCATTTTTTAGTGCAATTAGCTTGACAGTTGTAGAAGTATCAGCGAACGCCATCAGCTTTCATCCCTCCCCATGATGGCTCTGTCACTATTGCTCCCCCAGTCAAATCTCAAGGCATTGCTCAGCACAGTAGCCTGCTCCGGAATAGTGAGGTCTCAGCAGGAAATCCCCTACACTGAACCTGACAATCCTCGGCCCGTGAGACAGAGAGAAACTCAGCAAATCACTCAGTTAAAAGGTGAAGGCTTTGGGGGATAAAATCACAAATGCTGTTAAACGTCAGGAACAACTGTTACATCAGTTCTCAGATTCATCCTTCCTCTATGGTTTGTTAAAAACAAAACTACACTAAAGTCATTTAAAAGATTGGCTTGTTGACCAGGCCTGGAAGTGTGGCTGCATGGAAGATCAGTCTATTTTGCACTGAAAGAAAGTGCTCGTGTTGAATTTGGGCTATTATCCACTTAAGCAAATAAAACAACGCCCCACAAAAAAAAAAAAAAAAGCCTATGAAAATATTGCCTTGCTACTCCTAAAAACGTCTCTGTGGCAATGTGAACTTGAATCTCAGCAAATAATTAGCAGGTTTAATCACATGCAGAGACCAAATATTTCCAAGTAGCATACAGTTACAGCAAGAGTCTTGGTATGTTTCTGGTATGCAACACGGGCATCAGATTTGTTTTATTAGGTAGGTGGATACTGAGTCAGGAAGACTTGCAAGCAAAAGATAAGGACAGCAGAAGTTGTAGAATGATTGAATTCCCATCAGAGGAGTTAAATGGAATAAATTGAACTTTTACAAATATACAAATGGGAAAAAGAAATACTAGAAAGTCAGCCCATTAATAAATAAGGAGGGAGATAAAATTAATGAGGCTGACACATTGGCTGAATTGGTATTTTTGAGAAGAAACCCAAAAGGGGGTAGAATCAATCAAGGAGTTCAGTAACTGGGCTGGATTTTGAACTCATGAGGTTAAAGCAAGACACCTCCATGTGGAATGCCCCAAGTAGACAGTACATGGCCCTTTGCCTTCTTGCCATCCATCTGTTGCCTGCAGAACAAGTCCTACAGAGATGGGAGTGGAGTACTTAGAGTCTCCAGCAACATTTCAGATGCCATTGTGCAACGTTTCCTCATCCTGTGGGACACGCGCGGTCCCACTGAATCCATGTTGAATCAGGGACACAGCTCCTCTGAAATAGTGCTTGCCATTCGCCACACATGTAAGTGGGACTGTGGGATGCACATGATGAAAAGTTCGGTATGAGTAACAAAGCACCAGCATCATTTGGCTCCCATCAGTCTAACCAGATAGCAGATCTCATTTTCCATCCTATTCAATATACTGAACACTTCTCCTTTCTCTACGCATTCACTGTTGTCTGTTAGCATCTATTATGTTAGAGGAGGATGCTACGAGATTAATAGGTTACACCACAGACATAAGCAATATCACATGTTAGGTTTTACCCTCTAGATTTATGTTTGGCTAAGGTTTTGAAAAGCACTACTGATTTTAGATGCACCCATGTTGAAACACCTCAGAGACATGATTTTCAGGAAATGATCTGCACCCGTACTCATGAAATAAGGCCCCTTTTAAGTTGTCTCAGGCTGGGCACATGAAATCAGAACTTACTATTGAATAGCTTGACCAAAGATGTTCATTCTCTTCCTTGCGAAAGATGATCATGTCTCAATTAGGGTTCTCAAAAGAGATTTAGATGCCAAGTATTGAAGGAATTTAGGTGGCACCCATTAAATAGTCTTTATGCTAGCTGTAAAATTGCTTCAATAAAATGCATGTAAATATCATGGCTATTACAATTAATGTAATATAGTATCCTTCCGGATAGAGAAGAAGAAAAAGAACAAAAATAAAATATATATGAGCTGGAAGGAGAAAGAAAGAAATAGGTACAGATCATAGAACATTTTACAGTTTCATTCTTGATGATATTTTAATAAGGAATTCAAAATATTTTTTTCCTCCACGAGATTAAAAGCTCAAGGCTGGTTTTTCTCCCATCTTTCACAAGACTGATTTTTATGCAGAGAAGTAGAATATGCTGCATCTACAGTCTTCAATAAATAAACACTTGCCAGTGAGGTTACAGCAAATTAGATTTTAAAAATAAAAAAGTAAATCTGCTGAAGACAGTTCAGCAGTTAAGCTATAGGATCAAAAAAGTTAAGCAGTTTAAAGACCTGGAACTCATCTGTTAAACTTCTTAGAGCAGAATTCACAGGTTAGATATAATTAAATGGATTTTGGGTGGTAAAATACCTTAGTCAAGCACAGTGCTCTAATCAGTGGATATTTATACCTCAGAGAAATCGATGTGGTATCCATTTTCCTTTCAGTTAAGCTCTCCAGTTTGTGTCTTGCCAGTTCAGGTGGCTACTCTTCTCTTTGGATAAAAGGTTATAGGTCTCGAGACCTCCTGGACATTCATAGGAAATGAAACTATCATTCCAACACACCTGTGCAGTTCTTGGCTTCAGTTGTTAACTCCAGAAGTCAGTGACATTTCTGCACACAGACATTATTATGCCCTGTCTGAATCTGTTTCTTATTCTTTAGGTGATTTGAAGTCCAAGAACTGGTCATTATGGCTATGTCTACACTAGAAAAGTAAGTCGACCTTATTAAGTCAACTTAACAAAGTCGACTTCACTTTTCCAGTGTAGACATAGCCACTTCTTGACCTTATTAAGTCGACTTAATGTTTTAAGTTGACTTAATAAGGTTGATTAGGCGCTAATCCCCATCCACACTGGCTTTAAGTTGACTTAAGGAGTCAACTTTAGGCTTAAGTCGACCTAAAAGTATGTGTTATTAAGTCGGCTTAAGCTTTCCCTAAATTGACTTAAGGAAATGCTTAAGTTGACTTAATGAAAGCCCAGTGTGGATGTGGCTTTGTTTAGGTCGACTTAAGTCTCCTTAAGTCGACCTAACTTGCCAGTGTAGACACACTCTATGTTATCTTCATGTTTCAGGTTTAACTATTTTTTAACAGACATTTTCAGGCTACAGATTTCCAGTTGCTCAAATATGTGTTCCATCCCCTTTTATATGATGATAAGGTAAGCTAAGCTAAGCTAAGAAGCCAGCTGCCAACCCCAATGTTCAAAAATCATGACACTCTCTTATAATCATATTTTTTTTTAAATATATATAATGCAATTGAGATTCTCACTATGTCTGTTTTCTGAGACTTTAATGGTCATATTTTTTAAGCCTTTGTATAGAACTGTGATAGCTAAAAACGACTTTTAGAAATGACAGCTGAGGGTCTAATGTAATCCCATAACTCCTGGAGCTGGGGATTTACCAGAAAAGTCATCAACTGCAAAGAGTCACAAGTATGAGACTTGGAAATATTCTGAAAGGTCAAATGAAATGAACTACCCATGTTAAAGTAAATGTGAACTACAGAATTAATAACTAAAATAAACAGAAAATGAACAGAAAAGGGAGGTTATTTTCTGTTTACTGTTTCAAGCTGAGTGCCAGGGGATGATTGAAATGGCAACATAAGATAGTGGTGTTTGAATAATAAAATGTAGCAGTGAATTCTTAATAATTTAAATTAATGGGGACAATCATGTGTGGCTGAAATTGTTTAACTCCCAATGAAATTATATATCTGTGCAGTATATCATATATATAAATTGCATTGCATATAATACAAAAAAGGAATCAGTGACTTGGATGGATTCATATCCTTGAAGGGATATCTATTTCCTCTACTCAATTCAATATTACCCAATAGGTAGAAAACGACTATCTGTATTTTTTTTTTTAAAGAGGAATTAATGTACGGTGGACCTTAGTTTGTTCTAAATTATCACAAGTGGTTTGAGCTACAATAAAGTAAAGGAAAAGATAGAAACAGGGAAAGAGGCAATTTTAAGTTACTATATTTTGGCCCTTTCGAATAATAACAATTCAGATCAGAATACCCCAATATAGGGGTTTAAAACTAGGTTAAGGGGGATATTTTAAAAGGCAGTACTGATAATTGGGTGCCTAACATTCACTGAAAGTCAAGGGAACAGCTAAATCTGTAAATAGGTAAGTGCATGGTTTCTCAGCCTCAGCTATGACTGGATTATTTTAATGACAGGTCCCAAAATCAAGTTTTGCATCCAACCTTCAGTGACTCATTAATTAAATGCAATTACAACCCCTTGTGCAGCTGAGCTTTGGATGGGTTCTGAGATGGAGCCAGTTCACACAGTCAGGCCGGGCTCCTTGCTTTTCCTGTATGTTCTTTGGAATGCTGGAGCGCTGCCTCCTGTTAGCTGGGAATGCTATCGGCACCTCACATTCAAGTATAACCAGGGCTTTTTTTCTGCCAGTATGCACCAGTATGGCATACCGGCACCTATTTTTCCCTGGCCAGCTCCTTTGCCCAGCTGGGGGCTGGGGTCAGCAGGGCAGGGAAAGGAGCAAGTCTGCTTTCCCCTGCTGGCCCTGGCCCCCAGCTGGGCAGCGGGGCCAGCAGGAGCCAGGAGCAGTGGCTGTGGGCCAGAATCCGGCCTGCCAGGGGCTGAAATCCTGCCTGCGGAGGCCTGGGAGCCATGGCCAGGCTGCAGCTTTTTCAAATCTCCCGCCCTGAGCATGCTCAGATGTGTGGCTCGGGGCAGGAGCAGCCTGGCCAGGGAGCGACTATGGCCACCCCTGCAACTTCGGCCAGGTAAGTGGGGAGGGTGCCGGGAGGGTCAGGAAACCAGCGGGGAATGGGAAGGGGGGACTGAGAGGAGTGGGGAAGAGAGTCGGGGAACCAGTGGGGGAGTGGAGAGGAGCAGGAAAGGGGCGGAGAGGAGCCGAGAGGAGCGGGGAGCCGGTGGGCAGGCGGAGTGGGGACCGAGAGATGCAGGGAAGTGGCCCAGGGAGTGGCTAGGGGTAAAGGCAGGGCCTGGGAAGCCCTGGGGGCCAGAGGTGGTGTAGGGTTCTGACACAGATCTCCTGCGCACCGCTCCTGCCGGCGTACTGGCACCTTATTTTTTTTAGAAAAAAAGCACTGAATATAACGGTTCTCCAGGTAAGTTCATCCTACCGCACAGTCACAGGAACTATTACCAGCTTTGCTAATTAGCGAAGCAGATGTTCCAAAGCAGGATTCGGAAACTGCAGCAAACGGCGCACATTACAGTGGCATATGGAAAGGGGGAGGGGGGCAGCAAATCTCAGCCTAAGTAAATGCAAACAGTTTGTGGTCTGCAAGATCTTATCAAAAATAAGTCTCTGTAAATATTTGTTTTATGCTTTTTTGTCAAACAATGCAGCAGAATATAGAGGGAGGGAGGCACGGTGTCAAAAACCTACCAAACACAGCCTTCAACACGTTTCCATGTGTCCTGGGCATTGGGGTTTTGCACCCCTTTGTGCATCTTCAAAACCAGGCACTGGGAAGGAAAAGGGGCCTTCTTCTTCAGTGTCTTTATTCACATGTAGTAATTTACAGCTGTGCAAAGTGGGCGTCATTTCAAGGGGACAAGGGCATTTTCCCCCCAACTCTTTCCTTGGTGGAGTGGGGCATGACAGAAATGCCTGAAGCCTCCACTTCCCTCCTGCACAAAAAAATATTTGGCTTGTGGAAATGGGGGCGCGCTTAGATTGGACAATCCAAGGCTGTTTGGCTCCGGGCTTTCACTCCCTCTGATCCAGCCAATGATCAACTGTTTGGTTCAAAAGGCAGGAGGCAGCTGCAGTCACAGACTCCTGCCTTCAGAAGCCTCTCTGGGCCCCTGCTGGGCAGACAGGTGATTGCAGCTGGTGATGAGTGCTTGCAGCACAAGCTAAACTTAATACTGCAAGGGTTGCTGGAGGCTGCAGTAGCTTGTGTCTGGCTTAGGGATATGAGACACAATGGTGGTGGTGTGTAAGGCGCATATACTACACTGCGAGCTGTAGGAAGCATTGATTTCTTGCTTCAGACACCTTTTGATTCTAAATGGCTCCCCTGGGAGTGGCAGTAAAGCGCTCCCAGCTCGAAGGAGAGCGTTTGACACCATTTTGGGCAGAGGCAAGTGACTGCACAAAGCTGTGCAGATTCAGTCCCTGAGGACTCTACTCCTCATCCCGACACAGGTGTGCTCCATGACCTTGGCTGGGTCACTTAACCACTCTGCATAGCGGTCTCCCCATGGACAAAATAGGGATAGTAACATTTATAGGCTCCACAGGGCTATGGTATGGCATAAATCAGAGATCTCTAACTCAAATCACTACAAGGGCCACATGAGGACTAGGATATTGGCCCGAGGGCCACATCACTGAAACCTTTACATACAACAGTTTTTAAAACCGCGAAGGGCCACCAGTTTATTTAATTAAAATCAAATTTAAAATTAAGTAATTGAATTCAAAGTGATTTTAAATAAAATTAATTAATGTGGTTTAATTAATTACATTTGAATGAAATTTAATTGAAATTTAATTTTAGAAAGGTTTTTTAAAAACCTTTTTAAAAAGGTTTTTAATTAAAATTAATTTTTTAAAGTTTTTTCTTAAAAGAAAGAAAGAAAGAAAGAAAGAAAGAAAGAAAGAAAGAAAGAAAGACGGAAGGAAGGAAGAGAAAGGGGGAAAAAGAAAGAAAGCAGGTCCAGGGGCGGGGGTGATGGTCCCCGGCCGCGGCTGGCCCCCCACCTACATTCTGGCTCCTGCCACAGACTACAGGCCCCATGCATCCTGTGGGCCACTTGTTTGAGACCCCTAGCATAAATCTGTTCTCTAACACGTTAAATATGACTTGCCAATCTTCTCAAAGTATAGGGTTTGAGAGTGTGTTAAACCTAGCTGAGGGTGATATTCATTCCTTTTGTTAGAAATTCAACCTCGAAATCATAGAATCTTAGGGCTAAAAGCAGGACCACTCCCACTAAATCATCCCAGCCAGGGTTTTGTCTAACTGGACCTTAAATATCTCCAAAGACGGAGATTCCAACACTTCCCTAGGCAACCCATTCCAATGCTTCACCACCCTCCTAGTGACAAAGTTTTTCCTAATATTCAACCTCGACCTCCCCAGCTGCAGCTTGAAACCATTGCTCCTTGTTCTGTCCTCTGTTACTATCGAGAACAGCCTAGCTCCCTCCTCTTTGGAGCACCCCTTCAAGTAGTTGAAGGTTGCTATCAAATCCCCCCCCCCCCCACCCCCCAACGGCCAGTCTTCTCTTCTGCAAACTAAATAAGCCTAGTTCTTTCAGTCTCTCCTCATAAGTCATGTGCCCCAGCCTCCTAATCATTTTCATTGCCCTCCGCTGGACTCTTTCTAATTTGTCCACATCCTTTCTGTAGTGGGGAGCTCAGAACTGGACACAGTATTCCAGATGTGGCCTGACCAGTGCCGAATAGAGGGGAATAATCACATCCCTTGAGCTGCTGGCAACGCTCCTAGTGATGCAGCCCAATATGTCATTGGCCATTTTGGCAACAAAGGCACACTGCTGGCTCATATACAGCTTCTCATCCACCATAATCCCCAGGTCCTTTTCTACAGTACTGCTACTTAGCCGATCAGTCCCCAGCCTATAGCAGTGAATGGGATTTTTCTGTACTAAGTGCAGGACTTTGCACTTGTCCTTGTTGAACCTTATGAGATGTCTTTTGGCTCAGTGTTCCAATTTGTCCAAGTCTCCTTGAATCCTGTCCCTGCCCTCCAGCATGTCTACCATTCCCCCCAGCTTGGTGTCATCCGCAAACTTACTAAGCATGCAATCTATCCCATCATCCAGATCATTAATGAAGATGTTGAACAGAACCGGCCCCAGGACCAACCCCTGGGGCACTCCACTCATTACTGGTTGCTAACTAGACATTGAGTCATTGATTCCTACCCGCTGAGCCTGTTGATCTAGCCAGTTTTCTAATGTACGCATCTGTCCTTTTAAACACAGCAAAATGACTCACTTTGGGTTTATTTGCCTGAAACTAGCTCCTGATATGTGTGTTTGGGCTTTTTGTTGTGTTAGATTTTGCCTAAACTAAGATCTACACACAATCCTTGGAAAAAGAATGTCCCGGTACAGAGGAAAAAACTGAACCGTGACCCATGTAATAAAAAGCTGAGGATATGCAGAAGATGATCTTTTAATTGTACCAAGGAATGATCATCTCATAATCCAGAGATGTGAACAGCTCCTGGATACGCCTTATCACAGATAAAGGATTTGTTTTCTTTTTCCTATCCTTAATTCACACAGGTACAGCAAAGAGCATAAAGGAAATGGCCTAAAGAATTAAATTTCTGGATCTCTGGTAGTTTCTTAAGATCCTGGCTCCAGAAGTTGCTTACTCATATTACTAGCTTTTCTCCTCAAATTGGGGCAAATATCTGAAATCTCTAAAATTCCTTTAAAAGCAGGGGGGGGGGGGAGGTCCCTTCTCTAGAAAATTTCACCTCAGTTGTTTCATTCCAGGAGATCATTGAGAACCACTAGTTGTCAGGAAAAATTATTAACTTGAGCTGGTTGAAAAAATTGTGAAACAAAGGCTTTTCATCAGAAAAGCAATTTTGTTGAAATCAAAACATTTTGTGGGGATGTGTCAGTTTTAGCTACATTTTTTTAGGGAAAAGGTTGAAATAATTTCATTTTGATAATGTCTAAACATTTCATTTCAATGATTCCAAAATGTTGCATTTCAATAACATTAAACCATTTTGTTTTGACTTTATTGATTTGGATCCTTTTGTTTAGACTTTTATATTATATTAAAAATTAACTTTTATATAATATTACACGTACTATATTTCAATATATAACATAGATCTTATCTTACATTCCAACATTTCCACCTATTGAAACAAAATGATTCAACAACATTGAAATGAAATATTCTGAGAGTTGAATAGAAACTTTTCAAAATTTTCATTTTGTGGGAAATGTGAGGGCTCTTTTCAATTCAGAACGAAAACCCATTTTGAAAGGCCAGAATTTCCCATAGGACAGAAATTCTGGCTTCCAACCATCTTTACTGTTAACAGTTCTTGGTTTGCTCTAGATGTTCTGCTATAAGGTAACAGGACTGAAAAGATAGAGAGTGTGTGTGGTAAGCCAGAAGCAGCTGCCACAGAAACAAGAAAGTCTTCTCTACTGATTTCTTATGATATAAAATACAAGCAGGTGTGTCCACTACCATAATCACTTGCTTTGATTCAGTTCTTGGCTTCTTTTCCTCATCAATTAAACAGTGGAGAATAAATTCAGAATTCAAGAACTTCTCTGATTATACCACCGTGCCCCAACTACACTTTCATTGGAACATTGATATTGTTTTATATTTCTTAGTAAAACTGGTAATGAATTATGCTGCTCTAGGCTATGGTTAATTAAATTGGCTACCCTTTTGTCTTTAGCATGGGCAGCTGGGGCATTCAACTGCTGAGAACTGATGAGTCCTACTTAAGGTAAATCCCGGAGGGACCTGAGTGCCTGCTGTCAGTCAAGAATGCAACACAGATCACAAGGGTCCCACATTCTTTTAAACAGGTCACAGTCACTATGAGGAAAAAGATTAGGGTCTGATCAAAGCATTAGTTATTAACACAGTTTGTTCATAGACTAAAGAAAGTCTTTAAATTGTGGAGTTAGAGATGGTGCGTTAAAAGTAGGCACTGTCTCTTCTATTTACACAGTAAGGAAGCAGTTGACCTCCAAACAGTAGCATCCGTGGTGGAACTGATGGGACTCTGCTGAACAGCATTTGTGAGCCTCACTTTAACTCTAAAAATAGCTGCAATTAAGTTCATGTTCCCTCCCTATTCATTATGGGCTCGATGCAATCAAGTCAACAGAAGGACACCTACGATGATCATAATGAGCTTTGGATCAGGGGTATATTTCACACAATTCTTGGGAAAATGTTCTTATTTCCCAGAAAAACAATAGAGTCCTGTGGCACTTTTAAAGACTAACGGATTTATTTATCGCATGAGCTTTCATGGGAGAAAATGGACGAAGTGGGATTTTCTCTCACGAAAGCTCCTGCAATAAATAAATCTGTTAGTCTTTAAAAGTGCCACAGGACTCTTATCGTTTTTTCTGCAATACACTAAAACAGCTACCCGTTTGGAGCTTCATTTCCCAGAGGCTCCCTTCTCTTTTGTCCCATGGGGTTCTAGCCCAAGCATCTCTACTAACTGCAACAGCAGCAGGATGTCAGGAGGAGAGAGCCACAGGACTGCGGAGTCTCACATACCTCAGGTGACAGTGGTGCAGCTGCCAGCCCTGTTGTGTCTGCCCATGGCTTCCCCTTAGCCTCAGACACTTGGCTGCATGATGGGAAGGCTGCTGGAACTTGTCTGGGAACACCAGGACTAGGAGAGTGGTAGCTCAGCTGCCAGCAAGGTGCCTCCTCTCTATCTCCCGCTGCTGGATCACAGCTAAGGAGAAGCACTCAAGTGTTAAAAGGATAAGGTGAAGAGCCTGATATTCCCCTCACCCTGGCTCGAGCAAACACTCAAACTTCCCTCTAAGCTCAGCCTGTCCATCCTTCTGCAGCCTCAACACCCTCTTCCCTCAGCAGACTTTGCCCCTAGGAACCCTCTGCAAACCATCCAATCAGTCACTGACGGCTTCACTCCCACAATTCCCTTCCCAGCGACATCCCTGGCACACTTGTGCATCCACTCCTCCAGTTTTGTGCAGCTTCCTGCTGTGCCCCAGACTGTGTTCAGGGCAGGCTGTGCTGACCATAAGTTTATCCCTATGGTAAATATGCAAATGGCATGTCAGGTACCTCATTAAATAATTTTCAAAAAATGTCACGAAGGAGCCGCACAGAACTTGGTGGCTACAGAAGCCGTATCTCAAATAGGCAGGCCCAAAGACATGTATAGGTAAAAATCAACATGTTAAGCTTCACCTAGGAACCAGCAGGCAGCACATGTAAATCTTTGGTGTCATGTGTTCCCAGCAAGATACACCTCTTCCTCAAGCAAGCCCCCATCTCCTGCTCCAGCTGCAAATTCTGGATTGATTGACAGTTTAGTCCCATGTAGAGTATATTATAGCAGTCTAGTCTGGAAGTGACAAAGGAACAGAAAGCAGCAGCAAAGTCTAAAACGGAAAGGATTGCATTCTCAGCCACACACATGCAGGGTCGCAGACATCCATAGTGATCTGTCACTGTTAATCACACAATCAATAATCTGTCATTGTTAATTGCAGTCACCAAACAGCAAGCATTACTAATCCTGTAATACAGCTGACTTGCTGCATTTTGATTCCCAACATGTAGAATCTGATGCTTCATCGTTTTAGATCTTATTGTAGTAAAGGTTGCATATTTAGGCCCCAGTCCAGCAAAGAACTTAAATATGTGATTAGCTTTAAACAGGGGTCAGCCAAAATCAGAAGCCCCGTCCCACAGGAAATGCATAAATTCAACATTTGTTCTATTTCCAAATCAGGATGAAAAGTTGAAATATCAAAACTTTCGGCAGAGAAGAAGTTTGCAAAAATGTCTATTTAAAAATGGCAAAGCATTTTATTTTGAGTCATTTCAACAACAGCATTTCCCAAAGATGCTGCATGGTCTTGTGGCATTTGTAGTTTGGGAACCTGATGCTTCCATTCTCTCAGGAGGGCCAGGATCTCAGGCCAGACGACATCTCCCAATGATGCACAACACAGCTTGGTTAGAGGGGAGATCATATTGCATCAAGGGAGCTTTTTAATGTGGAGCTGACTCAGAACAAAATATTTCAAGTCAGTTCAACAAAGCAAAATAGCTTGATTTGAGCTGAAGCAATCTGAAATTAACTAACTTTTAAAAACTAACTTTTAAAGACTAACAAATGTATTTATTGCATGAACTCTTGTGGGAGAAATCCCACTTCATCAGATGCTTGAAAATGGAAAATTTACAGAATGGGTGTGGAGAATAAATCCAGTAAACAGTAAGTGAGAGAAAATTAAATATTTCATTTTGGTTTTTCTAATAGAAAATCTTTGGTGAAATCGTAGTTTGCCCATTGAAGAATTTGATTCTGTGTAAACTGTATTTTCTGTTAAAAACATAATTCTGACAGAAATTTCCCAAGCAGCTCTACTTCAGGCAGGGGAATAGTCCCACTAAGTATCGTCCAGGGTTTCCCATTGACTTCAGGAGGACTATTCTCATGCTTAAAATTAAGAATGTGCTTAAGCACTTTGTTAAAATTGGGCCTTATTTTTGTTGGTGACTTATTTATAAAAAGATCCCAACTTCTCCCTGTGTACTGGTAGTGAGGGTAAAGGCAGAATAGCTTTTGAAAACAGTTTTAAGACTGTGAAATGTTCACTAATGGATTTGGACATACATTTTGTTATTCTTGTTGTGTGAATGTCTACCGAGGTTGCAAGGGGTGTTTCTTTGCTCTCTGTTTGGATGGCTATGATAGGTAGTTGACTGACGAATTACCTTGTCCATGCCAGGATATGAATTACATTACAATTGTTAACATGTCAATATAAGTACACGTGTGAATGAACAGAGCCATATCAAAAAAATTCATGAGAACAAATCCTCAGACTCACAAGTTGTCCAGTTCTTCCTTTCACAAGGCACTAGTGAAGTCTCACCCAAACCATCTTTTGAGCACAAGCATGAGTTTCACAATATATATATATGTTGTTACCAGATTTGTTTATAAACTTGGGGTATGCTCATTTATTAGGGTTACTTTCCTTGGGAGGAAGGGGGTTGTAATCGTATGACTGTGCTGCTTGTGTCACTTGTGTTTCTATATGGAGCTCACTTCTCCCTTCTGCAAGTCTCTCCCAATGGAGCTACCCTTGCAGGACATAAATTTCCCAGGACTGGGTTTCTAGGTGCATCTGAGCAGACTGGGTCTATCAGAACTTTTAGTGTATCTGAGCAGGCTGGGTCAAAGACAGCACTTTTCAGCTGCTCCCCTTATATGCCCCTGGACTCAATCAGGCTGGGTCAAAACAGCACTTTCAGCTGCCACCCTTATATGCCACAGGTTCAGCACATTGGTAACCCCCTTAATGAGCAAACCTTACAGAATTTTGGGCCTTACAGGGATCTTTGGCTAGGTAAAAGAAGCTTTGGTGCAGAGCAATATAGGGAAGCCAAGAACACAAAGGAAGTTTGGAGAGAATCTGGCAACTTTAGCTTGATTACAAAAGTTACTTTATTGCCAGGTGCATCTACTCAGTCACATCTCTGTCCAAGAAGAGAGAGAGAGAGAGAGAGAGAGAGAGAGAGAGAGAGAGAGAGAGATCTTCTTGGACAGAGACGTGACTGAGTAGATGCACTGTGTAGGTATGAATGAACAATTACATTATTTTGCAGTATATTACCAGCTCCATTTAAGTGTTCAGTTTGGTAGGAGTGTATCTGTCATATCAGCAAATGTTTGGAATGATTTTTCTGCTTTTAAAAATTGATGTAAATCCAGAATGATTCCAGTTATGGCTTATGTGCAAAAAGCCATGATGATTTTTTATTAATGCCTGTACAGTATGCTCCCATGGATTTTATTTGGATTATTGAAAGGGCAGAAGCCATGCTATGGCGGATGGCCTCTCCGGCAGCTCAGGACTCATCTTCCTCACAGTTTTAGCTTGAGGTCACAGCAATATTATCCAACCTCCCTCATTAGACAAATCCTTTCCTTGTGGCCCCTGCTGTTTGGATATTTGGGAGTATGCTGTGCATGTATTCATAAGAATTTATTATGGCTTTCCATGCTGATGTGTTCTCTGTACCTTAAAGTCTTTAAACCATGATTTGAGGACTTTAATAACTCAGTCATAGGTTAGAGATTTATTACACGAGCGGGTGGGTGTGGTTCTGTGACCTGCATTGTACAGGAGGTCAGACTAGATGATCATACTGGTCCCTTCTGACTTTAGCGTCTATGGCTATGTCTACACTGGCAAGTTAGTTCGAATTAAGGAAGCTTAATTCTAACTAACTTAAGCCTTGGCTACACTAGGCTTTTAAATTCGCTTATACTTTTCCAAGTAAGGGTTAATTCGAACTAGTTAGTTTGAATTAACCCAATGTGGCCATGTTAGTTCGAACTAAGCGCTTAGGTCAAATTAACCGGCACATTGAGCTCCATGCAATTAACTAATTCAAACTAAGCAAGTGCCATGCATTAGTTCAAATTAGTTAGTTCGAATTAACTAATTCGAACTAACTTTGGTAAGTGTAGACACAGCCATATGAGTCTATGATGACTAACTGCACATGAAACATGACTGGAAATCATTCTGACTTATTCTGGGGGACAAGGAAGATTCAAATTACAAATTTCAGATATTGCTTAATTAGGGCACTATCCACTAGCCAAGGTCAGAAAAGTATACTGAAGTCATAGCTCCTTGAAACAAATATACCATCCCTGATTGCTTTAAGGATTATATTGAAGAAGTGGATGGTTAACTTCTCAGCAGGAGCCATTTTTCCACTTGAACTGACCTGCTCACTTGCTTCGTGAACCATTTGTTTTAGCTACATGATCAAACAAGTGATTGAACAGAGCAACCTTGCCCATGACAGGCTTACAGCAATTAAAAGGGGATTGCCTTTCTGGCCTGACCTGCCCACCATGGATTGTGCAGTTGCAATATTGTTTCTATATATATTCACAAAAATTGGAGACATGGTAAGTAATTAAAATTCCAGCAATCTGGATCACTTGGTAAACTGGGCACAAACAAATAATAAATGTTTTTAAAGGACTAAATATAAACATATCCATCTGAGAACTAAGATTGTATACAACGCTTACTGGAGGGAAGATTCTATTCTGGGAAACATTAACTCTCAAGAAAATATGGGTGGCAGGGTGTGTAATTGGCTGAACAGTAGCTCTCAGTGTGACACTATAGTCAAAAGCATTAATGAAATCCTAGGATGAATAAACAGAGGAATCTTGAGTAGAAGTAGAGAGGTCATGTTACCTCTGTTATTTGGTACTGGTTCAACTTCCTCTGGAATACCATGTCCAGCTCTTGTGTCCACAATTCAAGAAGGAAGTTGAAACATTGGAGATGGTTAAGAAAAGAGCGAAAAGAATGATGAGAAAACATGCTATACAATGATAGGCTGTATGTAAGGGCTCAACCTAGTTCAGCTTTACAGAGAGAAGGTTAAGAGGTGACATGATTACATATGAAAAAACCTACCCTCAGAACAAATATTTACAAATAGGTTCTTCAGTCTAGCAGAAAAAGGTGTAACTTCAGCCAGCAACTGGAAGTTGAAGCTAGACAAATTCATACTGCAAATAAGGTGTTAATATTTAACAGTGAGAGTAATTAACCATTGGAACCATTGGATTCTCCATCACCGATAAGTGTCCAATTTGGACTGAAAAGTTTCCTAAGGGACATGCTCTAGGAATTATTGCGGGACATTCTCTGGATTGTCTAATGCAGGAGATCAGAATGCACAAGCACCGTTATTCCTTCTTGGCTTTGGAGTCCATGGCTATGCCTACATTAGCAATTTAAGTTGATTTAAGGAGGCTTAAGTCGACTTAAATTAAGTCACGTCCACACTAGGCTTTCATTAAGTCGACTTAAGAAATTCCTTAAGTCGACTTAATGAAATCTTAAGTTGACTTTATTACTACTACTCCTTAAGTCGACTTAAGGATGGTGTAGACATGGAGTAACCCTTAAGTTGACTTTATTAAGTCGACTTAAGAGTGGTTAGGTGGACTTAACAAAGTGGACTAAGTCGACTTAAAGCTAAGTCAACTTAGTCCACTTTGTTAAGTTGACTTTAATAAGGTCGACTTAAAGTCGACCTTATTAAAGTCGACTTAACTTTTCTAGTGTAGACGTAGCCCATGAGCATGAGAGTTGGTGAAACATTGGTTGGAGCTATTTAAATAAAATTTCTAAACTTTAGGAGTGTTGGGATCAATACCAAACGGTGATTTTATATTTACCTGGCAACATACAAAATGTCTGCTAGTTGATTATGTGGAGGCAACAATAGACAGCTGTTTTATCTTCCACGAGCTAGATAATCACCACTGAGCAGTCTGCTTTAAAACTTTTCTTTATAGGATAAACCTTATGTCCCCTTTTGAAATGAGTTGAAATTATCCACTTTTGCAAGGTTCATTTAGTTCTGAATTAAAAATCTTGTTTTTAGCAACGCTGAGATTCCAGCTAATCACTTGTTTTCTGAGTTTAAGACAGGCAGGTTTGGATAATAGTTCTTTTTAGTGGGAAACAAGGAGCCAGCATGACCTAGTGCATATGGAAATTGGTTGGGAATCTGAAGATCCCTGTTCTATATTTGGTTCTGTATAACCTTGGGCAAACCAGTTCATTTCTCTGTGCCTCATTTCCTCAAAGAGTAAAATGGGGACAATGAAACTTATTCTCCTTGAAAACTAGTTTTAGAACTATGAAGTAAAAATGCTACATATATGCAGAGTTCTATTTCATTATTTTGTTCTCTGCAAGAGACTGATATAAAAGAGGCATTAATAAAAGAATTGTCTCCCCACACACACATACACTGCTTCTCCCCAAATACTCAAGCCTACTCTGCTAAAGAATACAGGGGCTTATGAATGTTCACATCACTTTTTATTAGAAACACTCACTTTTTAAGTGTTGCTGCTTCATTTCCCACCAAGATATATGTTCATGTGCTTCCAGCAAAGATGTCTTCTAGTTCCCACAGTCAGTGATTTCTTTTTTACACATCAAACTCCTTCAAAATTAATTCTTCACTGGTTCTTAATAAGTGGTTTATAATAATTTGCTCTGTACTTGGAGAATCATTACATTATAAGATAACTAGGTTTTAGTACACTGGCTTAAACTTGACTGGATTTCAATCCTGGGTTATTTTTAGATTTTTAGTAATTTATGTTTCAGACTATTTGAGCTCTTACTCTAAATTCACACCACTTTCAGCTTTCATTTCAGTTACTTGATGTCTAAAATGTGTTAGTCTCTCACCAGCTGCTATTTATCCCTATGTCTTTCTATAGTGCATTGCATAAGTATATGCTGCTTTTGAAGTTGCTTTCTTGGGCCTACTCATCTCTGTTGCAATGTGTGTGTCTGTGCTTCAAATAAAGACAGGTTAATCAGTACAACCAATTTGCTGCTTATTCTTTGTGACAGATCACCTCTTCATTTGGCTATCATTACTTCTTTACTTTTATTTCTCTACCTCAGATGCAAGGAGTTCTGCCTTTCAAAAGGCCTTACATGTCACTTCGTTGTACCCTCCACCCTGCCAGACACTAGAAGGACTCAGAAAGCCAAAATATCTTAAACAAATAATAACTTCACATTTATTTATCCTTCACTGGACAAAGCAAGATTGCTACTTACCCACTGGAATAGATTCTTTAGACGGAGGAAAAAGCAGTTAAACACTTCAAAACTCATTAAATAATTAATGCTTTTCAACAATAGTAAAATCAGTTAATTATTAATGTTTCTATACAGTGAACCTTTCATATCTGCCCTGGGGATCAAGGTCATTGATTATATGTATTTATTCTACAGGCTCTGGCTACTTTATAAGAACTCAGATTGGACTCTATAGATAAGACATAATGCTGTTAGCAATACATTTTTTCAGTGCCCTGAAATGTTATGAAAGTTGTGTTTTTCAAAATTAAGTCTTCTATTATAGCTGAATAAATCCCAGCCATGCACAAAATCAATTTGCTGTACTGTAGAGCAATATGAAGATCAATTATTTCTTGGGATCAACGATATTGCTGTGTTGAAAATATAATCACAAAATTGTTAACTTTTCTAACAAATTTATATAACAATTAGTAACACAATGATCTAATTATGATATTTCAATTCTCATCAGGTGTGCTTGTGTAGAGAAAGAGGGACAAGAAAGAGCAAGTTTGGTTTCCCTTGGGGTTGCCCCTCAGCAGATTGCCTGTAGTTGTGCAAAATGAGAAAATCTTTGGCTAACCCTTTGTGTGTGTGTGTGTGTGTGTGTGTGTGTGTGTGTGTGTGTGTGTGTAAATGAAGTATAGGGATGGATTTTGAAAAGAGATTGGCACTAAAGATGGACAAAACTTTTCTACCATAAGTTTGACCTGGTCTCCACTGTCGGCATTCTCAACAGGAGATACACAAGCTACATTAAAGGGCCAAATCAAGGCCGGGAGTGGGGGTGGTTCCCACCCTTCTGGACCCCACCATTACCCTTCCCCATGCTGGGGGTGGGGTCAGGGACTCTGGGGACATCGCCAGCACTACAGAGAGGGCTGGGGGAGGGGGGGAGCTGCAGCCAGCACTGCTGCAGGCTGGCGCTACTACAAGCCAGCGCTGCTGCGGTGTGGCTGTGGGGGCAGGGACACAGAATAGCACAAGCTGGAGCTGCTGCTGGGGGCTGAGAACACATGCGCCAGAATTTGTGGTATTGCTGCCCCACCCCCAGCTCAGGGCCTGGGAAAGCAGGCTGAAGGGGAGTGGCAGACGCTCACCACTCAGGCCAACCAGGCTGGATTTCTGAGGGGCCATGGAGCCCACCTTTAGAAGAGGGCCAGGGCCTGCAGCCCCTGGCTAGGTACTGACCAGTCAATTTAGTAATGTTCCCATACCACGGCCTCTCCACTATGCTACGTCAATGGGAAACGTCTGCCAGTTGACAGAGCATTACTCTTGTCAGGGGATGAATTTACTGTGTCAGCTGGAGAGTACTTCTGGGATCGATAGTTTAGGTCTCCTCTGCTTGCCAAATTGACCCCGCTGCATCAATTCATGAAGCCTGATACAGCCCCAGCACTGCAGACAATGCCTTTTTCCCGGTGGAAAGAGGCAGATTTGGGTTGGTCACAACATTTCATGACTAGTTTGTGCTGAAAAAGCCCTAAAGAGTTCATTGTAATGGAAACTTTTCATTTTGGCACTTCTGAAATGAAATGTTTGGTTTCAAAATTTCTTTCAATTTTATTTAAAAAAAATTAAAACTTTTACAAATGTTCACAATCAAAATGAAACTTTTTTGTTTTAGATCAAACAGGTTTTCTTTGATTCCAAATAAATTCCTGGTGTTTTTTTAAAAAAAGACATTTTGATTCATCAAAAATTTCAAAAACTTTGGTTTTGCGGTCAACCCAGAACAATTTCCTTTTGAATTTTTTTTCAAAATTGGTGGCCAAACGAAAAATCAGTTCTATAGCTCAACTCAGCACCTCTTGAGAGCATTGTTACCCCTGATGCGGAAACTCCTCAAGAAGGCTATGTCTACACTAGAAAAGTTAAGTCGACTTTGTTAAGTCGACTTAATAAGGTCGAGTTTAAATTGACTTAAAGTCAATCTTATTAAGTCAACTTAACAAAGTTGACTTAACTTTTCTAGTGTAGACATAGCCCTTTGTTGATCTTATTAAGCTGACTTAATGCTTTAAGTCGACTTAATAAAGTCGATTTAGGCGCTAATCCCCGTCCACACTGGTTTTAAGTCAACGTAAGGAGTAGACTTAAGGCTTAAGTTGACCTAAAATGAGGTGTTAGTAAGTCGACTTAAGCTTACCCTAAGTCGACTTAAGGAAATGCTTAAGTCGATTTAATAAAAGCCCAGTGTGGACGTGGCTTTGTTTAGATCGACTTAAGCTTCTAAGTTGCCAGTGTAGACGCACCCGTAGAGAGCAGGCCTATGACTGGAATGCTAATGAGTTGAAAATATTGCCATTCATGTATGTGTTCTGATGTCCAGTGACTGAGTGGGAGAGAATGTGCAGCTGTGGTGAATATGAATTTTCCTAAACACCTCTTGAATATCCTGAAGCCTGAGTAGTTTAATTACATTGTAAAGTTTTTCTTCTTTGTAAAAAAGTGACAGCTTTATGCTAACTTCTAAATAAAAGTTAAGGTTAAACGGAACTAAGAGCATTCTCAAATTCTCTTATGGAATGGATAACTCCCATAGAAATTATCCCTAAGAACAAAAAACTTTTTCACTGTAACTTAGCAAAAGTTCTTCAGTGCTTATTGTGTATCAGCCTGGACAAGAAGCAGAACAATCTTCAAAAGGAAAACCAGGTTTTTCTAAAGCCTCACAACTCAAAAATGGCTGGATTAATTAGCTTCAGATTTTTAAAAATATTCTCCTCTAGGGCAAGGTTACACATCAAAAATTGCATAGGATGAGTAGATTTCAACTTTGATGCCTGAAAGTACCTAAATACGTCTAACTTTAAACACTTGAGCAGCCCTGCTAAAGTCAGTATGACTACTCCTATGCTTAAACTTAGGACTTATTTACACTGGGGGTGGGACTGTAACTCGATCTTAGGCTGTCGAATTACAGACGGTGAAGGCGAGTGATCACAGAAAATTACTTGTTTGGGGTCCTGCATCCCCACTGCTCACATTACTTCCTGAAATGCATTGCACTTTGGGTAGTAGATGCAGGGATTTGTGGGGAGGTAGTCAGGGTCTGCCTACACTTATGTTTTTTCAGGATTGGAACCTCAAAATAATGTAGCATTTAGTAGAGCCTCTTCATTTGCAGTGTCTGCTGAAAGTTATACTGCAGGTAAATGCATGTTGAAAATTAGCAAGTTAGCAAGAGAGCCCGCAACCCCGATGTCAAGGACACTCCATAACAAAATTATTTTTAACAGTTAAAAGATTAGTTTACTTCCATTGTTATAACAATTCAGAATCTATTTTCGCTAAAGTAACAAGGACTTCTAAGACATCTTTCCAGCAACCCCACTTTGAACTCTGTTCTGAAATGAAAGGACAGAGATTGGGGTGCAAGGTGAAGAATTCTTTTTTTTCCCTGAAGAGAATTACTGAATTTGCAGAGAAGCAAAGGAAGCATTAAGTCCTAGTCTTGACCCTTCCCAGGATGCACTAGCACAGTCACTATACTTGTGTGACTTTCTACTGACTCACGTGGGAGCTAACAGATCCCAATGCAAGATCAGAGCTTTAAGGAGAGATTGCAGACAATCTAGGCACTGGATCTACTGAACTCTTAATGAGTAACACATCCTTAGTGAGATTCTGTTGTATGTACTCCATCCCACTACATTTCCTTCAGAAGAACAAGTGTATTAAGTATTATTTATTACAGGGGATAGTTACATTTTATTTTTACCTTGAAGAAAACTCCCAGTTCAATAATTTCCAGAGGGCTAGCTGTGTTAGTCTGTATACAGAAAAAAATAAGAAGAATCCTGTGGCGACTTTGACTAACAAATTTCTTCACGCGTAAGTTTTTGTGGGCTGCAACTCACTTTGTCAGATGACAACCTCTTCATCAGTTTAATAATGTTCACTATACATTCAGTGTTCATTGCTGAGGTCAATTGCTTTTTTCTACCATTTAGCTTCTGTAATCAAAGTTTATTTCTACATCTCTACATAGGGATTGGCCTTTTAAAAGTTTCTTTGTAATAGCCTTAGAATGCATATAAAAGTATGACAAGTAGCCACCCTAAGATTCTGAACTTAAAGTTTTTTTCCCTCCTAATGAAATTCTTGCATTTAAAGAATTTCTGCAGATCTAAAACAAAGAAGATAATTTTTATAAAAAAGGATTCCGCCTTCCCTGAAAGTGTTCCTTTGAAATGTTTTCACAGCTGAAGAAAGTGCTTTTTATTGACTGGTCCAAGAAAGATTGTTGATTATCCAATGGCATAAATTTTTCATTGAGAAGGAAACAGTTAGGCACTTCAAAACTCATTAAATAATTAACGCATTTCAACAACAGTAAAATCAGAGCTAATTACCAAGATGTCTGCTCAATGAACCTTGTACAGTTGCACAGGGAATCAAGGTCATTGTTTATATTTGCTTATTCTACAGGCACTAATGACTATTTTATGCAGAGTTCAGTATCTGTCCTCAGGTTAGAAACTGGTTGTACAAGACATCATGCTGTTGGCAATAGGTTTTTCAGCACAGTGAAATTCTATGAAAATCATGCTTTCTAAAACTAAGAATCTATCATCCATAGTTAAAAAATGCAATCAGAATAAAAGCCCCAAATGAATGTGTTGTGCTAGGTAGACAATTTGATTTTTCTCTATTGGAACTCAATGTGAGGACCAGTAGCTGTTGGAGTAAACAGAATGATTCTAATTGAGTCTGTACTATTCCTCTCACAGCCCTGTTCTGTCATGCCAGTCTGGCATTATTGTGCATCCAAGACTGAAATTCGCTTTCTGCAAGTAGAACCCAGGAAATCAAAAGTGTGCGGACAGCTGGGTTGGGGTGAGGCTCTTTCACCCAGTGAAGGTTTTGCATGAGAAGTTACATTGATTTGGCTGGCATTGGGATCTCCCTAAGGGATGGTGTTGCATATGAAAATGGACATTCTGTAATGAATCTTTGGTACCATTTTAGGAGCCATGCTGTGCTATCCGTTTAAAAAACAAACACATTCCTAATTGAAATCAGCAGGGACATCTTGCTGAAAAGGTCCATGGCCCTAAAATTTTAAAGCTGTAAGTACCTCCTGAGATTTGTGCAGTGGTTGATGCTTTAGAAATGGGAATATAAACAAATACTGGATGGCTGCAATTGTGCCGGGCATCTTATATAATTTCTCTTTTCTTCTGTAGATAATGAGGTTAGAAAAACAATGTGGAGAAATTAAATGAACTGCGGAAGTAGCTTATTTCACGTATGCAGAGAGAAAGACAAGCAAATGTAACATAATCCTCTCTAGAATCCTGCATTGCCTCCCAAGGATTCTTTGAGTTTATCTAATAGGCATCTGATCACTGTAACATATGATACAAAGCTTTTATGTCAGCACTGAATTGCATTTGAAACAAATCTGTCCTTTCCTAAGGGATATAAGGCAATCCTGCTCTTCTAGGCAGACCTGACAAAACGGGTTGCACAAAACCTTATGCCCAAAGAAATGTGTTAGTCTTTAAGGTGTCACAGGTTTTTCATTGTTTTTGCTGTACACAGACTAACACGATTACCCCAGGTGGACACAGGAAGCCATAGAAGGCATCAAGTAGCTTCCAAGTCCAGCTCTCAGTGGAAAACAGCAGTTCCCATGTGGGGGTGTTTCAGGCACAGGAGAAGCTGGGATGGGGCAGGGGTGGATGCATGAGCTATCTCCTGCTCACTGAACAGAAGTGAAAGAAAGAGCTGTGGATACTACACTAGATGAGCATCGTATGAGATGCTGTCTCACTGGAATACTGCTCAATGACAGGCTGCGTCTACACTGGTAAATTAAGTCGACTTAAGCTTGGCTTAAGTCGACTTAATTTGCCCTGCGTCTACACTACACTTTCCTTAAGTCGACTTAAGCAACTTGCTTAAGTCGACTTAAGGAAAATAAAGTCGACAATGAAAATTAAGTCGACTTTATTAAACCACCTTTCTACTCAACCTAAGGCTTAATTCAACTTTTTAAAGTCGAATTAAGCCAGTGTAGCCCTGGGGTAGCCCTAAGTCGACTTAGGGCTACCCCAGGACTACACCAATGCCGTCCCTGCCGGGGGGGCACAGGGGGAGCCTGGCATGCCCTCCAAAGGGCAGGGCAGAGCCCTGTGTGATGCTGTCTGGATTTAGGGAAGCATTTATGATATTATTTTCAATGGATATCTCATAAATGCTATAATCCATAGGAGCTATGTCATGTTTGGTATCAATAGAAAGGTAGTAATTTGCTGGGAATGATTATATAGTTTATGTCTAGGAATTCTATTTCAGTTAGAAGTTAGGAATATGGTGTTCTATCTATACTTTAACTTATGTTATTCTATTGAAATGGCTGAGAGAGGTGGGTGTGTCAAACCATTGTGTCCTTAATGTTTAGGAATTTTCCAGCTACAATGGGCCCAGGACATAAGGAATACAAGCATTGTGTCCTTAATGACTCATCAGTTTACTCCCTGGGCCCATTGTAGACATTCTTTTTTTTCTCCAAAGCCCAGCTGGGAAAAAGCTATCTCAGCCACAGCTGCTACCTTAGCCTACTCTAATAAGACCTCCAAATCATCAACAGGTTTGAAAAACAGCAGGTGCACCCCTCTGATCAGGACTGCTTGTGTAATTTCCTGCCATTTTTCTGCTAGTTTTCCCCACCAACACTAGTTCATGGGTAGAACCTTATCCTCATTTGAGCCCCTATTTAATCGACATAGTGGGTCAATCATTCATCTGAACCAGACTGATGAGATAAAATCGATACAATACAACACTGGGTGCCGTTAACATTCATCCAAACCCAGCTCAGAAACACATTGAACAGAAATGGTGATGTGACTATATGAATGGCTGGGCTGCTGTCCACGAATAATAAGAGTGTAAGGGAGGGTAAGCTACAGTAAAAACAATACAATTAGTGTGTGCACCAGGACCTGTGATAATCCAGATAGGAACATGCATTTTTGCAGACACCCTGAGATCCACATTATTATTAATTGTTTATTATCTATGTGTATTACCATAACTTCTAGAAGTCCAAGTTATGGACCAAGACCCTATTGTGCCAGGGGTTGTAGAAACACAAAGCAGAAAGGTGGTATATTCCAAATACACCAACCACACCAGATTGGTCTCTATACTAGACATGATTAACAAATATAACACTTCAGTGTTTTTATTTTTAAATGTCAATCACCGCAATTTTAGACTTTTCTGCACTCACCTTGGATGGTGCTTTGCACAAACTACCCAGTAAATAGCAGAATACATAGAACAGGATATATTTTTTAAACCATGCTAAGGGAAGAGAAGCCTGGCTTGGTACTGGCAATAAAAGCCAGATCTCCTATCACCGAGTCCCACAACTAATCCACTGCACCACAGGCTCTCTGCTGGACAAGTCACAAAATCTCTTGGTCTCAGATTTTCCCTTTGGGCATGATAATATCTATTTATTTAACTCTGTGTGACTGAATATTTTATATCATGTGTGTGTGATTTTCCAGTCTCTTGACTCTTGTGTAAAGGCTACAGGGGTGTCAACACAAGAATTAATTTATAGGCTGAGCCCTAGGGTACATTGCCACAAATGTTGATAACCTACAACAAACTCTGGGGGAGTGTCCAAATTAGTCTTTACAAACATGGCAACTACCATGAGTTAATTGACAATCAGTAACTCATGGTTAAAAACTCTATGGAAAAAACAAACCTTGCTGATCTGTTGAAGAGTGTTTTTAAAATCAATTTGTACTCATATTAAACAGGTTTAAATACCTATGATGAAGGGGAGTGGAGAATCCAATGCTTTATTTTTACTAATTTCTTTTGTGGTAAATTATTACCCCGATTTACAGAGAGGGCAAGCGGACACAGAGCATGGAAGGTGTTGTCTGTGTGGGACTGCCACCTAGTGGATGAAACTGAGCACCAGAAGTCCTTGACGTGATGGTGTGGGAACAGAGAACCATTTTTATGTTCTTGTTTAAACAAAGGGAAAAATAGAGTCATGCACTGCTTAAGGGATAGCCAAATACAACAATAAGGCTGTCAACCTCATCAAATAAATACCAAATGTTGGTGAGGAGACATTAGCTACAATCGCAGTCTCAGACAAAGGATAGTATTTGCCAGACAAGTGCTCCTAGTCAAGGCTTAGGGAGTTGATCTCTGTCCAGTTTTCCCACAATAGGTTTCTTTTTTGTTCTTGCTAGTCGAGACCAATCCCTGGGAAATGCAGAGAGAAGAACTGACTGGAATCTTGGCAGTATGACAACAGCTCTTCCAGAATCCCGTTTGCCATCACCAATGGCATGGCCGTCATTCAGATACCGGAAAGAAGGAACACTGCTAATTGTAGACAACTGTCTAAAACACTGGACAACATCATCATGGGACTTTTTCAAACAATGCCAGGATACAGCAGAATTGATAGCATCTCTGAGCACTCAGAGGAATCAATAAACACAGCAGAAAAGGAAAAAGATTGTAGCTTCTTAAATAAGAATTGATTTGGCCCATTGTCCAGTCCCAAGGAAAGGGAGCAAGTTCATCAGTAACACCCAGAACAAAGACAACAGAGTCCTGTGGCACTTTTAAAAACTAACAGATTTATTTATCGCATGAGCTTTCGTGGGAGAAAATCCCACTTCGTCAATTGGGAATACAATTGTGTCTCTCAGGGAAATCGTGAAAACCTGGTGAAAGGTCACAAAGGAAATCAAGACTACCAGAAAGGAAAGGCTTGTACTCAAACATCCCAGCAAAACAGCCAGCAGTAATATGGATCATTAGTCTCCATTTGGCATAACTAGTTCTGAGACAGCTGCGTCAATCACTGGCCTTGAGTTCCCTGTCTGCTTCGAAGTCTGAATCATTCAGCTCTCCCTCCTCCCTCAGATGCATAACGGTGTACCTCAGTTTCACAAAGCACCCTAGATAGTACAGGGCAGACAATGACCCCACCATTGCAGAGCATGAATGCTGACGCCTTCAGTCTGCTAACACCAATTCAGGTGGAGGTCCCCTTTATTTAGGACATCCCATCAGGAAGGTGTGTGAGGCAGCCAGAAGGGGTGTGCATATGGCTCCCTTTATAGATGCAAAGGTTGCCTGAATACAGCGTGGAGGGCAATTTGACTCCAGCGAGTCCATGGTCCCAGGAGATCCACACACGGACTCAAAGTGGATTCCCCAAGATCCACGGAATTTGTAGGTCAGACCCCCTGCTGGTGAAAATACTCTGCCTCCTCCAATGGAACCATGTAAAGGAAAGTCCAAGGACTCACACTGACAGAGCTCCTGTGGAGATAGGAGGTGATGGGTAACTTACTTAGGAACATTCAGTTTCTAGTTCAATGCTGTGCACACCAATACCTCAGAAAAGAAGCTGTTTCCCTGTCTGGCACAGGGTGTCCTGCAGCTGCTTTCAATGCTAATAGCAATAGAGATGTGATGTGATCATTGCCTGACTTCTTTCAGACTAAGCCCACAAAGACTACACATCAAAATGCACATCAGCAAGCCTATTCCCTTGAACCAAAGTAAGGCAATGCCAAAATCAAATCCCTTTTTCCATCAGTAAAATGCTACACATTTCAGTTAAACAAACATAACAACAATAATAATTATACAGCTTTGGCCACTGCCTTCCACCCACCCCAAATCTACACATTTATTATGGGAAAAAACAAACAAATCAACTCATCCTAACACACAGAGAGACACAATATCAGGCTCAGCATGAAATAATTCAAGTGTGGGAGAGAAGCCATACTCGGTGGAGTTGGCTTCTGCAGCTGAAGGACTGGATTAGAACCAACCATTCTTGGTCAGCACTCCTCCAGAGGTAGGACATAGTGGCTATGTCTACACTTGCTAAAATTAGTTTGAATTAGTTAGTTTGAACTAACTAATTTGAACTAATTTTAGTTAGTTCGAATTAGCTTAATTTGAACTAGCATGGCCACACAGCAATGTTAGTTCGAACGAAGCAAGCACTTGCTTAGTTCGAATTAGCGATCGCCATTCATTTCAATGGCTGGTTAATTCAAACTAAGAAATTAGTTCGAATTAACATGGCCACATTGGTTAATTCGAACTAGTTAGTTCGAATTAACCCCTTAGTTCAAATACCCTATTCAAACTTCTTAGTTTGAATTAAGGAAGCCCTTAATTCCAACTAACTAAAGCCTAGTGTAGCCATGGCTTTAGTTAGTTCGAATTAAGCCTCCTTAATTCGAACTAACTTGCCAGTGTAGACATAGCCAGTGAGGCCTCCTGGCTTGGTACTTGCCCCCTCTGAATGACTGGGATGCAGCTGCATCAAGTCCAGCTCCAGCCTTAATTACAATTATGAGAAACAGATGATCCTTATTTTGTTGCTTTGCAAGGTAGTCATGAACTGTGGCTAAACAGCAACAGAAGAGAAATGAGTTAATAAAACTCCCAGCCATAATCTGTCCCCCTGCAACCAGGGTTGCATTCCTAAGAGCTCTGGCTCTTCTAGGAAGCTCAGCAGTAGCAGGAAGAGACAATGGCATGGGAGGCACTTTTGAAGGGAAACTTGACTCATGATGACTCTTCTTGATCACCTTCCTCTCTTCCAGGAGTTAACGCTTGCCAGTGCAAACTCTTGCCAGTGCCCACTCTTCTTCCCCTCTTGCCTTAGGCTTGAAGAAAGGCAACCCAAGATTGTGAAGTAGAAAACTGGCGGTCTGTGGTTACCTGGAGTGCATACCCTGAGCTACAAGATTGATTGGAACTGGTGCTCTGCTTTGTGCTGCAGATGAATTATTCTGCATTGAAGGAGGGATTTTTACTTTCCTTAGCATATATCTTGTGGATTGTTAAAACAAACAGTGCACCAAAAGGCTTCTGCATGCAGACACAGAAGACAAGGATGAAGATTAAGGAAGCTGCTGTTTCAACCATAACAATACTTCACAGTAGATATATTACTATAATCCAAAGCCTGTGCACTAATCTTTTCTTTCTTTGTGACCTAACATGGACCTTCACCCGCAACACTGGTTTTGCCTTCTATTGTGTTAAGGAGATTTGTACTTTTAAGCCATTTTTTTGCAGCAGATAACAGCATTTTCCAACTCCCAGTTACAAGATCTGTGTCTCGCTCGGTGCTTGGATATGTGTAATATAATATTTAGAAATTTGTCACATTAAAAAGAATTTTCGACACCTTGAGTCAAATTCTGGCTTCAGGTACGTGTGCAACCCCATTGATTTCAATGGCTTGACTGGGATTAACTGAAACTGGAACGGGCCCTCTGATTTTTTTTCTCCTGCCTTTCCTATTTTTCCATATAATAAGTCATAACTGCACCAGTTTCCACACTGTGAGCTAAGGCCTTTCATGAACCTTTAGGCAAATACATACTTTGTGAAGTACATGTATATATGATAGATTCTACTTACTGTCTTCAGAACCTTATGATCTAACTAGATGAATTTAGACAAGAAGGCCTGTCCCTAGAAGAGCACCACGAATGACTAAAGGTCTGGAACATTTGTCTTATGAGGGAAGATTGAAAGAGATGGGTTTGTTTAGTCTGGAAAAGAGGAGAGTGAGAGGGGTCATGATAATAGTTTTCAAGTTCCTAAAAGGCTGTTACAAGGAGGAGGGAGAAAATATATTCTCCTTAACTGCTGGTGTTAGGACAAGAAGCAATGGGCTTAAATTAGAGCAAGGGAGGTTTATGTTGGACATTGGAAAAAATTCCTAACCGTCTGGGTGATTAACCACTGGACTAAGTTGCCTAGGGAGCTTATGGAATCTCCATCATTGGAAGTTTTTAAGAGCAGGTTAGACAAGCACATGTCATGGATGGTTTAAGAGGGTACTTGGTCCTGGAATGAGTGCAGGAGACTGCACTTGATGACCTCTCATGGTCCCTTCCAGTGTCTATGATTCTATAAAGACTTATGCAGATACTTAACTGTAGGCATGGTGAGGAGCTCATTGAATAGGACCACTTGAATGTATTGAGTTATGTGTACACTTAAGTCTTCATAGGATCACAGCCAGATATAGGATTCATGAGAAAGACAAGATCTAGGACCTAAAATCAATAATATAATGTTCATGCATATATGATATATAAAACACACACTCCTATATTTACCAAAATAAAATATAAAAGGTATAAAAATGTTCTAGTTACACCAGATTAGCTCTCCGAACTGCTTGTACCCTATTGCTGAGAGTATCAAGGCCTAGTGACTGATCACAGCCTACCTTTTTTATTAGTTACACTTACCCTGTGAAGGAACACACAAAAATCATCAAAAAGAGGTGACAAATTGCACAGGGCTGATAATGAGTAAGTGCAGCAAACTTATTTTACAAGCTATCAGCACTAGCCAAATAAATTTTAGCCTATGTTTGTTTGAAGTAGTAAGGATCATGAACAAATTCACAAAAATAAGCTTGCCTGCAAACAGAAAAGGGACTGGACTCTATTGACTAAACTGCACATTCCCAGTAATTTCACTAACTTAATAAAGCTCTGGCTGGAATGATTTAGCTAAGATTGGTCCTACTTTGACCAGGGCGTTGGACTAAATGACCTCCTGAGGTCCCTTCCAACCCTAATTTTCTATGATACCATGTAAAGTTTCAACAGTCATTTCACATTAGCTGTTGTAGATGAAGGAGTTTAATTCTTTCATTTTAAACTAGTCAGCCAATTATGTGGCATTGACTAAAGCTTCAAATGATACATAGGTTCATAGATTTTAAAGCCACTATTAAGAAACTCTAGTCTGATATCCTGCAATACACAAGCCAAAGAATAATAAAGTAGAGTTGTGAACAGGATACAGCCACAGCTATTACCATAGACTCAGCAATTTTAAGGGACCCATCATGATTACCTACTCTGATCTCTCGCAACATTGCAGACCACAAAACCTCATCCATCCACTCCTGCAATAAACACAATCTCTAGCTGAGTTACTCCAATCACAGTTTAAATACTGCAAGTTACAGAGAATCCACAATTTACACTAGTTTAAACCTGCAAGTGATGCGTGCCCTATGCCGCAGAAGAAAGAGAGAAGCCTCCAGGGTCTCTGCCAATATGACCGAGTAAATACTTGATTGAGTTAGCTCCAGAAAGACCATGCCTGAACACTTCTTCAATAACCACAAAAGAGGCTGCTGCTGAGAGCCTGCAAGAGGTTGTTCGAGCAAGGAGCTTCAGAGGCTGGTGGCATTGCTTGACACAGAGCCTAGAGGTGGCTAAGCTAGGCCTGCAGTGAGTGGTGTGAATGCCCCCACCCTTCTTTGGAGCAGAGTTTGCAAAGGAAGGGCACAACAGAGAAACTGTGACTGGGCCTGAGAGGAGGCAGAGAGGTTTCTCTTCAAGCCAAGCCATGGTCACTGACATTTGGTTTGGCCACCTCCTAATCTTCAGCATGATACATTGGCTGAGCTGAAACACCAACCCACTAGAGTGCTGTCTCTGTCAGACCTTCAAGCACGCCCACGCAAGCAAGGGGTGAGAGTTCTGAACTCTGGGGAATGCACTCCATGAGGTGAGGTAATAGAGGCAGTATAAATACCACTTAGATAAATTGTATTTATTACTGTATTCTGTGTTTAATTGATTTATTCAACTGCCCATGTGATATTTAATTTCATCCTGTAATTCCAAGTTTCCTTAATTTAAGTAAAGGTTCGTTAACATTAACTTAAGCATCTTGAATGTATTGTACACACAATTAGTATTTTTGAATTCAACCCATGCCACAGATTTTTTCATCAGCATTGGTTTAGTCCTGGAGGCTCTCAAGGCACGTCACTGAGTGTGTACAGGATCCAGCCAGGTGGAGTTACTGCCAATTTTAATTTTCTGTAAAAGCAAGGAGACTGCAGCAGAAGAGTGGATAGAGGTTTACTGCTTAATCCAACATCTCCACTGGGATATTCAGGATCTTCTTTTTGTCATTAAATTCAGGCACCTGTGCACATGTGAGTGTTACCTGCTCCCAAGTAATCCAGGGAGGAAAAGAAGGGGGTTACACTTGCAATTGTTAAAAACTGCTATACAGATTTACATTCCTGTGACATCATCTCTAACGTTGGTACATTTTGTATCCCCAGGATCTGGGTGTGGGGAAGTAGAATGGAAAGTCTAAACTTTGGGATCAATTAAAATCTATTTGCTGGGGCATTCAGGAAACATGGGAGCTTGCAAGATAATCATCTGCATCACTTGACACATGCTTAATTATTCAAATCAATTATACAAAAGACACATTGCAGGCATGGATGGACACCACATTTCATTTCTTACCTCAGACAAAATGTCAGCCCAGGCTTATGCCAACATTCAGTGAACAATGATATTCTTTTGCAGTTGTTCCAGTCTAGTAGATAAATACAGAAAGTATCCATTACTAAAGAGGGGAGTGGATGGGGGAAGAATGCACATCAATACAGAATATGCCAGGGCTGAATGATTATAATTTGTTCAAATAGAAAACTCCTTTGAATGTTAAAATGCATTTTAAACAAGCTTGTGATTGAGGATAGTTAGCAAGATTTAAACTTTGTCACCTTATTGTACAGCAGTTTGACTTGTTCTTTCTTTGAAGATGAGGTGTTCCAAACAAAACTGATGTAGCATTTGCTAAATGAACTAGCTGAGAAATTTCACCTAATGCTCTTTGTAACCCTTTGACTATGCCATCTAGTTAATTGCTCCTGAAGTAGTGTAAAATGGATGAAGTGCTCCCATTGATGGTGAGGTTAATCACCTTCACCTTGGAAAGCCGATGGTTTCTCTAGAAGTATTGGGATTGCACATTCATTAGGTCAATTCTGTATTTCTTCTAAACCAAAGCAGACTAATTAAGAAATCAAACAGCTGTGCAATATGAGGCTTATTTTACAGGGTGCTGAAGTATATTAAAAATGGTATCAAACCACCTGCTCTTTATATCCCCAAACTGAAAACATTGTTAACTAGCAATATGGCGTTGCTGTAGCACACCTTCTCCCAGCCCAGGACACACTTTGCTTCACCATCACCTCCCACCCATCACACACATGCACCATTAACACCAACCACGCTGGATGTAGAGATAGATGTATACTGATGTTCCTCTGATAGGTGGCAAGTGGCCTGTGGGAAGAGGAGTGCAGGTTATCTTGACAGGCTTACTGGTACATTATTGTGATTTCTGAATGGGAGTAGTGTCAATAGTGATGCTGTGACAGCAGCTCTGTAGGATAGCAGTGACTACGTTGAAAATGCGGCTCAACGTGGAGCAGAAAGTTATTTCTTGTATACTGGCACTTTATGTGCTGGCAGCTGGGAATAGGTGGGTGAATATTGTGGTTTGCTGGTGGTTACTAGCTGAGGAGTTCAGAGCCATGCCTCTGGTGGGAGGCATCTAAAGAAGTGGGCGGTACGGGAGTGGGGGCTCTGGTGCGGGAGTGCTGATGCCGTGAGCTTGGGTGCTTGCAGCACAGTCTCCCCTGGGAAAGGAGGAAGCTGCTCTTTCGCAAGGGAAGAAGTTAGCCCATGAGAGATACTCAAATGTTCAGCAGGTGCCAAGACATTGACCTGCGTTTCCAATGCGGCTTCGCACCTCCAGGCCTCAGCAGACCCTTGATTCCCCAGCTCCAGCAACCAGAAAGTCTGGGGTGAGCTGGGAAGCAGTGAGCTAGATCTGGAGAATAGGTCTGGGAACCGTGATTAGTGCCCAGTTGGTGAAACCCTTGTCAGGCTTCACTGACTCAGCTTTGAGATGGCTTCCTAGCTGCTGACCAAGCAATTGGACTGCCTCTAGGCCTTGCTGAGCGACCGTATGTATTTCCAGCCCTTCTGTAGATGAAGGCCAAAGAGTGAGGCTTGAACTACTTCTGCATGGAGGGGAAGGCACAATACTGCCTGCCTGTGGAGAAGAGGCTCAGGAGCCATGATTCAAGAAAAGGCACAAGTGATTCTGTGTCTTTCTGGCCCACAACCTGCAATCGCTTACTGAGGGGAAGAGGAGATGGAGGCACAGGAAGTGGGCATGCTCCTCACACTCTGGCTAGCAGAGGGGCCATCATACCCACAGATATGTAAATATATACATCTAGGAAGAAAGAATGCAGGCCACACTCACAGAATGGGCAACTATCCTGGGAACCAGTGACCTAGAAAGGGATGTGGGGACTATAGGGGAAAATCAGCTGAACATGAGCTCCCAGTACGACGCAGTGGCATAAAGGGCTCATACGATACTGGGATGCAAACAGGAATCCCGAGTAGGACAGAGAGGTTATTTTAGCTCTCCATTTGTCACTGGTGTGACCACTGCTGAAATGCTGTGTCCAGTTCTGGCATTCACAATTCAAGAATGATGTTGCTAAATTGGGGAGGGATCAGGGAAGATTCCAGAGGACTGGAAGAGGACAATATATGGGCAAGCTACGAAAAAGTAAATAAGGACAACCCTGAGAATTACAAATTGCACACCAGTTAGCTTAACTTTAGTGCGCAGAAAAGCAACAGTGCAACTAATCAAGGAATCACTTTTTAAACACTAGAAGACAACAAGGTGATAAGTAACAGTAAAATCAACATGATAGTTTTTTTTTGACAGGGTATCAAAACTTGTGGTTAGAATGAAGTGGCAGATATGGTATATCTTGATCTTATGAAGGCTTTTGATACCATTTCACATGATTTTCTCATAACCAAACTAGGGAAATACAACCTAGATGGAGCTACTATAAGGTGGGTACATAACCGGTTGGAAAAGCATTCCCAGAGAGTAATCATCAATAGTTCACAGTCAAGCTGGAAGGGCACATTGAGTTGGGTCCTGCAGGGATTGTTCCTAGGTATGGCTCTGTTCAATATTCTCATCAATGAGTTAGGTGACCTCTCAAGGTTCTTTCAGTCCTAATTTCTATGATTGTAAGACCCATGAGAATGATAAAAGTATCAGGCTGTGTCTACACTGATGGTGGCAAATTTGCCTCTGTCAGATTGATTAATCCAGTTCAATTGAGCGGTCAATAAAGACATGGTCCATTGATCTGGAAGTTGACCTAATAAAACCATCTCCTCAGGTGGTGTAACGCTGCATCAATGGAAACGCATTTCCCATCAGCGCAGCACAGTGGAGACGGCACATGGAAGGGAAGTTATGAAGGTGATGGGAGTTACACAAGCTACTCTGCATAGCTTGCGTAATTCCTGTCGACTACCACCAAATTTCGTCACCAGTGTAGACCTGAACTTAGAAAACAAATTTTATAATGATAGACTCAAGGAATACAATCTATTTAGCTTAACAAAGAGAAGGTTAAAGAGTGATTAACTTACAGTCTGTATGTACCTACATGGGAAACAAATATTTCACAATGGACTACCCTATCGAGCAGAGAAAATTCTAACACAACCCAATGGGTGGAAGCTGAAACTAGGCAAATTCTGAGTAGAAATATGGCAAGCATTTTAACAGTGAGAGTAACTGACCCTTGGAACAATTTCCCAAGAGTCATGGTGGATTCTCCATCACTGACAGTTTTTAAATGAAAATGGGATTTTTTTTCTAAAAGATCTGCTCTACACCAGAGTCAGCATCAGAGGTCTGGCCTAGGAACAGGGATCTGCACCATAAACCAGGAACAGATGGGGATCTGGGATACAGTGGAGAGGAACAGGCTGGGTGGCAAGGTCCATTAGAGCAGCCTGCCAGGGATTCACTTAGTTCAGTAGTTCCCAAACTGTGACCCGTGGGGTCTTTCAGAATGGCCCACCATTCCCATCTTGCTGGCTGCAGAAGGAAGTTGCTGCCTAGGGACCTAGAAGGAGCGTGTTGCTGTGGGGCTGCAAAACTTCTGTATACTATTTTCTGCATCCAGGGAGACGGGAGATCAGTTCACTCCTCCCCCTGGCTGTTGCAGGGAGCATGGCAAAGCACAGTGGCATCGCTGCTATAGGGCACACAGGACACATGCCCTGAATGTGCCCAGGAGTGCCCTGAGTCCAGCCGAGGAGCCAGAGCCAGCGCCATTTTAAATTTCCCGCCTTGCTCCATTCCCAGACACATAGCTTAGTGTGGAGCAGGGCGGGAAATGTACACAGCTTCTGGCTCCACCTCCACCCTGTCTCCAGCTCCAGTCCCCGACTACACAGCCAGGGCTGTCCCTAGGGAGGAACAGGACCCGGGGCCAATTGGCCTGGGTGGGGGCCCACCCCAGGCTGGAAGGAGGGAGGCCTGGGTTGACCCACCCTACCCCTGGGCCTGCCTGATCCGCCCTGGGAGGGGAGGGCCGGCCCAGGGCCAGAGGCCGGGTGAAGCCTCTCACCCCGCTGCCTTTGGCTCGCTGCCAAAGGCAGCAGGGGCAGGGCAAAGCGCGGCCGTGTGGGAGCCGCGGCATGGGCCCCGCACTGCCCCCATCTGGGACTAGGGCAGCGCGAGGCCCACATGACTGCAGGGCCTGGGACGATCGCACCGTTCGCCCCCCGCCCCCCAAAGATGGCCCTGTACACAGCAAGGTAAGTGCTGGGGGGGGAGCCTTGGGAGTTGGGCAGGAGTGGGGGTGACCAGCGGTGCGGGTTGGCCCGGCTCAGGATTTGGGGGCCAGCCTAGCCCGGCCCAGCTTGGGGCTCGGGGGCTAGCACGGCTGGGCTCTGGGGTCCCCGCTGGAGCCAGAGGAAGGGAAGCACTGATCTTCTATCCCCCTGGCCACTGCCTAGGAACCCAGGCAAGTACATGGGGCTACAGGATATTTGCAGATTCCCTGCTACAGCCAGGGGGATTGGAGATCAGTGAGAAGAGAAGCAGCCTCCTCGCTGAACTCCTTCTCTCTGCAGAGGGGAGCTGGTGACTGGAGACTTCAGTCTATAAAATGATATCTGTGGCCCTCAAGCCAAAAAGCTGCTTCTCACAGGCCAAGAGCCAGCTGCAGGTGGAATGTCCAATGTAGCATGTGCTCCTTCACTCAGAGAGTTGGAACTCCACCAGAACAGTTGGTCAAGGGAAGAAGCAGTGACCATCCACACTCTTCTACAAAGTTGTGCAAGCAATTTTTTGCACTGTTTTTTTCAGTTAGTTACCCACACACAAAGTGTCTGCAAAGTGCTCTCTTTGCAAGTTCAGATAAATAAGTGGCAAATTTATACTGGGAATTTTGATTGCTTACTTTTACAGGAACTGATAGAGCTGTGAGGAAATTGCACAGATCTAATTAGCATATGTCTTGCATTAATTTTCACATACAAATATGTTTGCTGCACTATCAAAATCCTCCTCTAGCAGATTGTCAAGAATATTGACATGTAAAGAGAGAAACATCAATACTAAACATTCCAGAGATGCTCCTGGTGCCGAAATTTGACAGTGTTCAGGTCTAAGATCTCCAAATACTTAATACAAAAGCCAAAGAGGAGCTATGTGAAAAGAAAAGAACATCATCAGAAAATGGGGAAAAAATGTATTAAAAAAAAGTCTATTTATTCCACAGTAGTGAGACCAATCTCAAAGACATCAGAAGGCTGCTTGTAGCCATGGATAATCATGACAGGAATCTTAGAGCAGAATCACATACAAAAGATTTTGGTATCTTTCTGGGACTCACAGAATGAGTTTGAATACGTCTTCCAGCAGAAAGGTAAAGATTCATTTGCAACTCACTCGTAACTATGTTTCTTTGACGTGTTTGCTTTTTGCATGGTTTAATTAGAAGCAGCAAAAACCAAGATATCTCCTGAAAATCTGGCTTGCATTCTCGCCAACTGACACATTGAGTATGTGCTTTCCAAATTAAAATTCCGTTCTTTCTTAGCTATCTATTTTTATTCCCCAACTCTTTACTGCTTTACTGCCCCCACGATATGAGACCACATATAACATTCCAAGCCTCTGAACGGCTTCAAAAAAGCCCAGGTTGTGTTTATATATATATATATAAAAATTAAATAAATGTGTCCTTCTTTTACCTTCCTGTAGGGGCTGTAAAGTGAAGGGTACCTGGAGAGCCTTAACCCTTTCCCTTCATCCTTCATGTGTATTCAGGAGAGTATTTTATTACATGAGCACCTACAGTCATTGCTACAGAATCTTCAGCTCATTTAGTGCAGGAAGCTCAATGGTGTGCAGGGAATGAAGATGAAACAGGACAATCAAAGAAGAGAGGCATACACACCAGAGGGCAGAGTTAAGGGTAACAGTTAAGGGCAGACTTAAGATGCAGGGTTAAGACCTGCTACTCTGCCCTACTCTCAGCTACCCCATCTGCCACCACAACACCTATCCCAAACCCAGCTCTCTTGGCTTCCATGCAATGCAGTACCTACTCAACTGCCCAGTGTTCTGTTGTTCCATGCCCTAATCCCACCACTGCTTGAGAAGAGGTGTATTGATTTTTGCATATGGTTCAGTTTAGGGTCATGGAGAATTTACAAATATGGAAATTTTGTAATGAGTGATTTTGTGAACAATTTGCATGAGTTTGCATAGAGTTACCCAAAACTTGCAGTTACCAAATTTGCATGGTGTTACCCAAAACTTACCTGCTATGTATGCACCATCTGCTCAGCACACTGATTGCAGTGGAGTTCTGTGGGGGGAAAAAGAAGACTGAAAATGTAAGTGAAAACACAGAGGACAGAGTGAAAGTTGTATAAGGACCTTTGGCATTTCTTGACTTTGGGGCACTTCACTTGGCTTTTAAAGACTGAATTTCCAAGCTATTTCCAAGAGGAAAATAATAGAATTCCCCCCCACTTGTCAAACTCTTCATTGTGAAACCTTTTGCTAGACAGTCATGTAGCCATTTGCACACTCTCACTAAAAGCACATTTTGTTCAATGAATGATGCAATGCTCCACAGGAGGTTTTACTTTGTACCATACACATCCTCAGCAGTCATATGGAATGTGGCATATCCCCTAACTTCAGAATCTGCACACATTTTATATGCATGTGTACAGTGAATGAGACAGGGACTTTTAAAGTGTGTATTACAATCTGAAATTTCATGCAAATTTGTTATTCATGGATGTGCCAACAGATTATTAGCTGATTGTTGGTTTAAAATCCGCTTTAAAAAAAAAAGTTCCTTTTTGAGAATATAAACTAAGTTGATTTTTAGTGTAGTTCTGCTGTGTTCAACTAACCTCTCATCCAAACTTTCTCTCTACACCCACATGCTGATGCTGCAGAACTGTTAAAAAAATACACACTCTCCTCATTTAAAGGCATAAGTGTATTCCTCTCCGTCCCACACACTCACATTCCAATATTTTCACTCATAAACGGATGAGCGATTTTGGATTACATATCGCAAACAAAACAAAACAAAAACCCAACAACAACAAGATAAGACCTGAAAGGTGAACAGTCACAAATGCAAAATGCCCATTAGAAAGAAAATATGAAGACAACTTTGACTATAGCTGTGTGGCTAGAACTGAGTGAGTAATTGATTTGTTGGTTTCATGGCCAAATCAAAAAATATAATTCAGTTAATTTAGAACTGAAACCTATTTGTTTTGTTTTTTTCTCAGTGAGCTGAAAACAATGAAAAAATACCTTTAGGCTATGTCTACACTTGCTAAAATTAGTTCGAATTAGTTAGTTCGAACTAACTAATTCAAACTAATTTTAGTTAGTTCGAATTAGCTTAATTCGAACTAGAAAAAGTTAGCTTGAACTAAGCAAGTGCCATTCATGGCAGTTTCTTAGTTCGAATTAGCGATCCCCATTCATTTCAGTGGCCGGTTAGTTCGAATTAAGAAATTAGTTCAAATTAACATGGCCACTGTGGGGATTTATTCAGCATACACAGATATGCTGACACTGTAATAGATTTTTCCAGCATACACAGA
>ML685931.1:1111323-1301610 GCA_007922175.1 Pelusios castaneus | reverse complement strand
AATCATATTGGTTGTTTGTGCTTAACCGTCCCGCATTGAACTCGACAGGCCACATTGGTTAATTCCAACTAGTTAGTTCGAATTAACCCTTAAATTCAAATAGGGTATTCGAACTAATTAGTTTGAATTCAGGAAGCCCTTAATTCGAACTAACTAAAGCCTAGTGTAGCCATGGCTTTAGTTAGTTCAAATTAAGCCTCCTTAATTCAAACTAACTTGCCAGTGTAGACATAGCCAATTTGGGTCTAAAGAAAAGTTTCAAAATATTTGAAACAAAACGTTGATTCAAAATTAAACATCAAAATGAACCATCTGGACATTTACAAAAGCTTTGTTTTCTGGGGAGCTGCAGCAACTTTACAATTTAACACAAATTTGCCATGCGGCTAGGGTTTTCTTAAGATGTGGTGCCAGAATGACTACTAAACAAGGGCTGAGCCATTAGGTGGTACAATGTGGCATATATTGTGCTGTATCACACCACACCATGCCAAATGAGTCAATCTAATCAAATCGCAAGCTAATTAGCCTTAGCACTGGCCTATTTAGTCAGCAGTCTTTTAAAAAGGTACATTTAAAGGATCTAGGTAATTACTGCTTTGTCCTTGAAAATCACCAGCTAAGATAAACCCATGCATGATGTATGCTTAATTAAAAGGAATAAAGTTGGAATTAGTATTTCACTTGAGACAACTTTCCTTGTGGGTTTCAAATTCTATGGTAACTGTCACATAACAAGCAATAGAAGTAATGTGCTGTGTGCATAATAAAACACAATAACATATCTCACAAGAATGGCAGTTATGATCTTGCCAGCACGTAATATGATGGAAATGACTAATTAATGATGTGAAATAATTTCAGAGTTCTTATATTGGCAAAAGGATGAGGGTCAAATTCCCGTACTCTAACTCAATCTGCATCACTTCTTGCCTCACCAGCTGAACTGAAATCAGTGGAATCATTTGAGGACTAACCTTTTATTCAGCATGCGTAAGGGCATCAGAATGTGATCTTTAGCAACCTGATGTTATCAGCCATTTGTTGACTTCTCACTCCCTGTGTTTCAATTTTCCACAAAGCAAGTGTCAGCAAGAGCAAAGCACTGTTTGCATCCAATCAATTCCTTCAGAGCAAGTTGGCAGGTCCAGTGGAATGAGGCTACGGTCCAAAATAGCACCAGAAATGACCATTGAAACATCCATGTTCCCAACTTCATTTCTCTTGTCTGTCTGTCTTGAACCATTTCTGCTCTAGCTATGCTCCTTTACCACCTGGCAGATAGAAAACGCACTGTACTGTTAAACTGGCCGTTTTCCTACCTAGGTTGATGGTGGCATTGCTTGACTGTAGACACTGAAACAAAAGGAAGAATGGTGATTTTGATTTTCATGAGTAACTGATCTTTCTCCCCATTGTGAGTTAAATAAATAATGACCTAAGTGATATTATATTTACTTTTTATGAAAGGATCAGGAAAGTATTTGGACTGCAGATTCAATAAATACAGGCCAGTATAAATAAAAAACAGTACTGTTGGAAAGTTTCCCGGTACCTGTTTATTGTTAGAAAAGTGATTATTGGTGCATATTCTCTATATCTAGAATGGCAAAAATATCTTATATTAGTAATTCTTTATTTGACAGAGTCCCATTATTATTATTATTAGTTATAACACCGGTGAGATACAGCAAATGAAAATGAACCACAGAACTGCAATGAAGTTTACCTTTTGGTTTTAGATCTTTACTAAACAGAGATGGTCTCAGACACTGGGCTTGGGCGAGCTGGGTTTAATTCCTGAATCTTTGGGAAAATCACTTATTCTGTTTCTGAAGCATTTTGATTTCTATATTACATTAATTGAAATGTCAAAATAAAAAATGTTAGAATATTTTGTTTTGAGAAAAATTCTCAGATTTTTTGCTTTTCCTGCCATTTTGAGATGGCAAGGAAAAGGCAAAATCACAGACTTTCCCATGGGACAAGTATTCTGATTTTTGATCAGCTCTCATAGATGGGCTGAGCCCTGTGAGACTAGAGTGAGACAATGCAGGGATGAGGAATTAAAAACACAAGTGTTTGAAAAAACAGCTAGTACCTCTCCTGGCACTCTATGACCATAATAAAATTGTCCGCCCTCTGGCAGCAATTTGATTAAATAAACATTCGGATTAATGCCTAAGTTAAAAAGCACTCCATGAAGATTGTTTGTTATTTTTATTCTTTATCCTTTTAACAGTCAGAAAGTTTCATTTTTAAAAAACTTGCATAACCAAGGGACCGTATTAACATCCCATTGACTTTGCCTGACTTCTAACCTCTAGCAAAAATACTAATATGGGCTCTGTCCTGCAGCCAACATGCAAAGTGAGTAGAGCCACATCTGACGGATTTATTCCAGCTCCCTTGTGCATTTCCACTTGCCTCAATGGTATCTGGATTCTCCTTCCCTGAGATCCCTGAGGTCACTAGGGTGCGAACTACACAGCAAGGCTTTCGGTGGAAATCTGTGGAGTCTGGCTGGTGAAGTCACGAAGTGGCCCATCAATAAATCATCAGTAAGCCTGGTAACAGCACAACCTGAAGGCAGTGCTCCTTCCTCTACTTGACTTCTTACTCATCCCTCCCAAAGCAACTGCTGAGTGGCAGGGAGTAGGGGCAATTTGGTTCCACCCTCCTACTTGGCCAGGGTATGGGAACAATTGACTGCTGGTCAATTACTGTCCCCTGTGCAGGAAGGAAGTGTCACTCAGAGACACGCCTTCAAGTCAAAATGCTTTCAAGGACTACTTCCATTTACACGCCATCCACAGCTCATTGCTATACAAAGCCCCACAAGACTATTTAAGATTCACTTCTATCCTGACAGTACCTATCAAATTTCCTGAGATTTCAGAATGAAAGAGGTTCAGAGAAGGTCATTCCTGTATCCACAATCCAAAATCTAAGTTTCCTCCTGTATCTGAAATCTCCTGTATCCAAAATTACTGTTCACACCCTTTCCCAAATAATTTATAACTATGTTGAACAGCACTGGTCCCAATACATATTCTTGGGGCCCTGCTATTTACCTCTCTCCATTCTGAAAACTGATCTTTTATTCCTACCCTTTGTTTCCTATCTTTTAACCAATCACTGATCCAGGAGAGGACCTTCCCTCTTGTCCCATGACCACCTACTTTACATAAGAGCCTTTGGTGAGGCACCTTATCAAAAGCTTTCTGAAAGTCCAAGTGCACTACATCCACTGGATCACCCTTTTCCAAGGTTCATGACCCCGTCAATGAATTCTTATAGACTGATGAGGCATGTTTTCTCTTTCATAGAATCATAGCATCTTAGGGTTGGAAGGGACCTCATGAGGTCATCTAGTCCAACCCCCTGCTAAAAGAAAGACCATTCCCACTAAATCATTCCAGCCAGCATTTTGTCTAATCTGGCCCTAAATGTTTCCAGAGATGGAGATTCCACTACCTCCCTAGGTCTTTACAAAAGACCCATTGAATCTTCTTCAACAAACTCTGCTTTTCATTTCAGTGTCTGATTATGAAGGAGACTGTGTGAAGTGCTGTAATTAATTTCACTTAAACTTCATCTAAACCATTTTCTTGTCCTCCTGCCCATTTGCAAATACCTAGAATGGTCATGTATAGGCATTTGTAGAGTAAACTGATTTGTTTGGCATGTGTTCTCCAAAGAAGGTCTGATAAATGCTATGTAACTTCAGAATCTTAAAGATTTTCAACACTGAAATATTAAAAACAAAAACAAAAAATCCCAAAGATCTCTGAATCAGGAGGTGAATGGAGGTGTTTGAATTACACCACAAAGGGCTTTGACAACTATAGTGATATCCAATTATTGGCCCCCTGGAACAGATGGAGAGACTCATTCACCCTTCCATTCCTAACGGTTTCTCCATTGCTTTGTCTTGTGAACTAAAATAACATTCTCCTCCCCCCCCCCCCCCCCAAAAAAAAACCAACCAACAACATTTCAGATGAAATCCTTCTGTCTCCTTCACATCCATTCAATGAAAAGCAGAAAGAGCATAACTGGGAAGTTCATACCATATGTGCAGAAAACATAGGGCCAACATGAAGCCTGTAGGATCAAGCCTATAGTTTTATAATACAAGCCACTGCTGAAGGTCTGGTCTTGTGGGATCCTGCGTGCCCTGAGATCCCTTCACTTCAGTGGAGCTGAGTGAGCACAGCATCTGAATTCTCTGGAGGTTGCATCTGTTGTGCTAAGTGCTTGATAAACGAAAGATGGACTTAGCCCCTAGATGAGCACATCAGCTGTCTAATCACTGTAAGTATGTCAAGAATATGCACTGAGGTCCGGGGCCTCACCTGCCCCCAGTTCCCTGTTCTCTCTCCTTTCTCTGCAAATGGAAAGTTAGTGGTTCTTATGATGAACGGGGCACATGCTGCCACAGCGCCAGTCTTTAATAAATAAACACAGCTACGCAATGTCACAACAAATTAGAAACCACTTATTGCTTTCCATTGAGCCAGATAGAATCAATAATCAGCAGGGAGTTGGCACCACATTCATTAAAGGCCTCAGTAATAATACTCAGGGAACTGACCCACTAGTTAGTTTTCCCTGTAGGGAGGAAACTGGGCTAAAACATTTATCAGCTCAACTGAAAGTAATGGATAATACTCACTTTATATTGTGCCCTTTTACCATCTAAAACAGCTGAGGTTTCTTCTAAATAATACATGAGATGCCTCCATATGCACCTACCTGATAATTGTACTGTGCAATCTGATGGAAAGAATCTGAAATAAAACAGGATAGCAGTCTTAGCCTTTCGTGCTTCTCTTTTTCTGTCTGAAGCACATTGATACATGTAAACAGATTATCTAGCTAGCTAACACTCTAGAAATGCCACCATTGTGTTAAATGGCACATCAAAAACTTAGAAACTGTGCCACACATTTATATTTTATTTTTCCTGGACTGTTAATTGTGAAATACTATATCTTAGTATCAATCACAAGTAGTCAATCAAGCCAATGCATCTAAAGTAGGTGATGTATATAATAATACTGATAATAAAATATTACGTCTCAAATCAAACACAGGACAAGATATGAAATATGGCAGTAACATTAGATTAATAGAGTAGACTGAGTCTATTTGTCCTAGATGCTGTTGATGCTCTTAATTAGAGATCATCTGAGCCCCAAATAAATTACAATCCTGTCCCTGCAAAAATGGACCTGTTAACAGTATTCCTATCAGTAGTACCATTTAAATCAGTGTGATGGGTCCTCGAAATAAAATGAAGTATGCATGTGGTTAGTGGAGGATGTGACTCAAACAAACAAGACAGACAAAATGTGAGAGAAAAGAAGTATCATCACTAGGTTTTGGGAGGTTTTGTTGTTGTTTTGTTTTTGTTTTGTTTTACAGATGAGAAAGTGAAGGCACAGAGAGTTTAAGGCCACAACCCTGTAAATACTTAGGAACATGCTTAATTTTATGCATATGACTCCATTGTGGAAATGTGAACAACATCTCATGGCTTCCAAGATCAGGGACTATGAGATTTTTCTATGGTCACACTAAGCATCTGTGATAGAGCCAAGAATTGAATCTAGATCTCTGAAGCCCTCACTCTTTCATGGTTAAAATCAAGTATGGTTGGCATTTACCACCTGACAGCTGGCTGATGCTCTGTGTGAGATGAACAGGGATCTCAGCCCATTTCCCAGGAAAGAAAGATATATGTCACACAACACATCACTACAGATGGAAGATGTTTTGGGGCCATCTGAACGGGGAAGCCAAGGACTGAGTTGACCATGAACACTAGAGTCCCCTCCAGTGCCCACTTTAATTTAAAAAATAATGATCAGATTAATTAAGTTTTGTAGTACAATTGCATTAAGAATAGTTAGTAAAAGGAGATGAAGAAGGTTGTTCAGAGAAGTGCAAATTCTTTTCTGGAAAGGGCCATAATCCTTGAAGTGACATTCTCAATAACTAGCTGTCTCCCAGCACCGCTATAATCAGATGCACTCCTTTGCAGTCAGTTTTGTATTGCAAAAAATAGTTTAAATATAACAATGGCATCTATTAAGTGCCACCAACCTTCCACTGCCCTGCTAAACTGTTCAACACATTTTACATCATGTAGCTGTGGTGGGGTGCTTAAAAAGGCATTCAACACACAGAGGTCCTACCCATCAAAGCACATGTTTGACTTTCAGCCTCTGATTAATTCCATTGACTTCATTAGGACTGCATGTGTCTTTAAAATTCAGAAAGTGGATAAGCCCTTTCCTGGATTGTGGTTTAAGAGTGAGCCCAAAAATGGTTATAATAATTATTATTTGAACTGCATAGCCCCTTTGGGTGCATCTACACTGGCAACTTAGGTCAACTTAAGGACGCTTAAGTCGACCTACACAAAGCTGTATCCACACTGGGCTTTTCTTAAGTTGACTTAAGCGCTTCCTTAAGTCGACTTAATAACAGCTTAAGTCGACTTAATAACACCACCTCTGAAGGTCGACTTAAGTCTTAAGTCGACTTCTTAAGTCGACTTAAAGCCAGTGTGGATGGCTATGTCTACTGTTAAGTCAACTTAACAAGGTCGACTTAAAGTGTAACCACTCTGTTAAGTCGACTTAACAAGGTCGACTTTAAGTCGACTTAACAGAATAGAATTAACAAGTGTAGACATAGCCTTTGTGCTAGATGCCGTACAGGCCTATAAGAGACAGATGCTCCCTTCCCCAGTGAGTTTACCATCAAAGTCTATGAGAGACAACAACTGGTGTGTTCAGCAAACAGATCGGAGGTTTCAAGGACGATAAAATTGCAGCCTTGTTTCAATTTAACAGGGCATTCCTGCTATGTGTGCAGAGGGAGAGGATGAGAGAAACTTGTGACAGTGTTTGTCCAAAGATGTAACTCAGAGCCAGTCACGGCAGCCGTGCTGGCTGAACGAGACGCCTGTTTCTGAAGCTGATTAGAGGAAATACAGTCAGGGTGGATCTGTGTATGGTGAGAGGAAAGGGGCTAGTGCGGATCGCCTCTCCTTGGAGCATAGTGAAGGAACCTGTGCAGGATATGACACAATGTATCCTCTGATGCCTTCCTGGGGCAGTGCAGGTCCATGAGGCCTGTTCCCCAGATCTTGTGCCAAAGCTGCCATTGGGCCCTTTCTATTTCTGAAACATGCAGCTCTTCTGAATAAATAAAACATTTTACTCCATGTACTAGAACAGTGTCAGTCCTGTGGTCTGGATGCCAGTCGCAGGAGGCCAGTAGATTGTTACATCTTTGGGGCAAGTGCTACGTTTCCCCTCCTATGCACACAGGAGCAAACAGATTCATAGCACTTCAATAGTGACAGCAGTCTCTTTCAGAGTCCCAGCCTCCCTGAGACACACTCAGGACCTCAGAGGCATGTGGCTTTAAGACCACAGTCTAACCCTTCATGCCAAGATTTATTCTTTCTGCTCTTCTAACCAAAACTGTTCACATAAGGCCTGCTCCAAAGTCCTATATTAAGTTAGTGGGTGACTTTTCATTGATTTTGCTGGAGAGCGAATCAGGCTCATAATGATCAGTAACAAACGCCATCTCTAGGCAACTACTGCCTGCATTTTCAATAGACTGCCCCACCCCAAAGAGCTTTTGCTCCCTTTCCACTGTGACAGTGTTCATGCCCCATGAGAAAAGAGGCTGGAACTGCGGGCCCTACATAGAGATTTTCAGAGGTCAGAAGGCTGTGAGTGGAAAAGGAGCTGATGGGCTATTGGGAGGTCAGAAAAAGGAAGCAGTGCCATGCTAGTAACAGTGGAAGGGGAGGAGGAAGGATTCCTTGGCTGAACAAAGCTGATTCCAATAGCTTCAGGTTATTTCATGACATGGGCAAAGGTTTGGTCTAACAATTATCTCGTCCAGAACTTCTTCAGTCATCACTAGTGACAAAGATCACTAACCAGCCATTTACTAAAAGGAGAATCAAGAAGGAAATATGTTTAATGCCAACAAATAGCATTTTTGACAGATGAGATTACCTCCTATATTTCCTGGTTCCCTCTGGGGACTCCTCTGCCATGCGGCATTCTAGTGGACAACAAAAAAGCTTAGGGACATATTTCACCCAAGGCAAACAGTAATGGGTTCACTTGCATGAATGCTCTAGCTCTATACAGATAAAGATGTTGATTTTACAGACTGGGGGCTGTTATAGAGCAATAGATAACCCAGGAAATAGATAACCCAGGATTGGATGTATTACCAAGGGGAGAAGGTACTGTACGTCTGTGATGGAGTGTACAAACCCCACACTGGTGAATAAGGAGTTAAGAAACAGCCCTGGGCATAGGCAGCCCTGCCCAGCTACATCCGCAAAGCCTGCATCACCTAGAGGCAGGGCTTAAAAGGGGAAGCCGAGCAGCTCAGAGGGGGCACTCAAGGACAGGGCTGTATCTGCCATGGGGAGACAAACTGTTATACACCTGCCTGATCACTAGGCAGCACTGTTGGTGGTTGTTCACCTGCTACACCCGGGAGCTGTCCCTCAAATCTGAGAGCCCTCAAAGATTAACTGAGCTAGAAGAAAGAGCATGTTTCCAATGTGTCTTTCCGGTTGTTCAGAGATGTACAATCCTCAAACAGTCCTTCATAAGGATATGTACACACTGACGGGTGGCGAATGTCAGCTTGATCTATCTGGATCGATTGAGGGGCAGTGAAGAACTGCTCAATCAATCCAGAAGTCAATTCAATTAAAACACCTCCTCAAAAGGCGTAGCGGTGTGTAGATGAGACAGATTTCCCGTTGATGCAGCACAGTGAAGAGAGCACGCTAAAGGGAGTCAAATTCTCCTGTAAATGTGTACGAAACCTAATGTACTTATAGAAACAGCCATGGAAGAGACACACCATTAATGGCTTGGAAGGGATTGATTTTATTCCTGTTTATTTTTTTTTAATTCCAGCCATGGAGTCAAAGATTAAAATGGATCTTCCAGGAAAGGTTGCTGATGATCCCATCACTACAGCTATAGCTTTCATGGCCGCAGCTCCCAGTTAAGAGGTGGCTCAGTAAGACAAAGCTGGGATCAATAATAACCCTTAGCCCCATATTCAAGGCATTCCTTTGTAATAAAGGAAATAACGAGGCTCCATAGTCTGTGGTCCAGCAATCCCTCATTAAAGCAGGCTCATTGTGGACAGATAAATTCCTCTTCAAAATTGAATGGAATCGACTCATGGAGCTTTACAAGACAGCCAATTTCTCATTTGAACTAAACCAAAGAGGAAACACTGACTTGTCAAGTTGCAATACTATAAATGTCTTGTCTGCTGTCACAGTTCAAGGTAAGTCCATCAGAAGAGGCCAACACGTCTTCTGTGTTGCTGAGACAGGGGATCAGGAATGGTCCATAGACTTTTTTTTTTAAAGCAAAACTTCATTTCAACTGAGTATTTCCTCCTCATTTCTTTTCAGTGTATAAAATGAACATCTAACCCTTGCTTTCTGTCTTAAAGAGCTATTCCCACTTCTTTTTAACTCCCCTTCCCAGAGGGCAAAGGTCTCTGTATTGCAGAACCCATTTAAAATTGCTGCCATCTTCAAAATGAACTGGTACCTGCATCAACATGATAGGAGTAAACCTGTACTATTGGCGACTGCCAGGAGATATGTCATAATTCCTTTGAGAGCTTGGTTTAGTGGCTTGTGACTAGATTTGCTGAAATTATCTGTACATTTATTTTTTGTCAAGGAGCATGAGAATGAAACAAGAATGTATTCCAATTCATGGTAAGCCTAAATTCAGCTGAGAAGATCCTACATCACTCCAGTGCATCAGACTGGAACTCATGTGGCAGTTTCAGATACATTTTTTAAATAGGAGATTTTGAACTGAATTAAAAAAGGAAATGAATAAGGAAATGAATAACAACCAGTGCAGCAACACATTGTGTTGTTTCACTTGATTCTTAAATTCAGTTTATGGGTTGCTGTCCCTACATTTTCAGCATGGTGAAGAAATTTGTATTGAAAACCTATAGCTGCATTGCAGAAGCTGCTGGGAGGGGGGAAACTGGTGTTATGGACACTGAGGAGGGGACAAGTGAAACATTTGGTACCTGGGAAGGACATAGCTTGAAATAAATACATTAGCTGGATGTTCCTGCTAAATATTGAGCAGCCATTGTGTCACATCATAGTAGCCTGCTGGAAGAATACTATAAGAAACACAAGAACTGCTTCTCTCAGAGAGCAAGATGGTGGAGAGAGCCAATGATGAGGAAGGGTCCTTGCCCCGTTTTCTACCTCAGCTCTTAGAGCAGACAGGTATCTGTGAGCACTAAGTTTATCATCTTGCTTTGGAAGAGTCATCTGAGGGAAGGGATCAGAAGGAGACAGTTTGTTGAAAGACATGGGAGGCATTGTCCTGGGGGTGGAGGCTCCATGAACACCACTCCCAAGAGGAAAAGACGGGTGGTGGTGGTTGGGGATTCCCTCCTAAGGTGGGGATGGAGTCATCCATCTGCCATCCGGACCAGGAAAACTGAGAAGTGTGCTGCTTGCCTGGATCTAGAATTCAGGATGTGACGGAGAGTCTGCTGAGACTCATCAAGCCCTCGGAGCACTACCCCTTTCTACTGATTCATGTGGGCACCAATGATGCAGCCAAGAATGATCTTGAGTGTATCACTGCAGACTATGTGGCCCTGGGAAGGAAGATAGTTTGAGGTGCAGGTGGTGTTCTCATCCATTCTTCCTATTGATGGAAAAGACCCGGGTATAGACAGTCGCATTATGAAAACAAATGCATGGCTTCACAGATGGTATCGCAGAGAGGGCTTTGGCTTCTTCAACCATGGGATGTTGTTACAAGAAGGAGGACTGCTAAGAAGGGATGGGATCTATCTAATAAAGGGTGGGGGGGGGGAGAATCTTCACATATAGGGTGGCTAACCTAGTCAGAAGGGCTTTAAACTACGTTCATCAGGGGATGGAGTCCTAATCCTTGAGATAAGTGGGGAAGGAGGGCACTGGGAGAAAATGCAAGGAGGAAGGTGCGACAGGGGAGGCAATCGACAGGGGAAATTGATAGTGGAAGTAGAAAATGGCAACCTGGGCAGCAGCAACCATGAGATGGTAGAAATCAGGATCCTGATCAAAGGAAGAAAGGAAAGAAGCAGAACACAGACCCTGGACTTCAGAAAAGCAGATTTTGGCTCCCTTGGGGAATGATGGGCAGGATCCCCTGGGAGGCTAAGGAGCGGGGGAAGAGGAAAGGAGGAAACGCTACTAAGGGCACAGGAAGATACCATTCCTATGTGCACAAAGAATAGCAAATATGGAAGGCACCCAGAATGGCTTAGCAGAGAAATCTGCAGCGAGCTGAAACACGAAAGGGAATCTTACAAGAAGTAGAAGCTTGGACAGATGACTAGGGAGGAGTATAAAGATATTGCTCGGGCCTGTAGGGATAAAATCAGAAAGGCCAAAGAGCAATTGGAGTTGCGACTAGCAAGGGATGTGAAAGATAGCAGGAAGAGGTTCTAGAAGTTTGTCAGTAACAAGAAAAAGATCAGGGATGGTGTAAGTCCTTTGCTGAATGGGGCAGGTCACTTAGTGGTGTATGATGTGGAAAAGGCTGAAGTACTCAATGCTTTTTCTACCTCAGTCTTCACAGGTAGGGTCAGCTCCCAAGCTACCGCACTGGGCAACACAGAATGGGGAGGAGGAGCCCTTGGTGATGGAAGGTCAGGTTAGGGGCTACTTAGAGAAGCTGGACATGCACAAATCTATGGGGCCAGATGAACTGCATCTGAGAGTGCTGAGGGAGTTGGCCGATGTGATTGCAGAGCCACTGGCCATTATCTTTGAAAACTTGTGGTGATCAGGGGAGGTCCTGGATGACTGGAAAAAGGCAAGTATAATATCTATCTTTAAGAAAGAGAAAAAGGAGGAGCCGAGGAACTACAAATCAATCAGCCTCACTTCAATCCCTGGAAAAATCATGGAGCAGGTCCTCAAAGAATCCATTCTGAAATACTTGGAGGAAAACAGGGTGATCAGGAACAGTCAACATGGATTCACCAAGGGCAAATCATGCCTGACCAACCTGATTGCTTTCTATGATGAGATAACAGGCTTTGTCGATGTGGGAATAGTTGTCAACGTGATCTTGATTTACCAACACTTTTGATACAGTTTCCCACAGTATTCTTGTTGGCAAGTTAAGGAAGTATAGGTTGGATGAAAGATGGATAGAAAGCTGGCTAAATCATTGGGCTCAGTGCATAAGGATCAATGGCTCAATGTCTAATTGGCAAACAGTAACAAGCAGTGTGCCCCAGGGGTCGGTCCAGGGGCTGGTTTTGTTCATCATCATTAATAATCTGGATGGTGGGATAGATTGCATGTTCAGTAAGTTTGTGGATGACACCAAGCTGGGAGAAATAGTAGATACGCTGGAGGGTAGGGATAGAATTCAGGAAGACCTAAAAAAATTGGAGCATTGGGCCAAAAGAAATTTCATGAGGTTCAACAAGGACAAGTGCAAAGTCCTGCACTTAGGATGGAAAAATCCCATGTACTGCTACAGGCTGAGGACTGATCAGCTAAGTAGCAGCTTTGTGGAAAAGGACCTGGGGATTATGGTGGACAGGAAGCTGGATATGAGTCAACAGTCTGCCCTTGTTGCCAAACGGGCCAACAACATATTGGACTGCATCAGTAGAAGCATTACCAGCAGATCGAGGGATATGATTATTCCCCTCTATTCACCACTGGTGAGGCCACATTTGGAATATTGTGTTCAGTTTTGGGTTCCCCACTACAGAAAGGATGTGGACAAATTAGAAAGATTCCAGCGGAGGGTAATGAAAATGATTAGGGGGCTAGGGCACATGACTTATGAGGAGAGACTGAAGAAACTAGGCTTATTGGCTATGTCTACACTTGAAAAGTGAAGTGAACCTTGTTAAGTCGACTTAGCAGAGATAGCTGTTTTACTGGCTTTAAGTCGACTTAATAAAGTTAATTTAGTGCTAATCTCCATCTACACTGGCCTTCAGTGGACTCAAGGAGTTGATTTAAGGCTTAAGTCGACCTAAAGAGGTGGTATCATTAAGTCAACTTAAGGTTTCCTTAAGTTCACTTAAGGAAATGGTTAAGTCAACTTAATAAAAACCCAGTATGGACTCAGCTTTGTTTAAGTTGACTTAAGCATACTTATGTCAACCTAACTTGCCAGAGTAGATGCACCCATTTAGTCTGCAGAAGAGAAGACTGAGGGGGGATTTGATAGCAACCTTCAACTACTTGAAGTGGTGTTCTGAAGAGGAGGGAGCTAAGCTACTCTCAGTGGTGACAGAGGACAGAACAAGGAGCAATGGTTTCAAGTTGCAGCTGGGGGGTCGAAGTTAGATATTAGGAAAAACTTTCTCACTGGGAGGGCGGTGAAGCATTGGAATGGGTTACCTAAGGAAGTGGTGGAATTTCCATCAAAACCCTGTCTCCAAACAAACCCTGACGGGGATGATTTAGTGGGAGTGGTTCTGCTTTTAGCAGGGGGTTGAACTAGATGACCTCATGAGGTACCTTCCAGCCCTAATAGTCTATGATTCTTTGATTCTAAGTACATTATATGACCTCTTGGGCTCCCTTTCAATTCATCCCCCCACATTGAGACAGGACCAAGTAAAGCTAGCCCATCCAGGATAGGTGTTTGTCTAACCTGCTCTTGAAAACCTTCCATGACAGGCATTCCACAGCTTCCCTAGCTAATCTCTTCCAGTGCTTAACTATTAAAATTATAAAGTTTCCCTAATATTCTACCTGAATCACCCTTGCTGCAGATTAAACCCATTACTTCTTGTTTTACCCTCAGTGGATGTGGAAAACAGCTGGTCTCCACCCGCTTTATAACAGAACTTAATATATTGTATCATGTCCCCTGCCTTAGCTTTCTCTTCTCTGAAGACACACAGTTTCTTTAACCTTTCTTCACAGGTCAGGGTTTCTAAACTCTTTGTCATATTTGTTGCTTTCCTCTGCACACAGTACTCCAGCTGAGGCCTAACCAGTGCTGAGTAGAGCAGAACAATTATTTCCCATGTCTTGCATTTCACACTACTGTTATTGCATCTGTGATGGTCTCTGGAAGGGCCGTCTGCCCATGAGGAAGTACTGGTGCTCTTCTTTCCCTCGTGTGGACCAATGACGGGCCCTGTGGGCGGACAGTGTGCCCGGTACTGTCTCCGGGCAGAGCTGGTGCCCGTCCCTGTGGTTGGTAAGTTGCAACCAAAGAGTCCTAAATACCTTCTGGCATGGCTAATCTTCTCCAGGCGGTGGGGTTCACTCCCAGCCTCAGCTATGAACCCCTCAAACCTGGCTGAGGGAGCAGCCTAGCCCCACTGCCCCATCCTTTGGTAATCCCTTGGTCTCCCTCAGTCCAAGGCTTGGAGCTGCCCATAGCAGGGCTTCACCCCATAGCCCCCTGTACTCTGTCTGCTTTCCTGACCTGAAACGTCCTGCCATCCGGGCTTCCTCCCATGAGATCTGGAAGTGAATTTCTCCCCCTCCTGTCCCACCCTGTGCTGAGGCTCCAGCTGGACTTTTAACTTCCCCTTCCTGACAAGGAGTGGGAGCCCTGTCTAACCAGGAAGGGCCTTCCCAGCTTCTGAGGCGGTAGAGGGCTCCCACTCTGGTGGGAGGGGTTGGTACACCCCATCACAGCATCCCAGAAAGATATCAGCTTTGGGGGGGGGGGGGGATCAAGGGCCAGATGTGGTAACCCCATCCCCCTGTTTGTCCTGTCGTTTTTTGTTTCCCTTAATACCCCCCCCCCCCCCCATTTTTTTCTGCAGCACTACCACCTAGCCAATTATTCCCCATTTTGTAGTTGTGCATTTGTTTTTTCCTTCTTCAGTGCAATACTGGGACTTGTCTCTACTGGATTTAATATTTTATTTCAAACAAATTCTGCAATTTATCAAGATTATTTTGAATTCTAATCCTGCTCTTCAGGGTGCTTGCCATCCCTCCTAGGTTGGTGTCAGCCACACATTTTTATACGTTTACTCTCCATAACGTCAACCAGTTTCTTAATGAAAACATTGAATACTGCTAGATCCAAAACAGGCTATGTGGGAACCCCTGATGTGGAAAGAATAAATTGTTCAGCCAACAAATAGGTTGTCCCAGACAAGGCAACTGTCTCCCCAGGACTCCTAAAGGGGTGATGCAACAACCCTGGAAATTCACACTTCACAGAGAGAGGGAGGAAGAGCAGTACTGTATTGAAACACTTGTTCCTCTCCCTCTGAAGAACTTATGTTGCTGTCTCAATTTTTCTTTGCCTTCTCTTTGGAGTGAAATCTTATGTAAGGATATACACAAGGTAATGAGAATTATGTATTAGGTGTCAGTAAATGAGGTAAAATGGTTTTTGATTGAACCTTTCTTTTATAAATATGATTTCAGTGGAGGGCATATTGCAAAATGTCACACAGCATATTCAGCAAATCTTACCTTGCTATCACAAAACATAATTCTGGCTCCAAATTTGATTTGCTTAGGGAGGGAACCAGGAGAGAGTCCCTCATAAATTATAGTTCAGGTTTCAGTGTTGATTCATTTCACTATTGAATTCTGAAGCCCTGCAGCTGCATCAGTAAACAATGTTTACTTATATAACCTTATAAATGTTATACAACTCTTAAGTCTCACCACATAATCTTCAGAATGTATGGATTCAACTTACTTCACTAAAGACGATCTTTATTTAATTTAAATATTTGAGCTTTGAATGATAAATGTAGCATGGCCTTGAAAAAATCTATTTTACTTTAAATTATGCCATTTTAAGAATAGTTAATCTTAGCATTTCCATTTCAATGACTTTCAAATCAAGTACTTAATGCTTCATTCCGAACTACCTTGTAAACCACCATTGAAATGTAGATAGCTTGCCACTTCCCAAAAACTTAGTCTACTTAGTCCCTTTGTATTTTGCATCACAGAAGGCTAAAAATCACAGACATTAAAGAGATAAAACAATCTGTTCTACCTTACATTTAGCAGTGGAACTCTGAGTTATTTTCCCACACACGAAAAAGAGCTCTGTGTAAGCTTGAAAGCTTGTCTCTCTCCCCAGTGGTAATTGGTCCAATCAAAGATATTACCTCATTATGACAATCTGCATCTTTATTTTCACCCCTTTCAATGACTGCAATACATGTTGTGCAAAGTATGACTTGTAAGGTATCATCTGAAAATTCATAATTTGCTGATCATTATTGTCCTGGTAAAATAAGTGCAGCAACATTGCATGTCAAGTTATAGGATTTGTCTGCATAATATTGTTAAGACATGTTCCAAGTTGGGGGAGCAGCCACAATCAAATTCCCCAGAGAAAAAATAATCAGCCAAACCCTTGACCAGGTGTCAGTAACAAATTCAAATGGACTGTCACTTGATTAAGTGGCCATTCTCTGGCAGCAAAGAGGATGCGGTTGACAATCTACATCTTGACAAAGAAACAGCTGGCGGTTCCCATCCACACAGACTTTTTGTCCCCTGAATCTCAAGTGGACATTATTTTCAAAGAAGAGAAAAAACTATAAGAGGAGAACCCCAAATTATTCCTCCTTTTCTCTCTACCCATGGCTTTGATAACACTTTAAGAACAAAGGAAATAGCTTAGAACTGGGGGCAGAGGGTCCAGACCTCTGTAACTTGTGGTGAGAGAGACCTTTTCTATGAATTTGCTCTAGCTTGTTAAGTTAAGCATTACTTGTCTTTTACTTTTACTTTTATTTTTTGGAACCAATTCTGACTTCTATGCCTCGTTACCTGTAGTCACTTAAAATCTATCTTTCTATGGTTATGAATTTGTTTTGCTGATTTATGTAAAACAGTGTGCTTTGGCTGAAGTGTTTGAGAAACTCCTTTTGGGGTAACAGGATTTATGCATATCGTTTCCTATTTATAAAATGATAAACTTTATATGAGCTTGTATTTTCCAGGAGAGAGCTAGGAAATACAAGACATATATTTCTGGGGAACGCTGGGACTAGGAATTTGCTGATGTTGCTCTTCAGTGTAGTTCAAAAGTGGCTGCATATAGCATTCACATACTATTACTGGGCATAATCTATGCACAGGAGGCTGTGTGTGAGGAGACCAGGAGTGGTAACTCACAAAGCAAAACAGTGTAAAAGACACCCCAGGGTGGAGAATTGAGGGGACAAAACCATTCATCATTCCAAATGTGCTCTGGGTAATATCATACTCACCCACTTTGTCTCTCTATTACCCTGTAACTAAACCTACACAGCTAAAACAACATTGCATACAAAAATAGAAAAAGAGTGATTCTGGTAGATCATATAGTCTATCACAGCTAAAGGAATATAAAAGGATTCCTTTTTTAAAAAAAAAGCTGAGATCCAGCTGTGTTTAATGTTGATGACAACTCTGCACCCACATTTTTGCACATATAAAATGAACACAAATTGTACCTGTAAAAGGAAACAAATTAATACAGTGTGATGACAATATCCATCTATTAGAATTGGCAGGAAAAAAAACTTCAACAGAACCACTTTCAGTCTGGAAATGCTGTTCTCTATCCAGTTCCAATTGTTTGTGAATTGTGTCAATTTTGCCACAATATTGTTTTGGAGAAAAATTAAAATTTCTGAGAATGTTCTCAGCTCAACATTTTCAATTAAATGTTTTTCCTCTTTCTTTTCTTCCCCATTCTTAAACAACTTTTTGTTTTAATTTTTAATAATTTTGTATCATTCTATACATTATTGTATAAACATTGAAATCAAAACAAAATATGTTTGTCTAAGTGAAATGTTTCATCAATCTGAAATGACTTTTTTCTTGAATTCCTGTCTGGAATGGAATTTTTAATCCAAATCCAAAACAAATTTTAAAATCTCAAAATCCATTGGGAAACAGGACTTGCTGTCCTCTGCACAGCTCTGTTTAGATATTCTTAGGATGCCGACTGCCTTGGTTTCTAATATAGGAAAGGATCAATGGCAGTTTTGCCACAAACCCATGGTAAGAGTTAGAAGCTCATATTGCACAACTTCAGAAGCTGGCCTGGAACCAGGCTGTGATACAGAACCACAGGCTGATTCCTGGGTATCCTCCTTGGTCTAGAGAGGAAGTAAACCAGTCCTATCTTTAGGATGGAAGCTGCCATCTTGCCCAACACAGCAGGGGAATTCAGAGCAGAAGCTGCCATAGCTGAAGCTATAGATGCAATTCTGTCTAGATTGAACTACAGAAGACTCCACTCACAATATGGATCATCACAGAGGGCATCACTGTGGGTGACACTAGCACAGAGCATATCTCCTAGTTGTGCTGGACTGGCTGTACTGTGATGCAGGGTGGGAGGCAGGGTGGGCATAGGGGGCATAGCTAAGGCTCCAATTAGTCCTAATTCACATGTATAGGACCAGGAGCTACTCTTCCCTTCACCATTTTGCTAATTGCAATGTGGATAGCCTATGTAAGGGAGTAAATGGGTGTGCCCCATTGGTCCCTTGGGTGAGTATCTGTTAGTAAATATTAACCCTTTTAGTCCTTTTCTTGCTGTCTATTTGATTTATTTACATTCTTTAGAATCTTTGAAATACTGACAACGAGTATGTTAACCTAAGGCCCAGAACACTTATCCTTGATCCCTAAGTAACCCTGTTCAGGAATTTTGTGTGTTAGACTGAACAATCCATGGTGTGTCTCTATGTCTATAAAACTCCAGATTTTCTTGGGAACCACCCCCCACCCCCTCCACACACACACATACACACACACACAGGAAAATGGTAAGGGCTGATTGTTGCAGCAGAAAGGGAAGAATGATTATGTGGGAAGGAAGACCCACTGAAAGATATTATCTCGAAGAATTGTTAATCCCCTTGTTTGTAAATAATTATGCCTTCATGCATAAATCGGTAAACTGAGAATGTATAGAAATGACCTTAGAACAAAGGTTTATTTAGCAAGGAGGGGCACTTTGTTTGAAAACTCTATAAAGTGACACTGGTGTTGGAACCTGCTTGAGGAATGAAACCGCGCATCCCTGCATTTGCAATGAAGAAGAGATGCTGAGCGTCTGACAAAGTGGGATTTTCTCCCATGAAAGCTCATGCGATAAATAAGTCTGTTAGTCTTTAAAAGTACCACACGACTCTGTTTTTCTGCAATAGACTAACACTGCTACCCCTTTGGAACTAAAAAAATTGGGTAAGTATTTACCTGAATTTAATAATGAATTTGCTTTGGCCATTCATGCATCCATTTATGTTGGTGTGGAACAGCTAAGAAATCAGTATTATCCCCAGAGCAACTATTTCTCCAGGAGGTTGAAGGGCTTCTGCATAGAACTTTCTTTGTTTCCCAGCCCAAAAGACTTCCTGCTACAGATTTAAAGAAACAGCACACATATCCTCCGCATTCTTTCCTCATTTTTGTGGTCTCTTCCATACAAGGCACTCTAAACCTGGCGAGGGAAAGGATTGTCAGTGAACAGCAGTGCTTTCTTCCTGTCTAATAGGTGAGGTTGCAACTGGCAAAATACTGCCCAAGTTATTCTCACCTGATCTGAAGTGTTTGTGTTGTGAATTGCAGACACATTATTCAACTTGTAAGAGTTTCCAGTTATAGCCTATAGATATAGGGATTTGCTAGGTAAGGGATAGCTATAAATGAAGGAAGTAGTGGTATGAGTTTACAAAGGCTGAAAGACAATAAGCTTAGCTAAATAAGGCATAAAACCTAAAAGGCCTTAGCATAAGTTGCTAACCAGGAGTAACTCTAGATCACAAGAAAGATATCACGAGATAGAATGTTGGAATGACTAAACCACTGAGCAGTAGCCACAAAATGCTAATTTATTCCAGTTAGGAACATCAGCGATGTCTGACCAGAAGAGTGCCATGCTAATGAATGAATGAATGAATGAATGAATGAATGAATATGGTTGAGATAAAAGGTCTAGTAACCTATGGGAGAAGGTCACTTCACCATTACAAGGGTGAGAAGATACAAATAAGAAAACTGGGATGAAACCCTACTAAATATTCATTAGGTATGAGGTGGTCCGTATTAGACATTACAAAAGTTGTATCCCGACTTGTGTGCCTTGGGAGATGTAACTGTTAGGAAATGTCTGGATGACATCCACTGGTGACAGTGATCATGTGGAGCCTGATGATGAGGAAGACAACTAACACTTTTGTTCCTATTGCAAAGGACAGGAGTATATTGAGGGTCAGTTGCACACTCTATTATCTCCATCTACATTGCTAGGTTGGAGTGTTTGTAACTTTTTAAATGATTTTAATAAAACTATTGCAAATTCAAAGGTTTTTTTGTTTTGGGGTTTTTTTTTCCCCAGTGTGAGTGCTGTAACCATGCACCTTAGTGCTCCCAAATGAACTTTAATTTTAATAGTGCTGGACCTGGTCTTTGGATGAGAACCTTCCAAAACTCAGAGTATTAATGGGGAATTCTTAAGTAGTCACTATAGTTAATACATGATTAGTAGATCAGGGAACACATTGTATGCGATGCCCACTTATCACTGTCTAGCAGTAAAGCTCCAAAGAGGCAGCTGTGTTAGTCTGTTTCAGCAAAACAAACAAGCAGTTCTGTGTTACTTTTAAAGCCTAACAAATTTATTTTATCACATGAGCTTTTGTGTGAGAAAATCCCACTTCGTCAACACTTGAAGATTGTCTGATGAAGTGGGATTTCCTCTCACAAAAGCTCATGCAATAAATAAATTTGTTAGGCTTTAAAAGTGCCACCAGACTCCTTGTTTGTTTAACAATAGAGCAGTAGGTAGGGCATGTTTTTATGACTTTAACATTACGTGTTCTCTATCTTTCACCTACAGTAATATTGCCTTCTCAGCCTTCACAGGCCCATGGGACTGGGCTGTTTTCAAACTACTTTGTTCTTGAGGAGTGAGTGTTGTCTTCACATTTTCTTCTATGCTAAGGGCAATACACAGCTCACTCTATAGCTGAGCAAAGGCAACCCATCCTTGCTGTCCAAGGTGTCCTTTTTAAAAAAGGAAATGGAACCCAAGTGTTTCATCTGCAGATACCATATTAAAGTGCAAATGTCAAATCCCTGCAACAAAAAAATAGAGCTTAGAAAGTCTAACCCCTTAGAGAGCTCAGCGGAAAATTGGTTGAAAAAACACGAAGAACTGATAAGAATGGAGTGAGGTATCCTCTAGCACAGGGGCGTTGCTGGATAGCTAAAAGATCCAGGGCTGTGGCCCCTGGCCCACCCCTGCCCCCAAACCCCCACTCCAGCCCTCCTAACTCCCCAGCTTCCCCCATCGTCACTCCACCCCCCTTCAGCCCCCAAACCCCCTCCACAGCTCCCCAGACCCCCACCTAGTCCCCCTCCAGACATTCATAATCCCCTCCACCCCTCCCCAGCCCTCACCAGTCTCCTTGTCCCCATGTCCCCTCCACCCCTCTCCAGGCCTCTAACTCCATCCATCCCTTCCCAGCTCCCCACCCAGTCCCCCTCCAGCTGCCCATAGTCCTCTCCACTGCTACCCAGCCCCTACCCAGTCCCTTTCTCCCCATGCCCCCTCCACAGGCCTCTAACTCCATCCATCCCTCCCCAGCCCCGCACGAAGTCCCCCTCCTGCCGTGCATAGTCCCCTCCACCACTACCCAGCCCCCAGCCAGTCTCCTTGTCCCCTCCACCCCTCTCCAGGCCTCCCTCCAGCCCCTTCCCAGCCCCCTTACCTGGCCGCAGGCTTGGAGCTGCAGGGACGGCCGGCAGAGCTGCTTCTGGGCCAGGCTGGTCCCACCCTGAGCACGCTCTGTCTGAGCATGCTCAGGGCGGGAGATTTGAATCTCCCCAGCCTGGCCGCAGCAGGAGTCTGCGGCTGCACTGGGGCCCCTGGGTGGAACGCAGCGTTCCGCCTGGGTGCGCAAGTGTATGCTGGGGAAAATAGATTCGGGGCTCAGGATTTTCTACCCAAGGCTGGCGCCCTGCCAGCCCGACGACAACGACGCCTCTGCTCTAGCATAATAAATATTTTCATTTTTAATTACACAGGGCTCAGATTTTCAAACCTTGAGTTTACAGACAGTGAAAAATCAGCATCCCGCTCTACTAAATTGAAGCCAGAACAACTAGCGATTCCACAGTTCAACATACATTCATTACAAGTGAGAACATGCCTGAAAGATAGTGACAGCCTATCCTGTTGAACTTTTGCTGGGACAGTCTGTGTGAATTGTAGCACAGACATTCATTGAGTTCTCCAAGGAAAGGCAAAGTAATATAGTGAGAAAAACAGGAGGCATTTAATAAGAAGAGCAATATGAATAGTTCTAGACAACATGAAGCTTTTGGAATGCTGAAATTCAGAATGCTGATCTAGGGGTTCAGACCCGAAACCAGTAGTTCCACCAGGGTTGGTCTTACCATGAGGCAAACCGAGGAGACTTCCTCAGGTGCCCCTTTGGGGAGGGCCACTAGGACCCAGAGTGTAGAAAATTGTGTCTGCTGCTGGTGCATATGTATTCTCTCTGCTCTAGATGCACAGAGATGGTGGAGTGCTGTGCTGGAGGAAGGAGGGCACAAGAGACATAATAGGCAGGCAGGAGAGAAGGGGAGAGGGAATAGCAGAAAGCAGCGGGAGCTGCAGGGAGAGAGAGGGGGGGAGCCTCTTATGTGCCTCTCTACCACCCACAGGAGCCTGGACTGATTAACACCAGCTTTTCAGGGAGTTTCCTGTTTCCTGCTGCTTCCCTGAACCCACTTGAGGAGAACAGGCAGTCAACTGAAGTAGTAGGAGCCAGTTAGGCCCTTAAGACGCTGATATCTTCCAGCACTCAGGCCCTGCCACCAGCCTGCTTATTTGTCCCCTTCAATTGAGTGTTGAGAGCCACCATAGCTGGCACAGAACAGCTGTCATGAGTGAAAGAAGAAAATGCCCCTCTGGGGCAGCATTCAGAAAAAGAAAGAAAGCAGAGGAATCTTTTCTATCTAAGCAGGAAGGAGGTCTCCTGAGATACATAGACACAAATGTTCACAGTGAGCCTTCCGGCCCCAGTGAGGATGTGAATAGTGAGGAGATGCCTGATCTTCCAATTAGTCAGAGTGCAGGTGACCTGACAGCTACTGCAGCATCCATATCTTCATCTCAAATGGATGCAGGGCTATACCTAGCGGGGAGCGGGGCCGAGGGCCAATTGGCCTGGGGGAGCCCCCACCCCATGCTGGAGGGAGGAAGGGTGGGCCAGGTCGGCCTGCTCCGCCCCCAGGACCCTGGCAAGCCAAGGCCCACGCAAGGGTTAAAGTAAGGGGGAACGCACTGGAACACAGTTCCAGGGCCCCCAAATTGGAGGGGCCAGATTTCCGGGGCCCCTAAAAATAGAAAAATACAGCGGAATGCATGTTCTGCCCTGCCCCACCAGCAGCGCAGCCTCGAGTCCCCGGCCTCAGCACTGCAGAGAGTAAGAAGGGCCCTGACTTAGCAGGGGGAAGACACCAGCAGGGAAGGCCTGTGGCATGGCCACACCACAGAGGAGAAGTGCTGTGACAGCAGGAAGACAGACCTTCTTGAAGGAGAGGCTGGACAGAGCTGAAACAAGGGTGAAGACTACATAGACCCAACTTTTATTTTGAAAGACTCTGTACATGATTTAATAAATCGGATCCCTGGAGGGGAATGTTTTGAACACAAGGACTGTGTGGATTTTTGAGTTGCCATATTCTGAAAGGGAAATTGAGGGAGGGTGCTGTAGTGCCACCCCTGACTAAAAGGGAGTATTCCAGAGAAAGTGCTCTCTTCCTCATGGGAACACTCTCTTAATTGATAAAGAGATGACATCAAATTCATAGGGTGCGTCTACACTTATAAATTAAGTCGACTTAAGCAGGCTTAAGTCGATTTAATTTAATCCACGTCTCCACTGGGCTTTCCTTAATTCAACTTAAGCTGCTCCTTATGTCAAATTAAGGAAAAACTAGTTTGAATTATAACACCTCATTATAATTCGAACTAGTGTCTAAGTCGACTTTATTAAGTCGACTTAGCCAGTGTAGATGCCCTAAGTCGACTTGGTCGACTTAGGGCAGGGGGGAACAAGGGAGCCCCACATGGCTCCTTGGCAGAAGGGAGCCACTGTGGATCCTCGGGAGGGGATCGCCTGCTGGAACCCTGGCTGGAGAGCCCGGGAGGTGGGCGGCTGGCCCTGGCAGAGCCAGCCGTGCGCCAGCTGGCTCTGCCGGGACTGAGAATCCGCTCCTTCTCCGGCTTCCTTCCTCCACCGGCTTCCTTCTCCCTGAGACCACTGGGTCCCGGTGAGAAGGACTTCCTTCTGCCTGGGACCTAAGCAGTCCCGACCAGACTCCCTTCTCCTCCAGACAGCTCCGGGGCTTGCTCTCCCTGGACCTAACTAGTCGACTTAGAGAGTCTATACTAGACTCTCTAAGTCAACTTAGTTAGGCCCATTTTAAGTCGACTTAGGAGTCCTAAATTCCTACGTGTAGACAGAGCCATAGATTCTTACAGAAGATATGTCAGTGCTTGGACTATTATATTTACATACCACAAGTCTTGAAAAATGTATAGGCAGAGAACACACAAAACCTACCCAAATAAGGGTGGTCATCTTCTACAGAATCTAAGCTTTAATATGTGGTTGGTTGGTTGGTTGGTTTGTTTGTTTGTTTTTTAAGTTACATTTTTAGCCTTTCTAGTTGCAAAAACAGGCTGAACATATATTGAGCTTGAGCCTTTGTGGCACTGTCTTCCTTAGTCTAGAGACAGACAGCTCCTACCGCTTCTGGGCAGTGAGGGCAGTGACACATAGGTCTTTCCAACAAAACAAGCAAGGAGTCCTGTGGCACTTTTAAAGACTAACAGATTTATTTATCGCATGAGCTTTTGTGGGAGAAAATCCCACTTCGTCAGATGATTGAAGATGGGGAACTTACATAATGGGAACAAATTAAATGCAGGGAAGTTTAAGTCATAGGATCAGGTCAGACTGTTCCAGCAAATCAAACAGAAATTCTGTACAAGGCGCTGTTGCTTTATGCCTGGGACTGTATTGATGAGTGATTGCCATTTCCTGTGTCTGGAACAGCATGTCTTTGGTTTATCTGCCACTTTTATTGGTTTAGTTAAGGAGCTCTCCAGAACACAGCTGTTCACAAGATTTCTAATTCTGACTCTGAAAGATGAATCAAAATAAAATAAACTGAAAAGAAACTCAACCTTGCTGCAGAAAAGAAAACTATAGAAACTACATTTAAATAGAAGCAGATGAAGTCTCAAACACTTCACGTTTCCCAAGACCACCAACTTTCTATAGGAACACAGTTAACTGGGGAAATATTGGAGGGGCAACAGAGTCTTCTCATACAGAAGTAGGGCTGATCAGAATGGTTTTGCCAAAAAAAAAAAAAAAAAAAGCCATTTTTTCTCAAACATACAAATTTTCAATTTGGTCAAAGCTTTCTCACAGAAAGTAAAACAAAATACTGAAATTTCCCACTTTTAAACTTTTCAAAAAATGAAGAAATTTTGCAATGTTAGAGAGGGGGAAAGTGGGGAAAAAGTGTAAAAATGGTGGAGTGGTGTGCCCCACACCAAAAGTGTAGGTAGCTCAGAGAAGGCTGTAAAGGTTGGAGGGTTTTTTTTGGGGGGGGGGTGTTTTGTTTTGCTTTTAACCTACCAAGGTAGGCACGTGGACCAAAACTAGACGTTCTAGATAGGATTTCCCCCCCCTTATTTATAGAACATTTAGCATGGTGGGGCCCTGTTCCATGACCTAGGATGTTAAAAATCAGCGCCTAGTTGGTAGTGAATAGCATATCATTTTGCAGAAATCATGCAATTCAGTTTAGTCAATTATTTCATATAATAAAGTTTGGAAATCATAGTTGTGCATTTTTTGGTTATGAATCGAGTTAAAATAGAGATTAAGATTGGCAAAGTTTAGCATTTCATCCTGCAATTCTGTGTGTCTCATTCTGATCTCATAACCAGCAGTTTTGTGATAGACATGACATTTGCAAGACAAGAGGAATACTATAGTTAGACTCTTGACCACTGCCTTTCTAGTTCTCTTTCAATCTTCCCAGACACAGACATACAAATTTGAAGCTAGACGAGGAGGCAGAGTAGATCCCAGCTGGGCCTCACAGAAGAGTAGGTGCAGCCGCAGAGTTTACAAAGGATTTGTGTGGAGCACCCCTCTGAGGCCAGACAAAGTAACTAGGCAGGAGCTGTGATTACAGGGGGAGACAAACCTGCAGGTCACCCTGACTGCCACTTCCCAGCAGGAAGATCTGGGTTGTCATTGATCTTCCTGGCTGCCCTTCTGTCCCCTGGGGACAGCTCAGACAAAGGCTGCCACTCTTACCATAGACTGAATTCCTCTTCTCTGACACATGCAAGTAGCTCAGTCTCCAATAGGACTAACGCAAGAAGGATTTAGAGAAATCCCTATCAATCCCTATATTGTAAATGCCAGAAAGGTGTCCTGATATACTAACTACATCACATACAGTACGAGTCTCATCTTCTAGGACAGCCACAATCTCTTAATGCAATTTAATGATGGGAAAAACAACAGAGTCCTGTGGCACTTTTAAAGACTAACAGATTTATTTATCTCATGAGCTTTCGTGGGAGAAAATCCCACTTCGTCAGACGCTTTGAAGATGGGAAACTTACAGAATGGGAGGAAATTAAATGCAGGGAAGTGTGTGACATAGGATCAGGTCAGGCTGTAATGAGCCTTGAATGATGGGCTGGACTGGACTGACAAATATTTATCATCTGTCTTTTGTGAGAAATAAGAGGAAAGGGGGGAGTTTAAGAATTCCCACATCCAGTCTATCATTCTGCAATTTATAGTCAGGGCACATCTGGGACCCTTTCTCCATTTCTTCTCCCTGTGCATTATGAAATACAACCCCTCCCTCCAAGGGCTACCAGGAAAATTTGTCAGGACACATTACTGTGTTACCACACGGTGGTGTATCACAGAGAGGCCGGAAGATGGCTGGATTTGGCCTGGGGAGAGTGGACTGATGTGTCCTGTAGGGTCACAACATGCTGCTGGGCGTGTCACGACCCGCAAAAGGTTGAGAACCACTGCTCTAGTTTAATGGACAGAAATCCAGCTAGACAGAAGAACAGGCTCATTAAATCTAGACAGAGAGAGAGAGAAAACAATTCCTTTCTATAGTGAAGTTAAAAGTAGTCCTAGTAGTCTTCATACAAGAAACCCAATATTTTTTAAAATATGCCTGTTAGGAATAGGAGGAAAGAAATCTAATTTTGTGGGAATTAAATATTTTCCAGTTATTAATTTTTCTTCATAATGAAATGACCTAAAACCAGCTTTTGTTATTTTCAAGTGAAATGCTTGGAACTGAGGTTCTGGACTATTTAACAGTGAATAATTTCCAGCTCAAATCCTAATCTGTTTTCACTAGTGCAGGCAGTCTTCGGCATAGCATCAAGGTATAAATGAGCAAACATTTCATTAAAAATGAAGAGGTTTATGACAATACCTATTCTCCCAAAATGGAGCCACCTGAGCTTTTCTAATAGCTGGTGACATCCATTAGTGGTTCTCTCTGAAATTGAAAACATTTTCCATCTGTTCGTATACACTCATTACAAAGTAGTTAAGAGCCTGTGGGATCACGAAGGCACATTTTTTCAAATTACAAAATATCAAAATGAGTTATTAAAGAAGCAGCAATGACTTTAGCTGCTCAAACCTCCAACTTTGTTTTCTTACACAGAGAAGATATCTGCTAGTTGAAATCTGTCTTCTGTATAGCAATCTAGACTATGGCATTTCAGCAATGTATTGCTGTTTTCCATGCTTCCTGCATAAAGGTTGAAACCTACTCTCAGGTACTACTTGCATCCAAGTCAATTGGGTTGCACTTATCAGAAAGTGGCCCTGTCCTCATTGGCACAAGATGACAGGTAGATGAAATCTTGCTATGGGTCTGAGATTGATAGGCGTGAAGTCACCTTTCTATTAACATAATTGTAAGCATATGCCTCACCCAAGTAAAAAGGAATGTGTGAACCTGCCCAGAAGCTTTTGCTAAGTATTGTTCTGGGTCAGTGCCTGTGTGGGGGTAGGTGGGGGGGGAAGAGACTGAGTACAAAGAAACTGAGAACAGACAACAAAGACTGCGGGAGACAGATGCATCCTAAAGGAGCAGCCGAGGGCATGGTGTCTGATCCCAAAAGAAACTGGGGAGAAGCCTTTGGGTTGGGGGAAGACTGAAAAGAATCCACTTGCTACTGTGAGTAAAAGAAACTTTCTTACTGTTCAATTCCTTCTGTGTTCAGAGACACAGAACTTGGTACGTTTTTTATAACTAACCAAAGACGCCTCAAAGAAATACCTGACTACCACCAATTTCTACTCCCCACTGGAACACTCCCAAACTTAGATAAGCTGCTTGCTCTAGAATGGCAGAAATATCTCTGAAGCCAAGAGATGAAGAGAATTAAAATAAAGACAGTTCATTTATAGCAGTAACAGGACCACCCAGTTATATTAAAAAGGAGTTTTACACATTCCCTAAATTTGGAAGGGATGTAAGTCTACCTACCTATAAACTGACTCCTAATAGAGGGGTTGTAATGAATTTCCCTAAGGACTGGTGAGTCCATCATTGTTTGCTATACTTAACTAGACAAAGCACTGGTCTGATCTGGGATGGCAAGTCACACGTTCACATGTGAAGATATAGAATGAATTGTGTACACTTACCAGAGAGAACAGAGTTTATATCAAACGGGGTTTTTTTGATTGTTTGTTTTTTTAAACAAGTCCTTAGTTAGGACTGGCTAATCTAGTCACGATTGTGCTTTCTGCTTGGTTTTATATCTCACATGCTGAGAAATCAGCATATTTACAAATTATACATTTGATTTATGTTAAAATTGCACTTCCCTAATAAGGAATCACTCATAATCCTCAGTAATAATGGTTTTACCCTAGTGTAACACCATAGATGTCAATGGAGCTTCGCCAGATTTAATCTTGTGTTAGTAGAGAAAAATCATATTTATATAGTTCCTTTACCCACAAGGATCCTAATGTATTTAACAAATTATGGGGCTCTATTCTGGCTTTGGATGCAAGCAAACATCTTCTGTTACCTTCAGTAAGATCTGTATTTATATATCCAAAGGTCTTATATACTTAACTTAGTAACCAATATTTTCTTCATTTCCATTATGAAATGCAGCCACCCCTGGAGTGAAATACAGCAGTAGTTTAACAGTGCAGAGAAGTATGACCCAATAATTTGACAGAACATGAATGAAGTTAGAGTGGGTAATTTAGGGAGGATAGAGCTGAGCAAATTAAAATATGGCTATGTGGGCTGGTACCCAACACTGCACTCAGTCCTTGGCTTACTCAGTCAAAATACCTACAGAGGTCAGTATATATTTTCCTGAATAAAGCCTACCGCACCTGGTTGCCGAGTTATCCACACCCATTCTTCTGAGGTAGATAATCAGATCTTTATTCTGTTCCCCCCAAAGTGCCACAGGAATCAAGTACCTCTTCACAGTTTAAAGGATACACTATCCTGACTTTCCCTGACGAGCTCAATTACTGAGAACGTCTCAATCTTATCTTGTTTGAAAAGATTCATTTGAAAGCACCTTACTATTCCTGCCAGAGCTCTTTCTTTCAAGCCTTATGAAAAAGAATCTTCAAAGGAAAAAAAAATTCTGTCGCAGGACCATGGTTACCAGTGGACTCCCAATCAAACGAGCAATGGTGGTAGCACAGGGCAGAGCTGTGAAGTAGCAATGAGCCCTGCAGAACAAATCTGATGAGACTTTCAGAGCAACTTTCATCTTTCCTTCTTTCAGCATCCTATTTCATCCATGGCTTGAAACGCTCCTGCTTGTTCCCATGCAACAACAATGATAAAAAGATATAAAAGTTAAATCTTGTTTGTAGTATACTCTGCTCCAGCTAAAGATAAAGGTGCTGATGCCCAGTCCTTGTTTCTTTGAGCATGGGCTGTCTCTATATTTTAAAGGATATATTTTGACTTTGCTAGGCATAACCCCAGTTGAAGTTGAAGATGCAGGTTCTCAGAGAGCATAATAAATATGTGCACCTATGCCGACCAAGCAATAATTAATCCCTAAATGCAATCATATGTTAACGCAACAGGAGATAGGATTTGAAAAGCAATCATTTTCACTGTTTCAGGTATTTATATTGGAACTTTCATGGTGGTGTAACCCTGGGGGTCCCAACCCAAAAGGCAGCTCAACCACAGAGCTTCTTGCTGCTATAGGAGGTACCCAGAAGTGGTGCTGATCTCCTATCTGGCTGCTCTCAGTGAGAGAAGAGGTGGTCTTGTCCCACCCCAACCCTCCCAGGACTAGCAGCTGGAGTGCAGAGTGCAGTGCACATTTGGAGCCCCTGGCTGGGACCTTCCCAGCCTTGCCCCACCTCTTTCCCTGCAGTGGCTAGATTTCCATGGGGGAGAGCTCATTTAACAGCCTCTGATGCGTTTTTCACAGCCATGAATTTGGTAGGGCCCTACTCATGGTTTAGGAGTATTTCAGATTTCAGTCAAAATATTTCAATTTTTCATATTTCACCAAAAAGTCAACGTTTTTCATGGTGAAAACATCTATTGTCTGACTAGCTCTATAACAAATGTTCAACAAAGTAAACACTTATCAAAACCATACCCCATGTGAATATGGCTAGCTGTGTTGCTATTGGAACTGGAAGTTACGCATTGCTTCACATTTTTTCAGTTACATTAATGTTCTCACATACGGTTTGTTTGTTTGTTTGTTTTTGCATTTAATTTTAGTGTTTTCTGGGGGTTTTTAAGAAAGGAGAAAGAAAAAAAGAAGTGGTAGTGAATCCTCTAACGTGTGCCTTGAGGCAGATTTCAGTTCTTTAACTTTGTCATTAAAAACACGCACTAACAACTTAGGTTGCCCCTTCATGTAAGATTCCCTAAACATGACAGCAAAACATTCTGGGCTGCTTTCACTCAGCCACTCTACCTCACACATGCCATGCATAAATATGTGGTTTTCGGATATTACATTGTACGAGTCTCATATGAATCATGAAAACACATGAAATTATAACCAGCAAACAGTTGGAGTAAAGGCTGCATGTGGATTGTTCTGGATGAGGATGGAGGTATGTGACGGAGGGAGGGAGCGGAGGTTAGGAAGGGGAACTGATGAGTGAAGAATAGATAAGAATGTTGAATGACTTCATTGGTTATTTGCCGGCTTCTGTGGCTCCCTGTCCTTCATTCAATGGTTGTAGTTTTATTGTTGTTGCTGCGGCTGCTATTCTGGAAGGATGGCTGCAAAAGCCTTGTGGCTATTATTTTTCCTTTTTTGTCAATTTTTGTGCTGGGCTAGCTAGTTCTGAGTGATAGCCATAACACTTTTGATATCCTGATCATAGTAGCCTTCCTTGTCTTGAGGGCTAACAGGAACCACTTTGACTCATTTTTTTTCAGATAGGTTTTCTACCTGTGGCGGGGTCCTGACTGGAAACAAGCAACCTCATTTGCCTGCCCAGCAATACAATCCAAATAATAACTATCCCTTAAGCCTCAGACTTGCTTCCCTCATTCTCGCTGCTCCAAATCTTAGTTGCAAGTTGAACACTTCCATTACTGCACCTTCAACGGATCCCTATGGAACCACTAGTGAGCACCACCACTATGACTTCCCTCCCCATGTGAGCTGGTGTCCACCTCTATGAGTTGTCAGGGTCTATTATGAATATACAAATTATTATATTACTCTACTATATTATTACTACACGCACATCACATACAAAGAAAATATGAAAAGACCTAAGCTCTCCATGCAAGCTCACTTCATCCCTCTTATTCATACCATCCTTCCTTTTCTTGCAGTGCATTTTGCCAATTCACGCAGAAGTAGGTAAAACATTGAACCAACTTTAACAGTCTGTACAGCATTTCATATACATTATAGCTTTTCTTCTTTAGTTCCAACCTCCTGTCTCCTCTTTTACTTTGCCAATTAATTGTGTTTGCTTCTGTAATAGAAGAAAGGATTATGCATAGAGTGGAGTTTTCAAGTTCACTTGACACACTGGAGTAAAAACAACCCTATCTGTTCCTGGCTGAAGGCAGAGAAAACAGATGCACAGGAGTCAAGAAAATATTCATGCTTAAATCAGAGTTTATAATTATCAGCATAGCAGCTTTCCTGCCAAGTTCAGACTGTTCATAGATGGCAAGGAGTTTTTAACATGACTGAATAAAATGAGAGAGGTGAAAAAGGATTTGATGGATCAGAGGATAACTCCATGGTGATAAAACAAACAAGGAGTCCTGTGGCACTTTTAAAGATTAACACATTTATTTATTGCATGAGCTTTTGTGGGTGTAATCCCACTTCATCAGATGCATGAAATAGAAGCTGTAACCCATCAGATGAATAAATAAATACAGAGAAGGGTAAATCACAAGGTCAGTTCAGTCTTTTTCAACAAACCAAATAAGCTGGTTCGATTCAAACAGTGTGGAACAAGTGAGAATGTTAAGAGAGGGGAAAATCACCTTTGGTTTTGAGTTCCAAAGGGTTAGCCGTGTTAGTCTAGTTCAGCAAAACAAACAAGGAGTCCTGTGGCTTTAAAGGTCTTTAAAAGTGCCACAGGACTCCTTGTTTGCTTTGGTAATGAGTGAGCCATCCCAAAACCCTATTCGGACCTAATCTAATGGTCTCAAATTTGCATATGAATTCTAACTCTGCAGTATCACATTGGAGTCTGGCTTTAACGTTTTTCTGTTTAACCACTGTAACTGTCATGTCCATGGTAGAATCAGAGAGAAAGAATGGAATGGTCTTGTTAAGACACCAGAATAGGTTTCAAGTAGTTTGAGTTCAATTTTCATCTCTGCCACAGCCTTGCTGTGTGCTCTTGTTCAAATCACTTAATCTCTCTCCTCCCCAGTCCCTTATCTATAAAATGAAGAGGTTAATAACACTGTTGTCTTTCAAGTCTTTTTACATTGTGAGCTTTTCAGGACAGGGAGTTGCTCTCTGGGATGTAGGCTACTGTTGTTCAATTTCACCCTCTCCCTGATAGAGAAGGGATTTTAACTTGGGTCATCCATAGCACAGATGTGCCCTAACCTGTAGGCTACCTGTACTCTGGTATGGGGTTTTCCTCAATCTCTCCTATTGAAGCTACTCCACTACCTAGACTATACTTCAAAGCATCTGATGAAGTGGAATTTTCTCCCACGAAAGCTCATGCGATAAATAAATCTGTTAGTCTTTAAAAGTGCCACAGGACTCTGTTGTCTTTCTATAATAGACTAACACGGCTACCCCTTTGGAATATACTTAACCAGTTATTGCTACAGGGACTTGACCATGGGCCTCCTGCCACTTAGGTGAGAGCCCTAATCCCTAGGGCAGTGGTTTACAAACTTTTTTTCTCAGGACCCAGTTGAAAAAACTCATTTATGCCTGCAACCCAACAATTACATCTTTGAGCAACGCGTTCCAGTTTTTGGCGGTGGCAGCAGGGGGCGCCGCAACCCAGTCCCTGAGGGTCTGCGACCCTGTACTGAGTCCTGACTCGTAGTCTGAAAACCACTGCCCTAGAGTACAGAATCAGTCTCAGTCTTTCGAAATGGCCAATGACCAGTCACTGACATGGACAGTGGCAAGCCATAGTCATTCAGAATGACAAGGCATTACGGTTATAGGAGGCTATTGGAAAAACCAGCAGGAAAGCAACACAATAGCTCTAAATAAGCAGCTGACAAATGCTTGGGGGCCCTTACAAGACAATAGTCAAGCAAGTAGCAGTGAAGTTGCTACTTCTCGGCTCCAACCCAAAGTTACACAGCTGTTTTGACAGTGGCAGGGACTGTCAGCCAAGAGAGGGTGCTCAAAGAGGCAAGGAGGATGCAGTGAAACTAATTGTGACAGAATGGTACCCAGATGACCTCAAGAGGAGGGAAGCACAAAGGTAACAAAACCACCTTTGCCACCCTATGTGTCCCTCGTGGCAGGGACTTACAAACCACAGATACAGGCCCGTGCACGTATCCGCAATACACCACTGCACACCTTCTGGAATGTGAGAGGCATCTTGTGCTGTTTGATCATCAGAACTGAATGTTAATATTAATGGACATCAGATGTGTTATGTGCTCAAATGACTCCAACTTTGCAACCTTTTTGCTTGCGTTCCGTTACATCTAAAGGAGTTAGAATCTTCAATGGGTGCTTTTCTTTCACCACGTACTCAGTATTCCACTGGTGACCTAAGAAATGCTTGGAGCACAGCCCTACGATAACAAAGTCATAGAGGAAAGAATATGCCAAAGAATTTTTTTTTTAAATCCCTAAAAGATTACTATGTGCTTACCCAACAAATGGCTCCCCAACAAGAATGGGGAAAAATGGAATTAAGAAAATACCTGGAGATTACTGGTAATTCAAAATATTAATTGCAGCCTTGTCTTTAGACTGTTCCATCTCTTTGTGGCAGTTATGAGACATCAGTCCAGAGAAGTGACACTACCCAGAACCCCAAAACGTTAACTTAAGGGAACTTGCATTTTCTTAACAAGGAAAACATCCTTTTCAAGGGCAACAGCAAATAGGATTAGTCAAAGAAAAAAAGATGCCATTTAGGGGAAAAAAATAAATGTAATAGCTTGCTTTGTGGGATTAGGGCCAAAATTTTCAAAAATAGGAGCCTAAAGATATTTTCCTAAATGCATATTTAGTTAAGTGACGTGGGCCAAGATTTTTCAGAACAAGGATTTCAAATTAGGCATCTAGGTGTAAAATAGTCAAAACCACCCAAGAGACTTAGGAACCTAAGGCTTATTTTCAAAGTGTCTTGTGCCGCAGTCTTTTTTTATTCCAAAATGAAAAATTTAGGCTCCTTACACAATTGAGTACTTTTGAATATTTTACTCCTAAATATACATGTAGTTTCCTAAATAAGTTTGGATTCATTTTCTAAATGGCTCCAAATCACTTAAATGAGAGGTAAGTGCTAAGTGAGAGCTGGGTGCTAAGCATTTTTGAAAATTAGACCACTTATTTACATTCATAAACCCAGACTAGGGACTACCTTTAATCATGGCTCTGATTTTCAAAAAGCCTGATCACCAAGACACTACCAGCAATTTCAACATGAACCACTGAGGTGTGACACTTTTGAAAATCAGTAAACTGATATGGTCAGCTCTGCCTGGTGGTTTTTTTTTTTTTGTTTGTTTGTTTTTTTAATCTTGACCAAAGCTTTTAGTTTTTCTGGAAAAAACAGAAACAAAACAATTTGAAAACGATGAGGTTACTTCCTCAGTATATTCTGAATATACTAAAATAACAGAGGCCCAATTATTACACTAAATATATTGCCCAACAACTAAGCATTTTCCTATGTTTGAATAATATATTGTGATGTACACAGACATTTGGTACTATGTGATCATTTTCCATTAGATAAGTCTGTTTTCCACCCAGATACATCTTCTTTAAAACAAGAATATAAAAAAGAAAAATAGACTATCATGTCTCTCTGTTCTGTAGTTGTACAACACGGAGCACAATGAAGTTCTTGTCATTGACTAAGTTTCAGGAGCTAATGCAATACAAATAACAACCTTCAAACAGAAATCAGAGCTATTAAGGTTCTGTTGCCTGTGAAGGCCAAACAGATCCTTATCAGTATTTGATATAGTAAAGCTACGAACAAAATTTGACTGCTGTAAATACGCAGCATATTACAATTTTACAAGAATGGGTTATGTGATCAGTCTGCAAATTCAAGCTCCAAATACTGGGTTCACTGGGGGACAGTTAGGAAAGGAAGCTTAAAATGATGAAACCCTTTTAGCCTCCACAATATTTTCCATAATTAGAAGCTAACGATGCTGCAACGCCGAGGTAAACGATTCCCACTCTGAAGAGTCAAGACCGTGAACCTGTGTGAGAGGAACGAATTGCACATTTGGATCTGAAATAAGGAACACAGCTGAGAGGCAGGGAGAGAAGATACGGCCCGTCTGTCTCACCTTATGGTCATTGTTCATAGGTATTCCCCTTAAGGCTCTTTTACTTCAAAAAAAAAAAAAAAAAAAAAAAGTAATTGGCAAAATGCAGCCTGAATGGATTATTTTTGCCCAGCTGCTGGGGACTATTTTTAATGATGCCACATGTCCCCATTAAGGACTTTGGAGACGGTACTAGAGGGCTAGGTGCTGACTTTGCAGAGTTCGAAATGAGGGCAGGTATGTCTCTCTATTTGCATAGCGCTATCTGTGAGCAGTCTTTTGGGAACAACACAATCAGGCTCTCTCTCAGGTTAGATGCATCTGATGATTAAGCTATTGGACATGATTAAATCCTGAAATGTGGCTGCAGACTCTGGGTGTCTTCTGAAAGGCTCACCCTCCTACCCAGTTTTCCTGCTTGTGCAGACCATTGTTTTTTAATGTATAACGTATAAGATAGCCTTGCAGGAGAGGAAGCAGCATTTGAGAGCCATGCTAACCAGGCAATAGCTTTTGGTATTGCTAGCAATGGCATGGCTCAGTCTTGCAGTCCTTGATCTAGCAAGTTCCAGCAGGCATGTGGAGATGGAAGAGGAGAGCACAATCACGCTTCTGGGGCCAAAGCAGCCCCAGCAGGCATCTTGTGACATGCCAGCCCACCTAGCATTACACATCTGGTGTTACATACTCCTTTGAGGCCATGCTTTTTTGCACCACTGTCACACTGTCCCACAGAGTAGCTATGACCTCGCACTCATCTGGGGGAAGACTCTGGCTTCTAAAAGATGAGTTTCTGGCCTCTGGGGGTGGGGTTGAGTTGGGACTAGGGAAGGCAGAGCAGCTGTTGTTGCTCCTGCCCATGTGTAGTGTCTGTCTGAAGGAAGTAGGCAGGGTGAAAGCAGCACACACCTGAAGAGGGAACCTCAGCCTAGACCTATCCGCAATGACCTTAAAGCCTCCTGCCCCTATTCACCCAGCCCCCTTGAGCACTTCTTGCTCTACGTCCTCATTCCCAGTCCCAGTCCTCCCAAGTACTCACCATAGTAAGTCTTCCAAGGGGCCTGATTCAACTTTGATCCTCTCCCCGCTGGCCCAAGTGAGGGCCCTTAGCACTGAGCAGAAAGGACTCCAGAAGCCAAGAGGAAGCAAGAAATCACAGCAGGCTGGAAGGAACTGATATTCTGCGGGGGTGGAGGGGGGTGGGATTTCAAAGATTTGGGGGGAACCACAACCCCGCCACGCTCACTGTTAACATTTTCTCTTGTCTCCCACATCTCCACTGTTGAGCATGGCTGGGAAAGGCCTGCTTGGGTGTGGCTCCAAGGGGGGGTGGTCCTGCAGTGCCAGGTCTGAGATATATCACTCCCATTGCTCAAGGGGGAACCTATGTGGGGAAAATTAGTGAGTGTCTCACCAATGATAAATGTCCCAATGGAGAACTGCTTTTATTCTGGCCACACAGGACAGAGACTTTTTAACCCCAGGCCTACGTTGTACAGCCATATCAGAAGACAATCCAGAAAACATTAAATACCGTGATAACTAGGACAAGTTTTGGGAGTCTGATTTGTCATTCTACAATTTTGGGGGGTGGCAATGCAGTAGTCATTTCCCAGCAGGGAACATATACCTGCCTCGTAAACCCTGAAGAAACTGAATAAAAGAGATTGTTGAATGTTCCTCTAGTGAGATACAAAATATTGCTAATACTGCAACAGGTCATAGATAGGACCTTCCAGACAATCATCTACTCATGCATCCAGATGTAAACCACAGTACAAATCTCCCTACATTTTTGTGCCCACTTTATACGGTGAATGAAGGCTTCCTGGGATAATGCCAACATGAGCTCACAAAACGACCCTATGAGGTGGATTCCATTATTACATCATCAGGCAAGACAACTGCTACCCAGTGCTTAATTTGGGCTGAGGGCTGCAAGGGCTGAGCTTCCGTACCTGTGGACTTGCCATGTTGGTTTTGAAAGTAGAAAAACTGCTTGAGCCCCGGCAACTCTTTCATTACAAATTAAGCCACCTTCCTGCACACCCTGGTACAGTGGCCAGCATTCTGTTTGAATGACATTTTAATGAGGCTGAGCTACAATGTGTACTTCACTTCAGTTCCATCCAGCTACTTTATTTGTAAAGCTGGGAAGAAATTTTCCAAAGGAAAACACCCATTCCTCCAAATCAAAACATTCTGTGGGAATGTGTCAATGATGATTAAACTTTCAATGGCAACTTTAATATTCAGAAAGGACATATCTCTAACAGCCCTTTATAACATGGATCGAGGAAGGCATTTAAGTTATGCAATGGCTTATTGTATACAACTGATGGTAGTGAATCTCAGCCATCAGCTCCACATGAAACACATGAAAATGACTGTTGCATACAGCACTGCTGTGTAAACGAGGAGGAAACCAAATCTCAAGGAAGCTCAGTCTAGCCAGGGTCTAAATCAAAGTATAAACAGATACTGATGAAGGGGGAAAAAATCAAATTACCTGCCACATAATCAGCTTCCTCCACAGCCTAATTTAATTCATGCTGGGAGAAGCCCATTATTTTCATAACCATACTGCTCCATTGACTGAGACTTCCTCAATATGCCTGACATATTATGCTGACAGACATACTGCCTCATAACATGGCACTCTGTTGTCTTTCTACAATAGACTAACACGGCTACCCCTTTGGAATTTGCCTCATAAAGATTCAACATTATAAGATCACCAGTGATGTCCTCAGACAGGACACCTGTCTGCAAAAGGGGGATCAACTATGTTTATGTTAGATCATCACCACATACCACCAATCAGCAATTCTCCGTTTTAATCTCAATCCTATTAAAAGAACTGCTCTCGCAAATGTGTATTTAATACCTGCTTAAGTAGAAGTGCTTTACTGTGCACAACCTTCCAGCATGCACTGTGCCCTGAGAGTTATAGCTATTTGAAATTTCTGTCAAAATTGATTTCTTACCACAAATTGTGGGGTGTGACTAACTGAATTTTTTTGTAAAAAAAAATGTCTGCTTTTGGTAAAGAATTTCAATGCTTTTGTCAAAAGAGCAAATGTCGCAGACCTAAATATTTTGCCAGAAATATATATATAAACTAGGGCTAACAAGCAATTATAAAAACTAATTACAATTAATCCCATTGTTAAACAATAATAGAATGCCATTTATTTAAATATTTTGGATGTTTTCTACATTTTCAAATACACCAATTTCAATTACAATACAATACATAGTGTACAGTGCTCAGTTTATAGTATTATTTTATTACAAATACTTGCACTTTAAAAAGGAACAAAAAGAAACAGCATTTCAACTCACCTCGTACAAGTACTGTACTGTTATTTCTTTATTGTGAAAGCTGAACTTACAAATGTAGAATTGTGAAAAGAAAACTAACTGCACTCAAAAATAAACTAATGTAAATCTTTAGCCCCTACAACTCCACTCAGTCCTCTGGCAAAGAAATGGCACTACATTACATTTATGAGGTGAATTGAAAAATATTATTTTTTTTGTTTCTTTTTTACAATGCAAATATTTGTAATAAAAATAATACTATAAAGTGAGCACTGTACACTATATATTGTGTTGTAATTGAAATCAGTGTATTTGAAAATGTAGACAAACATCCAAAAACGTTTATAATAAATTTAAATTTGTATTCTATTATTTTTTAACAGTGAGATTAAAACTGTGATTCATCACGATTAATTTTTTTCATTGAGTTAAGTCAAAACAAATTAGTCTCTTGAGTTAAATGCAATTCATTGACAACCCTAATTTATATAGGCTGCTGCAGTACCTCATGGCTGTTGTACTCTGATTGAGGATGACTCCTGTCCCCCTTTTTCCTCTCTGTGGCAGTCTCCTCTGATGGATGGCATTTCCTGTGATGAACCATGGCCACAGACTCCAGGAGGTACAGCCTATCTTCTCCAAGAGGTCAGATTCTTGTGCCTCATGGGTAATGTAGTCCAGCCAGGGAGCCCAGTCCACAGAGGAAAATGGGAACATGACGCACCCGAATGACAATTCCTGTGAAACACAAGGGCAACATTTCTGAATCAAAATATTTTGCTTTTCAGCTGAAATGTTCAGGTTTTGGGCAGAAATATTTCAGTGTCTGAATTTTTACAGAAGAAAATCTAAATTTTCCATGGGAAAAATATAGATAAAAAACAAACCTTCTTCATTTTTGTCAAGATTTTCCACTAGGGAGAAAAAATATATCCAACCACCTCTACTGATGTTGTCTCCCCAGAATGTTTGAAGAAAGCCTGGACTCAGAATAGTGGATTCTTTCTTATTGTGAGTCACCTGCTCCAAAGCAATATGGTGATGTCAACACATCGGCCGCGCAAGTGAAACTGGAACACCCCAGAGAGGCACTGAACCCATTTTAATATTCAAATAGTTATTTGACAGCAAATACAGCTGTCCTAGAAAAATCTGATTCAAACTGTAAATGAACTAAGTCCTTGATACTTTCATTCTTCAGTGTGATGGGCAACCTCCATAACTCAGAGACCAATTCAGAGCTGAATATTTAGATATTTCTATGAAGAGCTTCCCCAGTCTGCTGCTCGCATTCCCCAGTTCTCCCACTCTTTCTAAGAACAAGAGACCTGCAGGCCTCTCCTTGCAGGCCTGCTCATTCTTAGTCACCTGATCCCTGGATTGCAAATCATATGATCCATGAGGAAAGCCAGTATATAAGTTGGGGCTGCACATAACTTTTCCTAAACGGCCAGCTCACCCAATGACATAACCAAAAAAATGGCGCTCTTCAAAATGGGAACATTTTTACAACAGAGTATCTGTTAAACTAAGACAAGTATGTGAGCATAACACATTCCTTTTTTTCTTTTTCTTTCTTTTTTTATTTAGTTTAGCCTCAGGGTTCAATTAAAAACCTACAATATACGTAGTAGGTAAAGAACTATTGTCCTATACTGTGAACTAGTAAAGTTTCAACTCAGGCTTTTTAAGCGCATGTGATGGATTACCAAACAACACTGTTCTTTGAAAAAGTATGTTGTTTCTCTACTGCTGGAAGATACATTAGTTCATTTTATCTTTCAGTACCAAGGCTGCTACTGAGCCATTTACTTTTGCCTCGTAACAAGAAGACTTTCTACTAATTATCTCTTCAATATTTTATTTGTGAATTGCTTAAAAAACCCATTTATCTCCCCATTCCTCAGGCTTTAAGAAGTGAAATAAAATGTACTCTTATTTAGGTAAAAGAGATCCAGTTCAACCTCCTTTAAAGAGAAAATACAAGCTATAGACTCAATATGACTTACAGAGCTAGGCTGGATGGCTTTATAAATAATGTAAGGATGAAATGTTGTCTCTCTAAGGGCATGTACGTTTTGTTCAGAACAGGCAATGTGAAATTCAGGATAATTTAAACACTGCACCTCATTTCACTCAGTTTTCCCAGCTATTTACACTGAAAATCCCTTTTAATTCTGAAAGAACCATTATTTCAGTTACTGCAAGTACCAAACAGGTTGTATTTCATTTAATCTTTTGTAGTCACAGAGAACTACGCTACAGTTTGGGATAATTCAGTATAAATGGATTGATGAGTCAAGGAACCAAACAACAAAGAAGATCTAGAGTTGGTGTAAATCAGTGTAATTCCATTGACTTAAATGGTCCTAGCCTGAGCAACATCAGCTGAGATGCTGGCCTTTAATATTCAGAAGGCACACATTTTTAGCAACCCTGTAAAATATGGATTGTGTGAAGCCATTTAAGTTATGCAGAGGCATAGTACTTTAGGGGAAATTGTGTTTATTTTACATGGTTTTGGGCTTAAGGTATATAAAAAAAAATTAAATCAGCTACTTTTTGGCAAACAGTACTGTGATTTAACTGGACTTCCCTGCTAAATTAATTTCAGGACTATACATTCATTAATTATTGTATTTCAGGTAAATGTCATACTTTTCTTTATCAGACTGCTTAACAGGGCTTCGACCTTTTCAGCAAGTTTGCTATTGAATTGGTTCCTTCCAAAAGTATTAGAGCCATGCATCACTTTTCATTAGAAATACCTCTGCAGCATGCCTGACCCTCATGCCATCTGGGAGAACAGATTAAAATTCCTGAGCTGTGAACTACAACAGTGAAAGCTATGCTTATCTGCCTCTGAGGCGAAATGCTGGTGTGTTGCATAAGAAGTAGCTTCTTCCTAATTTAAAGGACTGGCTTTTGGTACCGACAGTGGAAACCAATCTGTCACAAACTGCTAGGAGAGCTGTGCAAATGACGACTTTTTCAGTTCTCTGGCAATTCCAAAAAATGGGAGGAAACCTTGTTTCCTGTCAGCCCGCAAATGGAATGTTTTGAAAGTTTTGGAGTTAAAACTAAGTCTTTTACACCTATTTTGACCTTTGATTTTTTTTTTTCATGAAATTAAAGGAATTTTTGGAATAAGAAGTCATTTTGTTTCCTTCCAACATTTTCAAAACAAAACATTTCACTTTAGGGTGATTTATTTTAGGGTTTGCAGCTTTTTGTAGGGGCGGGGTGATGGTGGAGAGGACAATTCAGCAACTAGGATGAATTCATGAAATGTTTTGGTGGTGTTGGATCTTAATTTCTCATTCAAAAAAAAGTTTCAACAGAAAATTCACTCACCTCTACCTGCTAATCACCCTGCTATCACATTGTAAAGTTTTCAACCAGCAGAATGGGGAACGTGAAAAGTGTTAATAGGGTGAACAAATGATTTGAGTCACCTTGCTCCATTCCAAGGGTTTCTTAATGCTAATTTAGGGTGGCCAGATAGCAAGTGTGAGGCTATGTACACACGATCAATTTATTGCGCGGTAAGGCTCCTTACCACGCAATAAAGCCAATAGCGTACACACGATCAATTTCTCTGTTGCGCGGCAACACCCTCTTGCCGCGCAACAGTTAAACCACTCAAAACGAGAGTGGTAGCATTATCGTGGAACAGTTGTTCCGTGGTAATGCTCATGTGTACTCATTTTGCACAATAGACAGCCTCCGGAAATGTCCCAGAGTGCCAATCGAGGCCACTCTGGGACATTGGAGCTGTCAAATATGTCAATTTCACTGCTCTAGCAGAGCAGTGAAATTGAGTATTTTTGGGAGCTGCCCGGTTTGGCAGCTCCCCTGGACTGAGCTAGGGGGCTGGCCCGAACCAGCTGCCCATGCTGGTTTGAGCTGGCCCGAGAGCTCAGCTCCCGGGCTTCGGGAGTCAGCAGGCGCCGTGGCCCGAACCAGCTGGGCAAGCTTAAGCCCCGGGGCGCCTGCTGTTGCCCGAGGCCCGGGAGCTGAGCTGGGGGGCCGGCTCGAACCCTCGCCGGTTCGGGCCAGCCCCCAGCTCAGCCTCGGGGCTTCGGATGACAGTGGGGACCGGCAACGCAGCCCCTGCTGCCACCGGAAGCCCTGCAGCTGGGCTAGGGGGCTGGCTGTGGGCAGTGCCTGGTGGGACAGGTACCCACCATGCACTGCTGTTCTTTCTCAAAGGAGCATTCACACAGTGAATGCTCCTTTGCAACAGAAACAGCACTTGTGTACACAAGAAAGCGCTATATTTATAGCGCTTTCCTTGTCCCGCAATAACTTATTGCGGGACAAGTGTTCTCGTGTGTACATAGCCTGAAACATCAGGATGGGGGAGGAAGGTAATAGGCACCTACATAAGAAAATATCAGGACTGTCCCTATAAAACTGGGACATCTGGTCACTCTACACTAATTACAAGTGAAGATAGCATAACCATGAGGCCCATTACTCTCCAAATAAAGTCAGTAGGTGAAATCCTGGACTTACTGAAGTTAATGGCAAAACCCAGGCTGACGTCAATGCATGTTAGGTTCATGTTGGGTTCTAAGTACTCCACGCTATCCCTTGGTTGGAGGGGGCTGTATAAGCAGGGGCCGATCAAACAGGAAGATGATGGTGATGATAATATCTCTGTACACAGCCTTTGTGAGACCCCTATTACAATAGTTCTGGTGTCCATACTTTTAAAAGAAAGTTGAAATATGACATAGAGTTTATTAAAGAGTTACATGAATGATGCCAGCTCTGGAAAGTCTGCCTTCAAGTGAGAGATTTCTTGGACACAACCTATTTTACTTATCAAAGTATCAGGATCCTGGGAAAAGATATGTGCGACTAGTGGCAGGAGCAACCATCAGGGTTCAGGGACAGTATCAGGGTCAATATATAGGCCTAGAGTCATGTTGAAAGGCAGATCCAAAACAGGTAAAGGATCAAGCCAAAGGCCAATACTAGCTCTCATGATCCACATCAGTGTTCCAGAGTTCAAGCAGGAGTAAAGGTCCAAGTCAAAGCTGAGGTCAGTCCTGGGAGTTCAAGAATGCAGGCTGTCCATGACAAGCTACCTAGGGGTATACAGTGTTGTCTGGACACTTCCTGGAATGCCTCTTGGCTTTATATAGGGTCAGGTAATCAATTAGGTTCCATGAGGCTGCTGTCTATCAAACCACTTGAGACAGGGTTTTCTGTAGTCTGTGCCCACACTGGCTTGTGGATAGGGGAGTGCAAGTTACTAACAAATGCTGCCAGGTAGCAGCATAGTGGTAGTTGCTACCTCATGACTCTTCAGGCCTTGATTCTGGGCCTTGTACAGAGGATTAAGTCAACATTTTAAAAAATGGATTCATGTGAGGCTACTACGTACATATTATTGCATTATTATTAACGCTGTGGTAGTGGTTAGTAGTCTCAGTCACGCAGAAGGCACCATTCAAACCCAGAATAATGAATGGGGAGATTTGCAAAGGCACACTGATCAAATAAGCACCAGCTGCCTTTGACTTTCACTGGAAGCTGGGCATCTAACTCCCCCATTGTACCCTTCTGACCAGATTTTCCAAGTGCTCAGCAGCCATTGATGGCAATGCAGTTCTGCAGTGGTGAATGATGCTCTTGGTTCAGTGGGAACCCTGATTTGAAAAGTAGGTCTTAAACAAATGTATAGATGATGACACACACTTTGCAGGATGTATAATTCATTTTTATTGCTATATTTTTGAAACCACACAATTAACTGATTACTCTTGCTTCATATATATAAAAAAAGAAATGTGTTAGCTTGACAATAATGAGTTTGTGCAGGTATTTATTTAAATCTTTTCTTGGAACACAGTTCTTTTAAACGTCAGTTTTTACTGAGCAATCCACTTTTATGTTTCAATTAGTTAAAAAAGGAGACCTATAGTAAAATGCTAATGGAATTACAGGAACCCTGAGAGTTGCCTGGAATGTTAGTTTGTTTGTTTGTCCAGTGAGCTTAACTCTTCACTATCAGATGAAATTCACCAAAAATGGGTTTGTGATTAAATCAAACCTAACAGACCTTTATAAAGAAAGATGAGAAATATATTTTCCTGATTTGCCAGGAAACAGATTGTTCTGAGAATAAGATTCAGTACAGCAATGGAAACTTTTAATAACAATGGCTATGTCTACACTTGCTAAAATTAGTTCGAATTAGTTAGTTCGAACTAACTAATTCGAACTAATTTTAGTTAGTTCGAATTAGCTTACTTCGAACTAGCATGGCCACACTGGAATGTTAGTTCGAACTAAGCAAGCACTTACTTAGTTCGAATTAGCGATCCCCATTCATTTGAATGGCCGATTAATTCGAACTAAGAAATTAGTTCGAATGAACATGGCCACATTGGTTAATTTGAACTAGTTAGTTCGAATTAACCCCTTAGTTCGAATACCCTATTCGAATTTATTAGTTCAAATTAAGGAAGCTCTTAATTCAAACTAACTAAAGCCTAGTGTAGCCATGGCTTTAGTTAGTTCGAATTAAGGCTCCTTAATTCAAACTAACTTGCCAGTGTAAACATAGCCAATGGCTTTGATGCTACATGAGGCTTATGCATGGGCTTGCTTGCTTTACTGAATATGGATGGACACAAGCATATAATTAATATCTTTGTTGATCTGGAGACTGAATTTAGCATAGCTTCAATTTTTTTATTAATATGCTTGCAAGATGTCTTTTTTTCTACTTATCAACAATTAAAAAAACCCAAGAAATACAGTAAAACTACAAGCTTTTTTTGGTCATCCCTGCCCCCCACCATCAATATAAAGCAAGATGTTTTTCGAGTTGATATTACCACCATGGCTTTTGTTGTATCTTGGTATTCCCATCTGAATAATCTCAATGTGCATTTTACACATTATTTTGTATGTTTCTAGAGCTACCTTCACTATCACAAAATCAAAGTTCATTTTCCAGAGCTGTACATCAATTTTATCTACTAACAGTATCTGACCATTCATTTTTTCACAATACTGACAATAAAATAATTTCCTTGAACAGATTCTTTTTTACAGTTGATGAATTAACAGAGAAATGAAGGCTGAAATGCTGTATTCCAACAATACATTTTATTGAGCTGTATTGTGAGTTACTACTGAATTCAGACTGCCATTCTCCCCACAGAATGAAACTCATTGATGAGAACAGTATTAAAATCAATTTACTTACTAAGGCAGATGCCAATTCACTTTTAACTTCTGGATTGTTAGTACTGAAATGAAGGTGTTCTTTTGAAATACGTTTTTGTCCAATTCTTGAACTAACAGAGGAAGCTGAAATATAAAATGATTTTCTCTTTGCAGTTAGCATTCACTAGCTAAAGGTGGAGAGCAAGTCATTCATTATATATGTTTAACAAACAAAAAAACTTCATTAAAAGAACATTACTAGATGCTTGCACACCTCATTGCTTATATAGACCAGTCTGACCTCCCAGCTGAACCCCTCACCTCTACTGAAACCGCAAGAAAAAGGCAAAGGAGGCTGGCCAGAGAGGGGCAAGAGCTGGCTGACTTGCATGAAAGTAAACCTGTCCTATGTTAATTCATCATTACGATACAGTCCATAACTATATGATCGCATGTTACTTGGTCCACAGGACTGCTGAAAAAAAAAACCCAGAAATTTTATCACGCAGCATTATATTGACACAGACATGGTTCAGCAATGGGGTCGGAGGAAAGGGTTGCTCACATGTTCAGTAACTGTAGTTCTTCAAAATGTTTGTCCCTATGGGTGTTTCTCTTAAATTATATCCATGTCCCTATGCCTCAGATGGGAGATTTTTGGTAGATGTGTCAATTTGGCCTGCACACGTGCTCTCCCTGTCTTGTACTTTGCTTGGAAACTGTCTAAAGCTGTACAGATGAACTGCCTTCAGTCCCTTTTCTACTGTAGAGCCCATTGATAGGAATTCTGATTTAGGGGGAAAAGTCAGCTAAAGGATGTAGACGATTTTTGCAGCAATTGATGGTGGGAGTGGTAGCTTGGGGCCTTGACCAGTGCATTGAAACTGGTGCTTTGATGTGGGCAGTTGTGGAGCTGAGGTTTGTGGGGCTGGCAGTCTTCCTTTACGTATTTGTTGCCTTTTTCATTGGGTTTCACAGTGTCGCTGTGGTGGAGGGCACTGGGCGGACTAGGACCTGTGTAGTGTCTGAGATTTACTGTCTCAGGCTCCTATATAGCAAAGCCTTCAAGCATGTGCTGCATTATGGAGCTGAATCAGGGCCTTTAAGGGCAAAATGGAATGACAAACAGTAGCAAGCCCAGTGATAGGTGGAGCATGAGTGCAGAAGGCAGCAGCAGCACAAGTAATGGGATTAATGAGACATTATCTGAAGCAATTAAATATCTGCATAGCATTCCAAGGAACTTTTCCCCCCTTGACAGCATCCAGAGCAGAGTGGCACTTTCAAGGCACATTCAATTAACATCTATGACTGTGGAGAAAAGCCTATATAATGAAAGGGAGAAACATTTCAATATATTTGGAATATATTGTGGCCAGATCAGCCTGAAAATAATTTAGAGTTAATTTTAAATGATACCATTTAGACAGAAGAGCCTGCCAATTATAAAAAAAAAAAAAAAAAAAGAGAGAATTAGGGGGCACAGAATATTTTAATTCAAAACTTGGATCTCAGAATGCAGCTTTTCATGGTTGCAGAGTAGCAAATGAACAGCTGTTCTCCAATGAAAGGAGACTGTCCAATATTAGGCCAGCAGATTTTGTTGGAGGGGGAGATCCTAATAACTCTAGAAAGAAGAGGGTTGATTTCACCTTCTGCTGGCCTTAAAGGATCACATTTGAGTACGGACATACTGTGAGTTCTCAGTGCACAGTTGATTGGCCCTTATGGCCTCCATCATACTTCTAATACTGGTTCGTTTTTTGTTAATGGGAAAATAACAGTGACAGATGTGTCAACTGGAAGATTAAGCATCTCTCATCTTTCTTCCTATCCCCCCTTTTTTTTCACCCCCAAAGAACTCAGCATGCCTGTGTTTACTCTTCCTTCTGAAGATAATATTGTAACACTGAGAATTATCTCACTTAGGCAACTGGTAATGTTCTGGAATAAATAGGAGGCTGTCACGTAATGCACACTGGACTATGATCTGTGTGACTTTTCTATTCACTCCTGCCCTGTAACTGTGTGGTTTGATGCAAAATATGTCATGCAGGTTCCTTTATAAATGCTCATAACATGTTCTGCATTATTGTTATAGTATCATGTTTCCTGCAGCATCATGTATGTGTACAGATGTGAAGCATGTTCCCAGGTATTTCACATAGTTCAGGTGGAAGGCAGACATTCAGGCTGCTTCTCAGGTGGAGGCTAAAGAGGTGCATGATGAAAACAATGCAAATTAAGCTCCCTAGCTCAGGCTAAAAGAAGATCACCTCAGGCCAGGAAGTTGGGGAGTGAGGGGGATTGGAAACAAATACAGACACTTTGAACTCTAAAGGGCTTTTTGCCAGAGAAACTCCATCCTAAAAATATCTCCAAGAAGGATTGGGCTCTGCCTATGGAGAGGCAGAGACCAGCTGTAGACCATCGCGGCCAAAGTTGAGTGGTGAGCTGGGCATATTTGAAGCAGTGACTTTGGGTTCGAATGCGTCTTGTATTTTTATTTGCTTGTGGTACCTTCTGACCACTGTATTAAATAACTGTGCATTGATTTTCTATATACTCACTTAAAATTATGTTCTAATGAATGAACTAATGTTTGTCTTATGTAAATCTGTGTGGACTTTAGAGAGGATAAATGATCAACAGCTGGTTGCATTCCTATCATTGGGCACAGGTCTGGTTTCACTGTATTAGTGAAATTGTCAATGCCTTCAGCAAGTTAAAAAATGCAGCTCCCTACACTAGTTAGATGGTTGTGATGGCATCAGCTACAGCAGGAGAAGCAACATGCTGAGTCTGTCCACTCTGGGTCTCAAGATGTTAAGACCCTCCTGTACACCTTTACTGATAATCAGGTAACCCCTGATTCTCCTCTCACTCTGGTGAGAATCACAAGTAACTGCTGAAGGCAATGAAGTGGAACAGAGGTGTGAGAGGAGAGTACCATGACACAGGTCTGTACCTGCATTGTGTTGAAACCTTATCCAACTCCAGCAAATGTCAAGGGGAGCCTTTCCCTTGACCTCAGAAGGGTTGGACTATAGCCTTAAAGGTGCCAAAGTCCTGTATCAGCTCTAGGCAGGTTTGCCAACCCTCATGTTATTTGATGTTTTACATAAAGCCCCAGTTCCTGGAAACGTGTGCTTATATGAGAATCTCAGCTTTAAAAAAAAACCAAAAAAAAAAACCAGTTGTTAGCCCCTGTAAGGCATCAAGCCATCCTGCCCTGTCCATCAGGAAGGGAAGCCATGCTCTCTCACTCCTGTGCACCTGAGGGTGCAGACAACTGGGAAATTAGCAGTTAAGCCAGGGTCCTGACCCCATCTATAGGCCATGCCATCTAAGCAATATCTAACCCCAGCCCTAAGGCAGTACAGGGCGAGGAAGCAGTCTCTAGCCCAAGCCCTCAGGCAGGGCAAGTCAGCAGTGTATGGACCCAGCCCTGAAGCAGGGCAGACCTCCCAAGCAGTCTGTAGCACTCAGAGGGGTAAGTCAGCGGTGTATACACCCAGCCTTCAGGCAGGGGAGGCAATCAAGCCATCTCTTGGCCCAAACGGGGCAGACAAACCATATAGGTATCGAAGGCTTTACAAGCCAGGATGCAGAGACCACCCCTAGAGCTGTGTAGGAAGTGGGGCGGTGAACACACGACCTACCAATGCCACTGTGTCCACACCCAGGTCCCTATCAATGGCAGAATGGTCTGCCACAGTGTCAGCAGGGCTCCAGCCTCAACTCTCTGACACCGCTGCAGGCCGCAACACAACTGGACTGGCATCCAACTCCCAGGCTATTTCCTTCCCCCTCTTTCTGGAGAGGTCCAGTAACTCCTAGAGGCCATCGGCAGACATCATATCCTCCCAATCACAGGCAGCCCATGGTGGATCCTGGTCCCAGGCAGCCTCTCAGCAGGGCTGTAGGTGGCCAGGAACTCTGACCATCCCTGTGGGGCAAAGGCCCCAAGCAGTCCTTCAGTGGTGCAGCAGTCAGGCCAGGGCCTCATAGCAAGTGGAGAGGCATTTTTCCTCCCCAGCAGCTTGCCCACAAGTGAGCAGGAGGCCTCTCCTTTTATAGTTCCTGTCCCACCCCTCAACTTCTGGTAGGGCAGGCAAGGTGGTTATGGCTCTGCCCACCAGGGCTCAGTCCACCTCTCCCTGTCCATTGGGGACAGAGGCCACATTGCTTCATTACAGCCCCACAAGGGTGTCAGATAAAAGCTTGAAAGCATGACCTGGGTGTAACCTAAGACTGCAGAAGAAGAAGGCAAAAGAGGAGAACCCCACACGCTTGGCATATTTTGAAAATCTGGTGATTTTCAAGTCAGTCTTGTGATTCCCTCCTAGTTTTTGTTTGAAGTGTTTCACTGTAGCTGTGTTGTCACACAATTTTAGAGAGACAAGTGGCAAGGAGGTAATTTCTTTAACTGGACCAGCACCAGTTGGCAAAAGAGACGAGGCTTTCAAGATACATAGAGCTTTTTCTCAGGTGGAAAGCTTGCCAATTTCACCAACAGAAATTGGTCTAGTAAAAGATATTACCTCCCTCACCTCATCGCTCATGATTCATGAACAATAGGGCTGGCAATATCGCTTCTGCACCTGTATAAATAAGAATTAAGGATGACACTGCGAATAGGTTTTATACTGGTAATCTGCACAAAAGTGAACGTTACTAGTAGGGATTTGCTGGAAAAAGTGAAAAACAGGCCAGGGAAGGGTTAGGGTCCCCTGCCTAGAGTAAGGCTTGACAAACCCTGGTGCCAGATGGCCATGACGATCAGGATTTGTACCCTAGCGCCTAGCTGCGCTGTGGAAATGCAGTGAAGCAGTGCCCTCTGGCAGTCAAAAATAAAACTGCTCTTGCCTACCTGGGATCCAATTTTGTTGAGCCCTAGCCTAGAGAGTGACTGGATGGGATATATAAGAAAGAGGAAGCTAGGCCTGGGGGTACAAAGTGGGTCCTCTATTCTTCTGCATGGTGAAGGTGGGGAAAAAGATTTTGGGGACTGCAGCCAATGTTTGTCAGCAGAGCTGATTTCTTCTGTGTTACTTATCTCTTGTGTGCCCTACAGAAACAGCTTGAAAAGGATTTCAGTGTAGTGTTTTCTTTCCTCACTGAACTGGTATAACAGCCCACTAGATGACATGCTGTTCCATGCTATTGAATGCATTGCACATCAGTTTTACGTTGTAAGAAGATCACTCTGCAAGACTGCCCTGAAAAGACTCCATCCGCCCTGCCCTTTTGGCCCAACCACCCACACAGTGTATCCATGCAAAGAACTCCACCTGACAATTTTCATTTGTCTCAATCCTACAAACAACTGTTATTAAAAAGATAAACCCAGATTGCCACTGCTTCGTTATTTAAAAAAAATAAAATAAAAACCAATTGTAATTAAAGTTTACAACAGTAAAATTATGTTACATTCAGACAAAATGTCTTTGGTAATGGACTGTATTCAGTGAACTCTATTATGTGACAGTAACAAAGGGAACTAATTATTTCTAGTTTTTAGCACTCATATTGTTCAGAATACACAGATTTCAGTCAGACATTTAAGGCTGGCAGTTAAAAAGGTGATTACAGTTTATATCAGCCATTCTTCTCAACGTAACTGCAAGCTAATGGATAATTTTTATTACTTTAAATACTTTCATCTTTAAAGTTATACTTGCTGGCTTGTTTATAAGTTAATTGCGATTTCTGGGGATTTAGTTTTAATAAAAACAAATTCAGAGCACAGAATGGTAGTAAGAGGAAAGTTATAAAAGGAAAGAAAATATATCCAGTTGCAAAGCATCCTGTGCTTGCTACTATAAAGTCAACAATTGCCAGCAATTACCATGTTGGCATCTGAAAAATTACATTTTATACTCAAAATAATCAATAACTGCAGTATTTCAGATACCATTGCACCATAAGTGAGAGCAAATGTTTACCTTTTAATGGTAACAGCTGTATATGTGTATATTATCATTAAAAGCTCAGCATCAGATTATGAACAGACTAATACCTCACATTAGTCTGATGGCATTTCACTTAAATAGAAAAGTAGCAGAACGATGACAACCCAGCCCATTTATGCAAACTTGGATGTAGAGAATCCCTGGGTTTTATGTTAGGCAGTTAGGCACATTTGAAGGGAACTGTCTTTTCCACATCTCCTCCTCAACAAATGAGAGCTGATAAAGCAGAATCAGTAGGCAATGAATAACCAGATGGAAACTGCTGCATGGTAGTCAGTTATAAACTATTATTCCTCTTTTACAGGTGGTGAAGCTATGAATTTTTTAGAACAGGCAAATACTGAAGTCAAGGTATAAATATCTTCTCTAAAACTTGCATTGATTTAGTGGGGCTTGGAACCCTCCTGTGGTTTCTACAAAGTTACTTCTCCTCTACTACCGTTGTCATCATGTCGTAGATTTCCTTAAATCCTGGTAACTCTTGTCAGTCTTTGCAAATTTAAATTAAGCTAAAGCACGTCACAGTTCATTCAGGGTTCAAAGCCACTTGAGACTCCTTCCAAAAATTCAAAAGTAAAGTCCAATGAGCATAAGTGGCCCCAACTCCTAAATCATGGATTAAGCATATCACTTAGAGACAACCCCATGACCCAGGCAAAAACTTTTCATTGCTGAGAACTTCCCAGCTACTGAACAATTTCCCATCACACCTGGCTTGATCGCTGTGAGATCTAAACAAAGATTCTGAACAGACTCCATTGTAGAGACATGTATGCTCAGAATTTCTGATTAGATTATATGGAGGAAAGTGTGTTTTATTTTGTTTTGTTTTGCAAATGCAAACCTCAAATGGATTTGCCTTAACACACTCTAAACTATGAACATTTTGGGTTAAGACAAAAGTTTTAAAGGCTGAGAGAGGTGGGGATATAAAGGATGTTATAATTCAGTGTTGACTGAAGTAGTTGCTACTGTGTCCACTATAATAAAGCATCTGTTCCTACTTATTATACATTGGTCTTAGACTGATTAAAACATAGGAACTCCAGCTGGGACCATACGGGTCACTTGAACAAGCTGTGATAAATAATGTGTTGTGCTTCCACCAGCTGTGATGGAATCAGACGTTCTGGTATGCACTGTGTACAGTAGTTAGTTATTGAAGTTACATATCTTGTTAGGGAAGATCAGAATGGACAACGTAAACATTGAAAAACAGAGAAGCAGCAGGCATATGCATATTAAAGAATTCTTTATCTATAACCTCAATAAAAATAAAAATCACACATACCTGTGCTTGCAAGGTATGAACCAACAGGTGAGAACGATATACAATTTGTCTTTGCTATCATCTATCCTCTCTAAATATTCAAAGAGAAGGGAAGAGCCTAAAGAATGTTTAAGGAAAAAATATGCCTTATAGTTACAGACACAAGCAAAGCAATCTAGTTAGTTTTACAAAGAAAAACTTATGGGGTGATTTGATCACAATCTACAAGTGCCTACTAGGAGAAAAAAATGACAATGGGGTCTTCAGCCAAGCAGATAAATACATAACAATACCTTGTAGTTGGAAGCGGAAGTTAGACCAATTTAGACTGGAATTAAGGTGCAAAGTGTTAACAGTGAGGGTAATTAACCATTAGACGGATAAATGAAAGCTGGACTCTCTTTCACTGATGATATAGGATTTTTTTCCTAAAAAGATATGCTATAATTCAAACAGAAATTAATTCAGGGAAGTCCCATGGCTTGTATTATGCAGAAGATCAGATTCGATGATCACAATCTGACTTTTTAATCTATGAAGATCTATTTGGCTACAGTTAATTACCTTAATTATACAGGGTGGATGCTACGTATATATCTGAAAACACTAGTCAATGAGGCAATATTTCCATTTGTTGCATATATTATTTTGATAGATCCCCTAACGAACTCTTTTGGACTTGACTGGCAAGTTAGGTCGACTTAAGGAGGCTTAAGTCAACCTAACTTAAGCCCTGTCCACACTAGGCTTTCATTAGGTTGACTTAAGAAAATCATTAAGTCGACCTAATGAAAGCTTAGATCGACTTAATAAGAACTGGAGGGTATTCTAACTAACCCTCCATAGGTCAATCTAACCCTTCCTTAGGTTGACCTAAGGCCTGTGTGGACACATAAGTCCACTTTCTTAGGTCGACCTAAGGGAAGTTAGGTCGACTTACTAAGTCCCGGTTAAGGGTAACCACTTTGTTAAGTCAAGTTAATAAGGTCAACTTTAAGTCGACTTAAAATTTACCTTATTAAGTCGACTTAACAAAGTCGACCTAACTTTTCCTAGTTTAGACATAGCCCAAAAGAGGGCAGAACCTCACACGCTGCTGACAAGCAAAGAGAAGCTGACAGATAACTTAGTGGGGCACTGGCTACTCCCCCTAATGCAAGGGAAACCACAACTGACTTAAATCTAATACAACTAGATCTGTGCCATCTGCTCCCATGCCCCAGAACTAGAAGTGTACAAAGCAGGCCTGCGGCATGGCCAAGGCTGGGAGAGGGTGTGGCTAAAAAGTATCAAGTACCTATTGAAGAACTTCTGCTGGTGTAAATTAGAACAACCCATGGATTGTACCAAGCTACATCATGGGCCAAACTGGCTTCAGAAATGGTGGAGCAGAAAGGTGTCTCAGAGTCACCACTCCCCATCCACTTCTGGGTCTGCCTGGAGAGTAGCTGCTAGGCCAAGCCCAGGGAACTCTTCTACAGTGATGTAAGCTTAAGTTCTGGTGTCAGTGTGGAGCGCTCTCGGTTTCAATTAACTGCAATGGGAGTGCTAGGTGCTCACCACTTCTGCTTTGACTGCAGAGCTAAGCCCGTCTGCAAAGCAAACACAGCAGTACAGGTGAGGCTAATTAAATGAGAGCTATCTCTTCACTCTGGAAGGTCCATGACCTAAAAGATACAGAGAACAGATTAAATGGGGTGTCTGTGTCTGTTAGCATTTCTGTCTCTTTGTTCAGGAGGCCTTTTCCCCCCGGGCTAAGCACCACATCACTGTCAGGGGGGCCGGGGGTGCTTTCTTCAGCTCCACAAAGAGAACCACATGCAAGCCTATGAGCAGGCATAAGAGCCTTTGAAGCCATTGGATTGAGTCTCACCAGCCTACAGTATGTAATCTGATAGCATCCTGGAGATCACGCTCTCTCTCCCAGACACAACACATACTTTTTTAGCTACACTGGGAGAGCAAAGATTTAAACCTCCCTTTCTTATTCAGGATCCTCATTAAGGGCAGCAGTGGCTAAACCTCTCTTTTCTATAGGCTCAGTGTCACCTGAAGAAAGCAGCTGCAATCACACAGAAGATCTCTGATAGAGTTTCTGATGAAATTATTGTTCTCCCTTTCATTTACGGCCTCTGCTGATGCAATTCTTCATGTGCTGGAAGGAGTGCAAGCAGAAGTCAATGTTAAAACCATCTTTCACAATATGTCTCTCCTTTCTTATGCAGCTTCTTAAAGGCAGCTAGAACAGATAGATTAGATGGGTTTTACTGAATATCTCTACACTGCAATTAAAGCCCTGTGACTGGCCCAGGCAAGCTGACTCAGGCCCGTGGAGTTGGGCTAAGGGGCTGCTTAATTGCAGTGTATTCATTGAGCTTGGGCTGCAACATGAGCTCTGGGACTCTTCCAACTTGTAGGGTACTACGGTGCTTCTACACTGGCAACTTAGATCAACTTAAGGACGCTTAAGTCGACCTACACAAAGCCGCGTCCACACTGGGCTTTCATTAAGTCGACTTAAGCGCTTCCTTAAGATGACTTAATAACAGTTTAAGTCGACTTAATAACACCATCTCTGAAGGTCAACTTAAGCTTAAAGTCAACTTCTTAAGTCGACTTAAAGCCAGTGTGGATGGAGAATAGTGCTAAGTCGACCTTATTAAGTCAACTTAAAGCCAGTGTAGATGGCTATGTCTACTGTTAAGTCGACTTAACAAGGTCAACTTTAGGTCGATTTAAAGTTGACCTTGTTAAGTTGACTTAACAGAGTCAACTTAGCTTTACAAGTATAGACGTAGCCCTAGAGTCCATGATCCAGCCTAAGCTCGGAAGTCTATGCACTGCTCAGGGGCTGCTTTTTGTGGGTTTTCTGACTGTGTGAAGACACAATCACGCTATCTTTGAAAACACCTCATATGTGCAGTATCACTCTCATGTTTTGCACAGAGGGCATCAAGCCCTTGTTATATGCAAACCCCCACCATGTCAACAAGCTCCCAATTGTGTACTTAAAGGCGGTTCCTATTATTCAGCCTATGGCCTATGCACCTGGCCCAATACCCTATGCCACCACAGGTTCAAAGCCTGGCAATCTTATACTCAATTCTTCTCCTTCCTTAGCCAATGCACTGAATACTAGGCAGCAGGCTGTGTGTCTGATGTTACTTTAAAATCCTTCTCTGCTCAGTTTGTACATTAAGGGCCAGGTTTTGAAAAGGACTCACACAAAAGGCATGGGGATTGTTTTCATGTTGCTCTTTCTAAAAACAATAGGTGTCTCCTCTATCCTTGCAATATTTGCCTCCCCTCTTGCTGATGGCTAGTTGCCAGCCCTCCCAACACAACTAAACTCAAATGGTGAGACGAGTAAGTGGTTGACTAAGTGTGGGATTTAGGGATTCCTGCAGGTGTTGAGTGGGAACGTTGAGAGAAGCTCAACTCAGCACTCTGAAGGTCCAACTGAAGTAAACAGGAGTTGTGTCTAGGCATGGACTGAGTAAGGGCTTTGGCATAGTAGTCCCTTTCTTTCTTTCTTTCTTTCTTTCTTTCTTTCTTTCTTTCTTTCTTTCTTTCTTTCCAAGCTCATAGTGGGTGGGGGGCCTGCTACTTGAAAGCCACCAGAACTGCTCTCATTGAGTGACAGGTGAGCAGGAGATGTTTGAAAGCTTCCCAAGTGGCATTTATGTAGACAATACTCAGCTCACCCTGGTCGCAGCTTCTAACTATGGAGGACTGTGAAAACCTAATTCACTCTGGTAATTACTCTTTTGTTTTTAAAGATTGGTTGTTATGTCCATTAAAGCTCAAGGATCCATAACAACAAAGCAACCGAATGAATAGACTGACTGAAAAGCAGTAGAACCTTCTAATCACTTGCTTTGGACAATATAGAGGGCTTAAATCTGCGCTGCCACTCCAGAATACAAAGCCAGAAGAAAAACAGCTGGTTTCTCTTGAAAATCTGAAAGAGCTGGGTTTTCTGCACAATCCTTCTCTGTGTCTCTGGATAGTTGCAATATTTTGCTTTTATGCTTTCAGCCTGCGTCTGATGGCTTTGATTTGGTTACATATCAAATTAGTCTATGCCGCAGAGTGAGCTCTTCAGGAAGTGCAGCAGTGTCACATTTCCTGTACACTCTTCAGGCGGGCTTTGCTTGTCCTGTGACAGTCTTCCAGTTTGGCACGGAAACAAAAGAGCCCAGGATAGGGTTTATCTTGAAACCAGTCTTGTTCATCAAAAAGATATCTCAAGATTACATGGTAGCGCTTTAGAGTCACCTGACCCCTTGCGTTTTTTGGGATCCTACCCATGGTGCATGGAGCTTAAGAGAACTCAAAAGTTGCAGACTGAATTTCATGTTCACCATGCTAAGACCAAACCAACTTGAAAATGAAAGTGAAACTCATGGGCTGCAAAATGTGATAAGAATGAATGTTGAAATCCAGGGGGGCGTCTACACTTACAAATTAAGTCAACCTAATTTAATCTGCGTCTACACTACATTTTCCTTAAGGAGATTTAAGGAACATTAAAGTGGACTTTATAAAACCTACTTTAAAGTCGACTTTACTGACTAAGTCAACTTTATTAAGTCGATTTAGCCAGTGTAGTCACAGATTAGCCCTAAATCGACTTTAAATTGACTTAAAGGGCTCCAGGGCTCCCCCACTGCCCTCCCTGCCTTGGTGGCTGACACAGGGAGAGCCTGGCGTGCCCCCCCATAGGGCAGGACAGAGCCCTGCCTATCCTGCTCCTATGCCCTGCCAGTGTCCCTGTCCTGCTCAGCCCCCATTGTACCCAGGTACAATGGTGCAAATGCTGAGCCCCCTGGCACTTGGCAAGGGGTGCCCCCACTGCCCCCATGAACCAGTTCCATGTCCACCTAGCCCCTAGAAGTCGACTTAGGCATCCAGTGTGGACACTCTAAGTCGTTTTGGCAGGGTCCCCTTCAAGTCGACTTAATTTTTGAGTGTAGACATGCTAAGTCGACTTAACAAAGTCGACTTAAAGTCAATTTATATTGACAAGTGTAGACGGAGCCCAGGAGAATAAGAAAACAAAACAAAACAGTAATTTTCATAGGATTCTCAAGTCTCTAAGGTAATTCCAAACTTATTCTAGCAAAGATGGGTAATAGCAAATGTATGTGTTAGTTAGTACATAAGGAATATAGATTCACAGATTCCAAGGTCAGAAGGAACCACTGTGAATATCTAGTTTGACCTGCTGTAGAAGAGGCACTAGAACTTCCTCCAAACAATTCCTTGGGAAAAGCACACAGGCAGAATTCAGCAAGTGCTTTTGGGCAGAATTAAATTAGAAGATAGTGAATGGGGAAAAGGATGTGTAGAAAAGAGGAATCTGCCGAAAAGTACTTTCACAATAACGCCATCGCATGGGGTGAACTCAACTGCCACAGCCAGTATTTTGATAAATAATGAAAAAAAAGTTCTGCAGGACTCCTTGTAAAGTAAAGAAAGTGCACAGTGCTTTAATACAACATTTTGTGAGTATATCTGTTGTGTTTCATTGCTTCGATAGACTTAGGAACAGGAGTACTTCTACTGACAGTTACGAATCTCTCTGCTTGATTAATTCAGTGATACAATATCAGGGGCTTGACCTTGAAACATATCCTAATGTCATTTTCATCTACTCCTCACGTCCTATCACTTCAATGTCCCTATTTAGCCTCTACTATATCTCCTCTCATGTAAATAATAAATCTGTCTTTTTCAGTGAAAAGTCTGAGCTACCTCAGTGTCCCATTTATGTGAAATGGCTGTTACACTGATGGTAGTAAACTAAACTGTTGTAAATTTTCTGCCTAGGATTATTTTTTTTTCTGATAAAATATATCTATTTTTTCTATATCCATCCCGATAACCATTGTTAAAAAAGGACAGCTTATAAATATTTGATTTACTGTCGATCTAGCCACAGCACCAAAGTTGAAATTATAGCCTAAAGTACTGTTTGTCACTGAGGACAATACATTTTATCAAGTAACTTTGAATTCAGTTCTGAAGCACGCAGAATTCTGCTAGGCATAAAAAGTAGGCAAGATGAACTTTGGGGTATATGTTCATCATGGGGTATCCACCCACCTCATTTCCACTCCCACCAGTAGAACAGTGGCCATCACACACACTCCATTATAACTCTGGAGCTAGTATTAACGAAGACCTAGTCTCACAGACCTTTGGCAAAATTTCCATAATTTAAGCAAGGACTACAGGATGGGTGTTCATAATGAAGAGTAACATGAAACTGGCATACCATCTAGCCTATGCATTGAATATGCAATGCAGGATGTACTTGTGATCAGTGCATCCCATATTTGCATCTTACACAGTATTATAATAATCTTTTTACAAATTATGCCTTGTGAGGTACCAATCACTCACCATGCAATAATATCATGCTGAAATGTGTGTAGAAATATTAAGTGTAAAGTTATGGAATGGCCCCCCACCTCTCACCCGCCAATGATGTAAAAAGTACTGGTTCAAACTCACTTAACCTCAATTAGGTAGAACTGGTCAAGCAAGCTTGTCTTAAAAGGATGTGGGTTTACTTCAGTTTTCATATAAACTCTGAAGAGAGTCCTCAGACAGAAAGAAGGGGAAGAAAGAAGGCAAAGAAAAATCTGCATTTCAGCATACACAAGTGAAAAGAAACAGCTTAACACTTTTTTCTTCACCAGACTCCAAGTCTCCTTGCTCTCAGCTGGAAAGAAGTTTAACTAGAAATCATGCACAAGAAAATGCTTTTCAAAGGGTGACAACCATAAAAGCAAGGGGAAAAAACACCCCAGGTTCTCTCTCCCTTCACAGCTTTCACCTAAAAAGACAAACATTTTCTTTACTCTTTCATGAAAATAAATCCAGTGTTGTGAATAGTTTGGGTAACTCCATTTAAGGTGGCGAGTTGCCATATACTGTCCGCTTATAGGGTCAATAGACCTAAAGCATCTCAGTTGTCCAGGAAAGGGCTGAACAGAGCAGAACACACATTTTGGGGGAGAGAGGGAGATGACTCAGGACTGGGAGTGTCTGGGGGTCACCCTGCATGTAGTAACCAAGCCCCAGGGTGCGTCTACACTTGTAAATTAAGTCGATTTAAGCTTGCTTAAGTCGACTTAATTTACTCTGCGTCTACACTACACTTTCCTTAAGTCGACTTAAGCAGCTTGCTTTAGTCGACTTAAGGAAAATTAAGTCGACTTTATTAAACCTGCTTTAAAGTCGACTTTAGGCTTAAGTTGACTTTAGAAAGTTGACTTAAGCCAGTGTAGACCTGAAGTAGCCCTACCCACCCTGCCTCTATGCCCTGCCAGGGTCCCTGCCCCCCTTTGCCCCATTGTACCCAGGTATAATGGGGCAAAGGCTGAGCCCCCTGGCACTTGGCAAGAGGTGCCCCCCCCCTGCCACCATGGATCTGCCCAAGATCCCCCTAACCCCTAGAAGTCAACCTAGGCATCCAGTGTGAACGCTCTAGGTCGACTTTGTAAGTTCCCCCCCTAAGTCAACTTTAAATTTAAGTGTGGACATGCTAAGTCAACTTAACAAAGTCAACTTAAAGTTAACTTTGTTAAGTCGACTTAGCTAAAGTCGACTTAAATTACAAAGTGTAGACATAGCCCCAGTGTGGCTAGCATTTGAGGTCAGAGTTGCTGAACCAAAACTGCGGCCACACACAGACACTCAGGATGTAACCTACACACTGGCTGGCTATTTGTGAGTATCTCTGCTGGGATCTACAGCAGCAAGGCATTGTCAGGCATCCAGGGTGTAAAGCAGCGGTGGCAAATTCCTCCGTAGTCTGAATTGCACACCAGAGTGTCTTGGAATCACAGCACCTTCTACCCCACACCTAATCTCTGCTTGTCGCCTCCATTCTCAGGAGCACACAGGACACTGAAATGCAAGTCCCTTCACACCTTCAAGAGCATTTGAAATGCAATATGTATCTCGTTCTAGACTTGCTAACCATGGCAGTGTTTCTCTTAGTTATGTGCTGGAAGTATTTTTAAGAGATCTACAGTTTGCAAACCACATCCTTAATAACATCCTAATACCTGGCAAGTGGCCTGCAGGAATGTATCATTACTGTAGGCTGAATCCCTACTCTGGGAACACTTCCACTTAAGTTACAGTGTCTGTGTTTGTATATACTTGCCATGTAATTATCAACAGAATCATATACATACCTGTGCCTCTAAGTCTGAAATGAATCATCTCCAAACTAATTGCTGGTCGCCATGGCTTCCATGAGTCCATTAATGACTGTAGCAAAGAGAAAATCTGAATGTTAATAAAGGAATAAACAGCTTACAAGGGACCAAATGAGAGTGAAGAGCAATCTCAGGCTGTTATTTATGTGCATTAGAGCCTGACCCCAAACCTACTAAAATCCATGGAAAATTTCCATTCAAGCCCTGAATGCCTCCACTAAATAATGGTTTGGGTTAGAGGTAATTGTAATAACAAGAACAATTATGCACTTAAGTTGTATATAGCATCCTCAAGTCATGTTACAGGCATGAATACTTACAGGCCTGTGGGCGAATTACTGTACCTGCCTTAATGATAAGAAATACACTGAGGCACAAAGGCTATGTCTACACTGGCAATTTAAGTCGACTTAAGGAGGCTTAAGTCGACTTAAATTAAACCACGTCTACACTAGGCTTTCATTAAGTCAACTTAAGAAGTTCATTAAGTCGACTTAATGAAAGCTTAAGTTGACTTTATAACTACCACTCATTAGGTTGACTTAACCCTTAAGTTGACTCGTTAAGTCGACTTAAGGATTGTGTGGACGTAGAGTAACACGTAAGTCGACTTTATTAAGTCGACTTAAGGGTGGTTAGGTCACCTTAATAAAGTGGACTGAGTCGACTTAAAGCTAAGTCAACTTAGTCCAATTTGTTAAATTGACTTTAATAAGTTCGACTTTAAGTCATTGCACCTATAGCTGAAAATTTGTCTCTCCCGATTATTTTAATTTTGTTAGGGTAGTCAATCTATTTCATAGACTGGATGAATATACCTCACATAAAAGTAGAGGCACTTGCTTTTCAACAGCCAGGATAAACTGAAATAGAGATGGGATTTTTTTTTTAACTCAGGCTTACATCATATATCCTTTATTTCTATAGTTTTGCATGCTGTAATCTACCATTCTATCTGAATCATGGTTGGTCTCCCTTGGGTATCTCCTGATCTGCTATATGGCTCATGAATTGTAACTTAATATTCCTACTAGCTTGCAGCTTTCTCCAGGGGTTTGGAGGTAGGGGAATCTAAATCATGAAGAGTACTGAGATTTTGAAAGCCTTTTCTTCTCTCCATGGAACTACCCAGATTACCAAAGGCAGCAAGATATATAGAAATTTAAAATGCAAATCTTATTTGTAGGAGTCTTAATAAATAAATATGGAAATATAAACCAAGATTAAGTCTTCAATTATGATAGATTCAAATATAAAAGCTAATGCTGCTGAGAAAAAAAAGAGGAAGGCTGAAATGATCAGCCTTTACCTTGAATGTCCTGAACTGGTCTCAAACAAGGATAATTAGGAACAAGTTTGTCTATCAGTGGATCATTATAAAAGGATGAAGAGTAGCCTTACATAGATAGGACCTACAGCACATTCAAATGCAATTAAATCACATGTGTGCACACATACATGAACACACATCCTTTTAACCTCCAACTAATTTGTATTAGAATTTTTGAATTTAACCTCCAACTAATTTAACCTCCAACTAATTTGAATTAGAAGCCAGGCACACATTAACAGGGAGGGTCATTAACCATTGGAACAAACTCCCAAGGAAAGCGGTGGATTTTGCATCTCTCAATGTCTTCAGATCAAGACGGGGTCCTTGCTTGGAAGAAATGCTTCAGCTAAACGCAAGGGATTCTGCTCAATGTAGGGATAACTGGATGAGACACCGTGGCCTGTTTTATGCATCAGGTCAGAATAGATGGGCATATTGGTCCCTTCTGCACTCAAACCCTATCAGTCTGCGAATCTGATCCATGTGACTGATTTCTGTGAGTGATTCTCCCCTGGCATGTTGTGAGCACAGCCTGAGATATCATGACACTAATGAGCAATGATGCATTACTTTGTGGGTATCTAGCGCACTGGAGGCCAGCTTGATTCAGGCTATTGTAATACAAATTATTAATAAACATATTGCTTCATCTAGGTGTTGTTGGCAGCAGAATGGTCCATGCTCATTTTTCTAGGAATCCTTCTGAAATTTTAAATAACAACAGTTTAAACCCTTCACCCAGAAACTTGGGAAACTATATACCACCCTGGGTGCCTTTCCTATGCAACAGCTGCCCACCCAGAAGCACTGAGTCCAGGGGGTTAAAATATAAGAGGAAAGGAAAGAGAAGACGCAGAAAAAATTTGGGTAAACCAACAATAAATAAATCAGCTATCTGCTAGATAGGATTCCAACCCATCCCAGGTGTCCTCAGTCCTCCTCTCATGCTTATGAGTGGCTAATACATTGTAGCCACTTCCCTCGTCCTCCACTGCTTCTCATTCACAGTTTGCAGACCAGGGTTGGCAGAGTTCAAACATTCAGGCAAGTCAATCACAGCCCCTACTGGAAGCTCTGCTGAGGACTCTACCACAGGGCATGATTCAGCTCTGATGGCCAGGAAGGGAGGCCTGCACTGAGCCCCTCACATAGGCTATGTCTACACTTGTTAATTTAAGTCGATTTAGCTAAGTCGACTTAACAAATTCGACTTTAAGTAGACTTTGTTAAGTCGATTTAGGATGTCCACAGTTAAATTTTAAGTCGACTTAGAGGGGACCCTACAAAATCGACCTAGAGCATCCACACTGGACGCCTAGGTCAACTTGTAGGGGCTAGGTGGACCTGGGACAGGTCCACGGTGGCAGGGGGGGCACCCCTTGCCAAGTGCCAGAGGGCTCAGCCTTTGCCCCATTAAACTTTGGTACAAAGGAGCAAAGGGGGACAGGGACCCTGGCAGAGCATAGGGGCAGGGTGGGCAGGGCTCTGCCCTGCCCTGTGGGGGGGCATGCCAGGCTGTGGCTGTGCCAGCCACCCTGGCAGGGAGGGCAGTGGGGAAGCCCTGGAGCCCCCTAAGTTGACTTAAAGTCCACTTAGGGCTACTCCACATCTACACTGGCTTAAGGCAACTTTGTAAAGTCAACTTAAGCAGCAAGTCAACTTAAAAGGAGGTTTTACGAAGTCGACTTAATTTTTCCTTAAGTCGACTTAAGCAGCTGCTTAAGTCGACTTAAGGAAAGTGTAGTGTAGACACAGCGTAAATTAAGTCAATTTAAGCAAGCTTAAATCAACTTAATTTACAAGTGTGGACGCACCCATTGTCTGCTAGTGTCAGAGACAGCAGCCCATGTCCCTTCAGCTCCATCTGGTGAGTCAGCACTGGCCACAACTTAACAGCTATCTCAGCTCTGGCATAGGCAACCCTTAAAAAGCCCATACAATCATGAAAGCACATCCCTCCCAAAGCCAAAATTTCTTTCCCCCATTGTTCCTTTGTCCAGGCACTGGCTCCCAGAGATATTTGGCTGTGATCGTAGTAAGGGTGACCCCCTCACTCCAGAGACATCTGGTGTAATTCTCTTCTCCTTGCATTACGCAGCGGGGCCAATAGCATTTAATTGTCCCCCAAATCAAAACTCCATTGTATTTTAGCCAAAATGTGACCAACTGTCATATAACTGAATGCAAATGTGGCCTGGCCCATGCAGTCATTGCCCCCTGGCTCTCCCATTGCCAGATGGAGTCCCTCTGGATTCCCTCCTCATCTGCAGTTCTCAAGCAGCTGTGGAGCTCTCATCTCCCATTTCACTGGCACATGTCAACAGACAGCTTCCTACTCAGCTGCCCCCTGCTCCAGTTGTGATGACTTGGCAAATGGGCACTCTTCAGCATGCCCTTGCTCCATGCTGTGGTCATGCCCTCCTGTGGTCCACTTTCACCGACTCTTCTGCACTTCTCTTTGTTATTTGCTCTCTTTTCCTTTACAGGAGACTGGTTTTATTTCCCTTGTTCCCTCTTCCATTACCATACTCCCACTAGTCTGCATGGTGCTCTGGATAAGGGCATTAATGCCCCTATTGTGGGCATGGCACAAAGTCCATAGCTTAGATGATGTCTTACTGGAGTTGGTCTCCGGTGCACTCATGGCTCAGGTTAAGGACAAGCAAAAATGCAAAGGAGTGATATTTCAGTTAATAATCTACAGCCCTGAGCTCATGAGCAGCCACCTGCAAGGGAAGAAGCTAGGGTAATGGAAAGGAATCTGAAATCCACCTGTGAGCTGCCACCACAGTCCCTTTAACTCACATGTGAAAAATGACATCTCTCGTCACTGAAATAGACATTGTGCCCCATCCATGACAGAGTAAAGAACATCTCATGGGGAGGGAGTAACTTGCACAATGCAATGACATGTGATATGCACAATACGACATGACATGCGATATTCTTCTCTCTGCACTCCTAGTCCATACCAGGTGTGTCAAACCAGGAAACCTGACTACATTTTCAGAAGGATGCTGTTCACATGGTCAAGAGGCTAATCTGTTAATGCAAAAAAGATCCCAGTACTTACAGCGTTTCCCTGCTGGTAACTCTCCTCTTTTGTAGAGCAGTCAAAGCTATAAGGCAACTGATATCCAAAAGATAATCAGTGTTCATCAGGAACAGCATTTTGCACCACAAAGGAGTCTAAAATGTGGTTCCCTCTCCTATTTAATGCTTGCTGATTATGCTTTCCATTGTGTGTTATGTGACTTGTTTAGGAGGTAGAGGGAAGCAGGGGGAATGTTGTCTCCTTAATGAACCACATATATGGACATACAGTTATATCTGTTACGTGAGGGGAAAAAAGAAATGTTAAAATCAGTCTAAGTGGTAAAATTTCTTTAAGGCCTGGCTTGATAAAGCTCTGGCTGGGATAATTTATTTGGAGTTGGTCTTGGTCTGAGCAGGAGGTTGGACTAGATACCTCACGAGGTCACTTCTTCTATGAATCATCTTCTATGATTCTATGATGGGTTTATTGATGCTTAAATCACCATGATGCTTTGAATAAATGGAAACTAAAATAAATATTTACACTAGTTTTAGAGGGCTATGGAAAATATTTCTTCTGCTTTCTGATCCGATCTTGGTTGACCTCAACTCTTACACTAAAGCTCTTTCCAAAGGGATTTGCTGTTTACACCATACATACTGGTGTAATATGACCCACTGCAGCTGATAACCAGTCTGAGTTACACAGCTAAGGTAAAAGAACACAGCATGTAGAAACAGGTTGTAAAAATACCCACAAATAGCAAAGATATCCAGAGTACTTCTTATGCATTGAACATACATATAATTAGCCTACTAGATAGATTCCTCCCTAATTTCAATGAGCAATAACAATATAGACATCAGTCCAGCTTTAATGATACCTTTTCTCAAGTATGTACATATGCAATCCAAGTATCTAATCTAAATTTCACTGGAGAAAAAGGCTGTCTATAAGGCAAGAATATAGCAATTATACATGGCCCCACTAATAAATATTCTTAGCTTTTTCAAATAGCCACAATTTTCTGAAGCAGGGCTTTTACATTCTTGCCAAAATGTCATTATATATCAGGGAGGGGAGACATATAGTTTGACATATTAAGATGCACAGCTATCAACACCATAAGTTGTGCTCGAAATTTTAATAACCATGATCCAGATCCTCAAAGGCATTTAAATGCCTAACTTCCATTGAAAGAATATTTTTAAGAATCTGGATCTTAGCGCATAAAACTAAGTTCCTAACTCCTTACTTGGGCATATACATAAGTGATCTGATTATTAAAAGAGCTGAGCAAGTAGTGGCTGGTTCCTTTTGGAGTAAACTGTGTACACTGCAGCTTCAGAATCATGTTGTATCAGCAATTTCTACTGTGGCATGCTAGCTATTGTCATAAATGTGGGAGAAAGTGGATTAGAGGCAGAGAGAAGCAACAGGGAATGGAGACCAAACAATTACAATTGTAAATGTGGATTTGTTATGAGATTGTTTTATGGAGAAATAATATCCTCTATGGAGTTAAAGCTGCCTTTTAGATTATATTATAAACCTAACCTAACTTTCTGTCTTTACTATGTGAAGTGTGAATAACTTTTAAAATTAGACTTTAATCGAGAAAATAGCCCTGTGCAGTAGATCTCAACTAAGGCTCCAATCCAGAAAAGCAGTTAAGCATGTAATTTCTTCCATACTCAGAAAAGCACATCAGCTCATGCTTAACATAAGCACGTGAATGGCCCTGTTGACTTTAAAATAAAGCATGTTCTTAAGTGATTTTCTAGACTGGATTCTAGAGGAATCCAGTAGATCATGTCAATAGTAAATAAACAATAAAGTAAGTACAACTTATTGACTGTATCTCTCTTCTTAATATTTTTGTATTGAGATGCTCTATTTCCTTCTATGTGTAGGTTCTCTTACTGTCATTGTTATTATTATTATTTACGTGTATCGTTAGCACCCTACTGGACAAGATGGGTGCATCTACACTTACAAATTAAGTCAACTTAAGGAGGCTTAAGTCAACTTCAACTACTCCACATCCACACTGGGCTTTCCTTAAATCGACTTAAGCAGCTCCTTAAGTCAACTTAATAACACCTCGATTTAGGTCGACTTAATGCTTGAATCGACCTTATAAGGTCAACTTAAGCCAGTGTGGATGGGGATTGGCGCCTAAATCCACTTTATTAAGTTGACTTAAAGTTGTTAAGTCAACTTAATAAGGTCAAAAAGGGACTATATCTACACTTAAAAAGTTAAGTCAACTTTTGTTAAGTCGACTTAATAAGGTCAACTTTAAGTTAACTTAAAGTCGACCGTATTAAGTCGACTTAATAAAGTCAACTTAACTTTTCAAGTGTAGACATAGCCAATGACTCTGATAATGCAGAGCTCTAGCTAGGGAAAGGTGCCTGCAGGAATGTAGCAGAGAAAGCCCTTTCCATCCAGGTGCACCTGTTCCAACCCCCAGAATGAACACACAAAACTAGGCTAGTACAGTGAATATAGGAAAGGGAAACATTCCTTTACAGAGGGATGAATGGAGAAAAACAACAGAAGGAAAGCCTGGGGGAGTGGTAAAGCAGGGTTATATCCAACATAAGGCCTCACAGGCTCAGTGGTGCCACAGACTGAAAGGATGTATGGCAAGTAAGGAATCTGCTCTCAGAGTTCAGGAGTCCCAGACTAAGTTCCAACCCAGTGGTGAGTCTTGGGTGCTCTTAGACATTTCAGAGCCAGGGAATTTTTGACAGGAAAGCCCTCTGGTGCCCTCTTCTGCCACTTCCTGCAAACCCACCCAGAGTGACACACTCCCCACTGAGCTATCTATAGCCTCCCTCCTTATTGCCAGTGTCAAGTCACAGGCCCAGCACTCATGGCCCCAAACAACTCTGGACAGCAGTGATATAGAGTCCACCTCTAGTTTGTCCTTCTTGGGCACTTCCTCCCTGGCCCAGTGCTCCACCTAGCGCAAGTCCTGGGCATCCCCAGTCACCTGCTCTGTCCCTCTCAGGCTTCAGGGATGTTTTTGGCTGCTTAACTTTTGTGAGGGCCTGCTCAGCTCACTGCAGCCCATGTGTCTGGAGCTCCAGTCATACCATGTCGCTTGCCCCTTCCCCAAACAGCACTTCCTCCTTCTAGAACAATCCACATTTCCTTTTCCATCCATGGGGTGGGACCTCTAAGGGGTTACATCTCTGTACTGTGGTAGTGCCTAGGAACAGGATGCTTTTGTGCTAGAGACTGGAAAAACATGGGGGGGGGGGGAACCGGGGGGGAAGGGGAACTTGACTCTGCCACAAAGTGCTTACCATCCAAAAATGATATTTGATATTCCAATCTTTCCTGCTGACTTCCTTTCCAAGCAAGAAATACAGTTAACCTCTACAAGAATAACAGTCAAACTTAAGAATTAAGACCATTCTCCAAACTGCAACAGTGTAACATGGTACATTTAGATCTCTTAAAGCCTATTAGGGCAAAGTTCATAGCCAAAATCTTGAGCCTCCATTGAGCTCTCTGACACAAAACTGATGCACTCCACAGGAGACCTACTGGCCTCCATTGCTCTTCATATGGCGTGCAAGGGTGTGCTTACAAGGAGTACCTTGAAGAATCAAAGCCCATGTTTACTAATATATGTGGGTCCTGACTGACAGTCCTCTAAAGTCAAGAGAAGTTTTTCCATTGACTTCTTTTGGCTTTGGATCGGGCTCTTGCTGTTTGGAGGTTTTATATTGGCATTATTTTTATAAAATTCTATAAAGCTTTTGAAAAGCAGCTGCTTAAAAGTCTATAGGCTAAAAGAATTTTCTTTTTATTATAATGAGCAATAGCATCTTCATCGAAAAGGTCTATGAAATAGTCAAAAAAGAGTAACATTAGGAATAGGACAGAAAGAAGGATACGTTTATCACTGCAGTTCTGTCCAATATCCAGGTCCATGTCTCTTGCACGAATGTAGTTTTGTTAATACATTTTTCCAATGAAAGACTGAATCTAAATGCTATGCTTTGTTCTTAGTATTACTAAACACTCAACATGAAGTTGAATTCAAATGCAGTGACTTAACAAACTGATTTAAAATAATAACATGAAATTGCTAAGTAATGACCAAATTAACACAAATTGGAATTCATTACATGACATTAGGAACCAATTTATTGCAATCTTTATGCCTGCTGTTATAGAGAACCATATGCCAACTCCAGAAATAACAAGCATTCAGAAGGAGGGTCATTGTTGTCATATCTGCATACAAACTACATTAATTGATCTCATGTGCATTTTAAAATTAAGCCTGCATTTTTTTTATCATTAAATATTCTCTGAAAAATTTGCTGAGGTTTTTTTATTTGGGTGTCTAATTAAGGCAAACGTTTACAGTAAGTAATTTATTGAACTGGACCAATACAACAATAAAGGTCTCGATTATCTCTTCAGCATCAGTGAGTGGAAGGTGTGCTATTGAACATTCAAAAAAAGAAATGTGACTTCTATATTACCTCCTCTTTCCTTGTGACTTTCAGTAACTTCTCAATGGATGACCTATGAGGATCAAGACTGGGTGGTTTGTGGGTGCTGTCTGTTGTGTAACCAGGCCTAAAAATTTACTTTAATTGTAAGCTCAACTGTAAACAATATGTGAAAGGTCATAAGATTTTACACTAATCTATCTTAATCTGTCCTAATAAAAAGAATCATAGTACCTAATACCTGCCTAAGTTAAGTTGACAATAAGTGGTGGTGTAGGATTTCTTCTCACATTTAGCTATAAAATATGGGTAATAGAAGTCCTGAAGAGATGCTGATTTGAATATTAAAAGAGAAATTGCTTAACTTAGCAGGTAATTAGCTTTTCCTTGTTCTCACCAACTAGATGATTATGATGTAGTAGTCGTTTTACATTCATTTTTATGTTCATATTACCTCCTACAGCTTTTACTGCTGTTTTCCATTTTCTGTTAGATGTATATAATCGTGGTTTGATCATTAACTGCATTGGCCCAGGCTCTGAGAACGACTATTTACAGTCATGGACCAGTGCCAGAAAAGGACACCAAGGCGTAGGGCCCTCCTTTTATGACTCATTTTGTCCTAATAAATTTCAGGCAATGGCAAGTGGCATCTGTAGGATGATCAATGATTGGAAACTGGTAAGCATCAGTTGTTATTCTTCTAAAGGAGGAAATCCAACCCCAGTGATGCCATCCTCCCCCCTCCATCTCATGGCTAAGCAAGTCTCACTGGCAGTAAAATTGCTGTTGGTCAGCTTCATGGGGAGCAGAAAAGTAGGGAGTTCATGCATGGAGCGTTCATTACCTACAGAGTGGGAAACTTAGTTTCTCCAGGATGTCTCCCAGCCTGCTACAGCATGTGGGGGTGGGAAACTGGACCAATAACTGTGCAAACACATCAGTCATTCCACCTGATGGGGAGTGGGAATTTCAAGGGCACTTAACTTTGACCTAGCCATATTGTTATTGAAGTCATTGGTAAAATTCCCAGTGACTTCAGTAGAAGAGTTACATTAGTAGGAGCATTGCCAACAGATGAGAAAAATAATTGTTCCCCTCTATTCGGCATAGCTAAGGCCTCATTTGGAGTATCATATCCAGTTGTGGGCCCCTGACTTCAGAAAGGATGTGAACAAATTGGAGAGTCCAGCAGAGGGCAACAAAAGTGATTATGGGGCTGGAGCACATGACTTACAAAGAGAGGCTGAAGAAACTAGGCTTGTTCAGCCTGCAAAACAGAAGAATGGGGGGAGGGGAAGATTTGATAGCAGCCTTTAACTACCTGAAAGGGGGTTCCATTAGAGGATAGAGCGAGGCTGTTCTCAATGGTAGTAGATGACAGAACTAGAAGCAGAGGTCTCAGGTTGCAATGTGGGAGGTCTAGGTGGATATTAGGAAAACTTTTTTCACTAGGAGGGTGATTAAGCACTGGAATGATTTACCTAGGGAGAAGGTGGCTTGAGAAAGCACTGGCTGGGATAATTTAGCTGAGGCTAGTGCTGCTTTGAGCTGGGAGTGGGACTAGATGACCTTCCGACACACCTGTCGTGAGTACTTTGAAAACCCTACCCCAAAGGTGCAAGTTGCTTCCCAAAGCCCAGCAGATACAATAGTAGCCATGGAACAGCTCCAATGCCTCTCCATAGACAGTGTGGCTGTCGGACATGGGAGAATTCCAACACAGAGCTTAACCACACAGTCTATGTGCTGACTCCAGAACCTGACCTACTGTAAATGTAAAAAAGCAGCAATATGAAATAAAAACTCCATATAAACTCGATTACATATGCAAAGGGTGGGGGGAACATTTGCATCCCGTCCTTCCCACTCTGACCCTTGCTGATGATTAATATGCACAGAAGAACAACTGTCTGGTAAAATATTAATTTCCATCTCAAGCTTCAGCTGAGATTTTGATTCCTGAAATTATTTGTAGTTGTTTCAGAAAGTGCAGCAGGCCATTTGTTTTGTAGTTTCATAGATTTATCCTACCTACAAGGTTTTTGTCAAAAGATTTTCTGGCAACTAGAAATATGTCCCATAAAGCTGCATTCTCTTATCAAATGAATTAATCTAAGATTGGAACTTACCCTGAGGTGAGGAATAGATTGAAACCAGCACGAGTCTAATATGGCACAGTAAGCCAGGCTCTGCACCAAATTAATACTAAATCCATTTATGACATTATTTATGCCGTTTGGATCAGTGAACAGTTTTGTTTGCTTTTAACAGAGAAATGGGCCACGCAGTTCAGTGTTTAACATTGTCAGTGATTCTAGAAGTCTCAAGAAGAATGATTTTTTTTAAAAAAAAGTATAAAACATACAGAGGAATTGTATAGCAATAAGAAAACACAGACCAGTGCTTTGATTTGTGGCACTCCTTCATTTCCCTGCTTTAATTTAATGACACAAGACCTGAATATAAGCAACTGCTTAAACACAGGCAAGAGTTTAATTCCCAAGTGGAAGAGGATGATAAATGTGAAGTCTGAAGGGACAATAGGTGATGTTATGTACTTGCACCTGGGTTCTGTGGGCTGTTACCATCCAGTTTTTAAGTGATCGGTCATTTTCAGGTCAGGAATTTCCCCTTATTCCAAATGGCCACAGTGTATATTGTCAGTGGGGCTGAAGGCAGCAAAATAACCACCATTTCCAGCCAGTCCACCTGCCTGGGAGAGGGAGGCTGCCCTTAATAACATTTGCTGGTACCTCCCAGGCTGTGGCATCCAGACTGGGACAGCTTGGGCCAGGAGTTCTAATCACTGCTCTGCCTGCACTTCCCTCCTCTCCTCACTGGCCAGTGAGGAAGCAGTACCAGGGCCTGGGCCTGACTGGCTAGCACCATGGGGTAAGACAGTCCAGGTCCATCGCCTCCCTGCCTCTCTCTGGGATGGGGTCAACTGGGTAACCCCTACAACCTCAGCAGGGACATCTGGTTCTGCCTCCTGAGTGCTGGAATAATCTTAGCAGTCACGTCACTTAATGCTTGACTGGAAGGTGCTCAGACTCTGTGGTAATGAGCACAGATAAAAAAACTTCACTGTGTGCAACAAGGCCCTTTGCTGTAGGGCCAAGAGGGTAAAATGAGACAGTGAGCTGCCTACCCAACGTCCCCAGGGAAATAAAGACCTGAAGCTCATGTTTATTCCCCTGTGTGTACTAACTGCATCATCTGGGGTAGGGGGGCTGCTACCCCTCTCCCCACAGGTGAGCAGGAAATTAGGTTTACCTCTGACCCCTCAGGACAGCTGAGCCAGTGGGGAGGAGGAGGTAAGCTATGTCTGGAAAAGGTCTGATGAAGATTGTTTCCTCCTCCCAGGACAAACAGTGATTCTGCTAATAGTTCTTTACTCCCTGCTGCGTGCACCTTGGGCAACCCAGCTATTCACGCCCCAGTACCAGTCAGGGCAGATTGCAAAGTGCTAATCCAGCCCCAGATAGCAAGAACGACTGTAATTTGCCAGTCCCCAGAAGTAAACGCAATTCTTTTAGAAGACACAGACCTGGAATAAGTGCCTCACGATGGAACCGCTGGAAAAAAAAAGAAGCCTTATCTAAGACATTATATTTTGTAGCCAGGAGCAAAAAGAGAGCTGTGCAGTAGAAAATGATGACATTTGAAATCTGATCTCCTGATTGTGAAATAGAAAGGAATGGATTAAATTATTCTCAGGCAGAAAGATCAATTTCATGTTACCTGATCTCTCTGTGTCTGCTGCTACTTACGTGAACTTCAGACTTCTTTTCCCTTGCCTCCCCCTGCGAGAGTGCAATCTCTCAGCATGGCTCCTGTTGCAACATTCAGAGGGTCGCCAGAACAGACGGCCAATGGCAGTCCCCGAAATTCTGATAGTGAGCAATTGTGCCTGATACAGAAACAAAGAAATGTTAGCTATTATACCAGCAATCCCAGCTATATTCGTCATTTGCCTGAAGTGGGGCTTGGTCCCTCTATTGTGCCTGGTCTTCATGGAACGCCAAGGCTCAGGTTTCCAAAGGTATTGAGGCTGCAACTTCTGCCTTTGAGGAACAGGGCCTACTGCACCTCTGCAGTATCTAGATGTGGGACTCTGACTTCAGCTATGCACTATTGTACACCTCAGGGCAGTCTGATTTGCACCTGGCTGTGGCCGATCACAAAGGGATGAATCCTAGAAGGCACCCATCTGCATCCCATTTCCCCTGGTCATTCCCCGACACACAGCCCAGGTGAAACATTGTGTAGGAAGCCTGTAGAGCTATATGCCAGTTGCGTGCTATTCTCAGTGCACTAGAAGGCTGACAGGTTGCCAATTTCACAGTAGCTTAAGGGTGACTGAGGGTCTGGTCCCATATTTCTTTGGCTTTTTATCAGGTATAATGGAAAAACAAAATAAAACAAAAAACCCTTCCTGCTGACTGAAAATGACACAGTTCCTAGATCCATTGCAAAAGTGAGACTGTGTGTCTCTTCCAGAGTCATACCAGCATTAATGTACAGGTGGATCAGAGTAGGAGGCAGAAGAAATATTAGAATGTACTAAAAATGAAAAAACAGTTTGAATGACTGAATATATTAGTATGAGCTTATCTCATGCTGAGAATGGAGGCAATGTGGTCTACTGAATCATACACTAGGTGGACTAGCACCTAGGGGAAATAGGCTCTACTCCTGACTCTGCCAATGGCTTGCTGGGTGACCTATGGCAAGTCACTTTTTGCCCTGTGTTTCAGTTTTCCTATCTGTAAAATGGGGATGATAATATTGCTCTATTTTTCAATCAGAGAAAAGCCCTGTTCAAGAGCTAAGACTTATTAATCGTAACATCCTTTTTGTTTAAGCTGAAGAGCTTGCTCTCACTCTTCCTGAAAGTCTGCAGAGGTAAATCAGAAGAAAAGAACAGCCCTGCTTTGTATTAGAAATACAACAAAGTGTTCCAAAGAGGGGCTAGATTTTATTTTCACTCTGACTTGTAAAAATTGTAATAGACTTTGAAAAAAAGGTCACAAATCAGTGCTGTTCTCCTTTGACTTTGATGCCAGGTTGGAGCCTGCAGCACCTTTTTAAAGAGGCTTATCAGGGAAGTGGGGAGAGATTGTTAACTGCAGCAGATCAAGCAATTGCTGTCACAAAGTAGCCCAGCATGGGAAGAAAACAGCCATTTAAGAGACTAAAAGGAAGTGTGAACGGTCCCCAGAAGCTATTACATTAGTGAAGTTTATCTCAGCCAAGTCACTCAGGTAAGTCAGGCGCTGAATGGAATTTACAATGGAGGCTGCAGCAGTGGACACAGGGCTATTTGTGTGCTCTGTGTCTCAGCTGCGGTGCTGTGCTTCAAGATAAAGAGCCATCCTTCCTTTCTGCAGGGGACAGATTAGACATGAGCAATCCAAAGCAATTGTTTTCTCCACCAAGCGTCACCTTTCGCCTGCTCCTTGGCATTTACTCTCCTGGGGCCTTACCAATGAACTGGCAAAGCACCAGTCATGCTTCTCTTTCTCTGCCTCATGCAACGTTCAAGTTTGATGGGAGCACAAGGGGAGGTGGTACCCTTGGGGAGGGACCGAAATTTCTACAGCCTTGACGATGGTGCGGTGTGCGCTCTGCACTGCAATGGCCTTGGGCTGACAGCCAGCACAGACAGGGAAGAGCCCGGGCCTCCCACTGCCATGCCCCTTGTGGCCTGTCTCTCATCATCCAGCCATGCACTGCAATTTCTCTGCAGCAGTGTGCACAGCCAGTGCATAATCCGTTCTCTCATGTGAGAGAAGCCCCAAGTGCTGCACGAGGATTCCAAAACTGAACCATGCAGCGAGGACCTTCTGCCGGTAGCCAGTGGTTTTTTCTCTTGGATCGTGCTTAACATTGGCTCACAGGTCACCTTGAAGTCACTGCCAAATTCACCAGTGGCAGGGCTGCCAATTCCCCTGAGATTGAACACCTGCCTGCTCCCCGCCACCCTGCCGCATGACTGCCGGTGTGTCTGGGAGCGCTGGTCAGGCCAGGCATTTGCTCCCTCAGGATTTGAGCAACAGAAGGGTTGGATACGAATTTGGGAGCTGCGTCAAAGGATGACTAGCTATTGCTGTTGAAACCAAGGGTGTTTCTCCAGGCATGGCTGAGATGGATGGGGCCCCTGGGTAATGGCACACTTCACAGCTGCTGTAATAGGCTCTCATTTGAAGTCAGTCCAAAGACTCCTGAAGGCTTCAGTGGGTCTTGAGTCAGGGGCCTAGGGTGGGTTTCCAGAAGCACTGAAATGACGCTGAAAGCCACTAGGATTTCTCCTCCTAAGTCGCTTAGGCATGTTTGAAAATCTCACCTCCCAGGTCCAGGTGGAGTAGCAGAAATCAAGCCTGACCAGGCCTCCGCCTTCCCACTGTGCCTGGGAGCGTTCTTCACTGGCTGATCCCTGCACCCATTCCAGCCGATAGCAGTTTAACCACTGACTTCACTGGGAGCAGAGTTAGGCCGACACCATCAATCCCCCCATCATTCCCCTGAGGCTGAAGGCCCCCACTGCTGCCATACGCTGGCTGGCTGAAGGGCCTCACTGATCCCAGACTCCCCTGTCACTCTCCTGTTCTTCGCAGATTCCTCCCTCTAGGAAGAGCAGATCCAGATGGCTCTCCTTGCTGGAGCATAGAGCTGGCTTCTGTATAGCTTAGGGGCCTCCCAGTGGTTGCCTGGCCGTGATATTTGTTAGCCCATGTTATCGGGGAAGTGTACGATTGCCTGTGAGTGCAAAGGGCCAGACTGCAAGTCCTTCCCTCCCTGAACAGCCCCTCACTCCAAAAGCAGTGCCTCTGTGGGTGGATCGATCCATGATGTTCCTCCTGGGGAGTCAGAGTGTGAGAGTGTGACCTGAAGGAATTCCAGAGCTTGGCACACCATAACATCTCTGGTCCATCCCCAGATTCACTCACTCCCAGCCCCTCATTTACAGTCAGCAGCTTATTTCAGGAAAACTAAACAGTGAACCATCCCCCTGCTGCCTTAGGCTTTGTCCACACTGCAGAGCTTTGTCAGCACAAGTTATGCCGGCGTGCAGCCACCACTGTAATTAAACCACAATTAACAGGTCCTCACAATGCTCCTCGTGTCGGAGGAGTGCCGTCACACTACCTGCTCTTGCATGGACACAGGGAGCAGTGCACTGTGGGTAGCTATCTCACTGTGCAACTGCATCCAGGGTGCTTTGGGAAACGTTGGCAATACCTCACTGGACAGACCCAACATGAGTCCTGTTCTTCCATGGGCATCCTGCTAGATTTTCAATGGCTTCTCGACTGCCCTGTGTGTGTGTGTGAGAGGGAGTGCGCGCTGAGGACAGTGAGTGTGTCTGCATACTATTTCTAAGTTCAGACAGCAGCCAGAAGCAACCAATCCTGAGTTAGAAGCTGGTGCACAGACAGCTGTTCCCTGCCCCACCCCAGCTCAATGGAGACCTGTACACCAGCAGGGGAAGGACAGTCCAACATCAGCCCCTGCCTTCCCCCCACCCAGCTCTGCACAGCACATCAGGAGTCTCCCATCCCTCCAGCAGCGACCCACCCTACCTTCCTGCCCTGCAGTCCTAGTACTGGGCAAGGCAGGCTTTTCCTCATTCCCTCTCAATTCTCTCACACCTTCCCTCCTTGACTCTGCACAGCACATCACGAATATCCCCCACAATTCCTCCAAGAGCTGCCAGCGCTGTCTGCATGCCTGCCATAGGAGAGCTGGATAAATTCCCTCTGAGTTCTCCCCCAGCCTCGTCTCCATCCACCCCGTCCCCGGTAGCCCAGGCAGGAGCGTGTTTGCTACTGGGTGCTCAGCTGGGCAGTAGCTGTGTGAGCTCTTCCCCAGAGCCAGACAGAGAAATTCCAAAACTTCTCGGGCTTTGAAAGGGGAGGAGCACCTGGCTGTGTAGCCGGAGTGCTGGGCAGTGCAGCAAAATTCAAACCAGTGATCTGAGCAATCTGGGTGGGTATTGTGGGATAGCTCCTGGCGGCCAATTATGGCGCCGTGTCTACACTGATGCTTTGTCACTCTAACTTTGCCACAGAAAGCTCTACGTCTCTTGTCAAGGTGGTTTTATTTTGCCAGCAGAGCAAAAGAGTTCTGTTGGCGAGTGGAGCATTGTAGTATGTAGTTTTGTTGACAAAATTCTGTAGTGTGGACTAGGCCTTATTCTTGGAGGTTCAGAGGAGCTCAGTCACCCCGAACACTGCGCCGTACCCACCGGCTTCCCGATGAAGCAGCAGCAGCGCTTGGCTGCCAGTTGTTAGCACCTCAAGTACCACGCAGGCATAGCAATGTCATTCCCCTTCCCTGCTGGATCCTGTCAGTGCACCTCAACCCTAATCTAAAGGCAAGACCATGGTAGATGAGAGCTGGAATACCATTGCTTCCTCTTTATCCTCAAGCTGATGCCAAGTCAGGGTTCTAATCAGTGCCCACTGTAATGGGATTTTAGCAATGTCAGCACCTCCCCATTAGGAACTGATGTGGGGGAAATGGTCTCATGACATATAGACAAGTAGTGCAAAATGCTTGATAGTGTAAGTGTACCCAACACACTGGCATGTCAAAGGCAATGTTGCATCAGGAAGAATGGCACTGTTGTTCAGTCCCTGTCCTAGGGCTATTTTGTGAGGTAGGTTCATTTCACTGTGCTGTCACAGGCTATCTGTGTGATTTTACAAAGTCCCTTAATCTGTCTGTGCCTCAGTTCCTTATCTGCTAAATGGGTCTAATGATCCCTCACTTCTTCCCTGTCTTTCCCATTTAGTTTGTAAAGTCTTCGAAGCGAGAACTATATTTTTCTGTCTGTGTGTATAGCACCTTGCATAATGGTCCAGACCTGACTTGGAGGCGCTACATGCTACTAGAACAGCATACCTAGAAGTGAAAGCCCCTAGATTGTTGTAAGGTGATTAATTTTAAATTGCTAGTGGAGGTTGAAGGAGGGTTAATGTTCCATTCAACATTGTTTGTTTTCCTGACATGTAACCAAAAACAATTGTCATTCATCTAAATGAATAAGTGTTAGGCGGGGGAGGGGAAATCAGCAGATTGATGTAGAGCATGAATTCGTTTTGGTCATTCAACAGTACAATAATTGGTATCTGGGACACAACTGCAATTGCCACATAATAGTTGTTAGTGACATGTGTAGACAGATGGTCTCAATGTTTTGGAGTGGAGATAACACTGAATTTTAACAAGCGCCAACAGGATTGGCATGGCTCAAACAGAACGCCACTAGACTTGGCCACCAACACAGCACCATTTGTTGTTTTATCCCACATTATAAAAAGCATCCTTGAGCATTGTCTGCAGCCCAGATCAAGCCAACACCTGGGATTTGCACCCACACACAAAAAGAACCAGTGAGATAGAGGTAAAATATTTGTGCTCTAATTCTAATTAGCCTTTGTGCTTATGGATTCTCTAGGCTGGTTAGGGTCTCTCTGGGGTGGCATTCAGGTCCTTCCTTGGGCCCACGTCTCCTCCGTCAGCTTCTCCCCAACTGAGCTGCTGAGCCGGCCTTTTATACTTCCTCTTCCTGTCCTGGCCCTGTCCCTCTGCTTCCAGGGCCAGAGTCCTGAATTGCCTGGGTCTGTCCAAGGCACATGTTGTGGCCATTTCTCAGGCCCAAGCTCAGAGGAATGGCACAGCCCCTTGTTACAGCTTCATTTTTCAAAGTAATACAATAATCAATTTCAGAAAGATTGAAAAGAACAGTTTTGTTCTACAGTTGCAGTGGACATCTTTTCAAAAGTCTTGCCAAGGTAGGATAAGGAAAAATGTATGTGAAGTAATTCATGGATTCTGACACCAGTGGTTGGATTCCCTTAGTTATGAAAACGGAAAGTGATGCAAAGAACATTACCCATTTTCTCATGAAGTTGCTTTTGGCCAGGGAGCATCTTCCCTCCCTACCACCTAAATCACCAGGGGTGCATCTACACTTGTAAATTAAGTCGACTTAAGCTTGCTTAAGTCGACTTAATTTACTCTGCGTCTACACTACACTTTTCTTAAGTCGACTTAAGCAGCTGCTTAAGTTGACTTAAGAAAAAATTAAGTCGACTATATAAAACCTCCTTTTAAGTTGACTTGCTGCTTAAATCGACCTTCTAAAGTCGACTTAAGCCAGTGTAGATGTGGAGTAGCCCTAAGTCGACTCTAAGTCGACTTAGGGGCCTCCAGGGCTTCCCCACTGCCCTCCCTGCCAGGGTGGCTAGCACAGGGAGAGCCTGACATGGTCCTCCAAAGGGCAGGGCAGAGCCCTGCCCACCCTGCCCCTATGCCCTGCCAGGGTCCCTGTCCCCCTTTGCTCCATTGTACCCAGATACGATGGGGCAAAGGCTGAGCCCCTTGGCACTTGGCAAGCGGTGTCCCCCCTGCCACCGTGGACCTGTCCCAGGTCTACCTAGCCCCTAGAAGTCAACCTAGGCATCCACTGTGGACGTTCTAGGTCGATTTTGTAGGGTCCCCTCAGAGTCAACTTAAAATTTAAGTGTGTACATGCTAAATCGACTTTACAAAGTCAATTTAAAGTCGACTTTGTTAAGTCAACTTAGCTAAATTGACCTAAATTAACAAGTGTAGACATAGCCCAGGAAATTAAAAGTAATCATAAGAACATGAGAATGGCTGTACTGTGTCAGACCGATCTTCCATCCAGACCAGTATCTCATCATTCAACAATGGCCAATGCCAGGTGCTTCAGAAGGAATGAACAGAGAAGGTCAATTATCGGGTGATCCGCCGCATCACTCCTCCCAGCTTCTGGCAGTTAGAGATTTTGGACACCCAGAGTTTGGGATTACATTCCTGATTTTTTTTGGCTAATAGCCTCTGATTGACTTATCCTCTATGAATTAAGGTAAAACAAGATTAATGCCAGATGGGGAATGGAAAGTAAAATTTCAAAGTGCATTTGGTGAGGGCAATCTTCATTATCTGGAAAGACCAGTTCTAGTTAGCAGGAATGGCTGCTTCAGATAGTGCTGGCCTCTGCAAAGATGGCCTAAATCTTAGCAGCATTAAACATACCTTAAGGCAAAAATTGCTTTTGGCATAATACAACAAATGGGGTAGGAGAAGGCTGGGAATTTTTTGGAGTGGAGTATCTTTACAGAAATCTCTCCCGTATTCAAAAAAAATTATAATGTAAGAACATAAAAACATAAAATTTATTAACCTCAGAATTTATAATTCTTATCATTTATAAGAACGTATATATTAAGAACATAAGAACTTCCACATTGGGTCAGACCAATGATCTATCTAGCCCAGTATCCCATCTTCCAAGGGACACTTCAGAGCATGGTTTTACATACCTGCTCCTCCTGACTAATATATATAATTTCAACCAATATACTTGATACTGAAGTTAGGCTTACCAGCCTGTAAATGCCATGACTGCATCTTCAGCCTTTAAAAAAAAACTAGCTTAACATTACCTATCCTCCAGTCATCTGGTACAGAAGCTAATTTAAATGACAGGTTACATACCACATGTGTAAAATCTGGATAATAGTGCTTACGCATGCTTGAGTACCATGTTGAGATCTTTGGGTGAAAATCATTATTACTCTTATAGAACAATTTGATGCCAATAAGGCTGGGCAAAATTGTTTGGACAAATAATTTATTCAAATTAAAATGCATTTTTGTCAGGGCAAAATTTGATTCATAAACATTTCAGATTTGGTTTGACCTGGACCAAAACATTATCTTAATTTTTTGGAACTGCCACTGAACCACAAAATCAATTAATGACCCAGATCTAATAAGAACCCAGAGAATAATCCCTTCCAAAGAGAAGACACATTTCCTTATATGGGAGCAGCACTCTCTGCACTAAAGAAGTAAGGGCAGTAAGTGAACATTTTTATAGACATAACTTCCTACAGCATCTTCAGTTATGAGCAAAATGTTCGTTTTATTATGATGATCCCTTTAAAAGTTGTCTCTGTTCCTGGGAACTCTACCCTTGGCTGTGTCATAGTTCAGGGAATTGCATCTCTATTCCTCCTCTATGGTCCACAGAGAGCAAATACTCTTATGCTTCTAGCTCCACAGTCATCAGCTCTCTTGCCTGGAGACATGTATCTCCTCCCCTCCTGACCAGGGTATTTCCAGGCTGCACAAGCTCCCTGATTATATTGTGAATTCACCAGTAAACATCAATCTGCCTAATAACTAGGCTTCTTGGCTTATTATAGCTGTGTTAGTCTAGTTCAGCAAAACAAACTAGAGTCTTGTGGCATTTTTAAAGACTAACAAATTTATTTATCACATGAGCTTTTGTGGGAGAAAATCCCACTTCCAAGTGTTTGACAAAGTGGGATTTTCTCTCACAAAGCTCATGCGATAAATAAATGTGTTAGTCTTTAAAAGTGCCACAGGACTTCTTGATTGCTTCCCTTTCGAAGAGAGTACACAGTGCAATTGCTATAGCTATAAGTTGCCATGAAACATCTTCCTACACAAGCTTATTTATTTGGGGGGGGGGGGGGGCAAAAAAGCATTACAGAGAAAACATGTTAAAAACCATAAATGAATCTACATGCATGCTAACAAACTCACCAGAGAGCATACTCCATACTGTTACAAGGGCTTTGGCTAAGGAATGTTTCTTTCAGCCCTTCCTTAAGGATTAAGACCCATCTTGGATCAGAAGACCTATCCATGTTCTGGATCAGACTGGTAGCTCTTAGCCAATTTAAAACCAAACTACTTATCCAAAAATTCTTTCTTTGTTGGGTGGTTCCTGCAGAATCCAGTTTGAAGTAGTATATGCAAATCTCTCCATGGTGTGGTATTTCCCCGGAGTTGTTCAATCTCAGTGAATTTTTGCCTCACCGCCCTCTTCTGTTCCCCTATACACCCTTCTCATGGAAATGTATACAATCCCTCCATAACACAGAGACGGGACTATAAAGATATTAAATTCAATTCAATAATGTTTCTCTTAATTCCATAAGGTTGCCCAGAAAACTGCCAGGGATTGTCACAGGTTGCACACTATCACATGTATGGTTCCTGTGGAGGTCAATGGAAACCAGACATACAGAACTAAGGACACAGGATGGCCAGAAGTATAATGGAATCAGCATCTTGGCTTTCTTACTGCATGTGATAGTGCTGTTTCCTTCGTGCCAGATAAGAACTCCTTATTGAAGATTGTAAAGCCACTTCGTCATCTTCCTTTAATCCTTCCTCACACGCTACCAACTGAAATTGGCTAAGATGGTATTCACCTCTGACCAGTATTTAGTTATGAAAATTTGTTCCCAACCCTGACTTCTGTTTAATTCTCCACTTATTGCATGTCATCACAGGCTAAACTATTAGCTTTCTGGAGCTGGGACTGTCTACTCATATATACGATACCTAGTACATTTCTTCATTGGCACCTCTGCACACTACCACAAGCATTAATTATATTTTCCCCTCATTGGGGCTATGGTATCTCTCTCTCAGTGCTGTTCACTTTAGACCTCTCTCTTTTTAAAAAAAATTATTATTATGTTTAGTGAGAGAATGCCAAACAATTTAGTAGTTCTTAAACTCTGGAGGTACTTCTTGTGATGGATGTTAGATTAAATCAGAACTTTACATTAATTCCAATTTAATTACTTCTGACTGATCTCTAGTTTAAACATCAAGAAAAAAAGAAAATCACTTTAGTTTGCTAAAGCCTGTCAAAACATTGCTAACAAACAAAGTCCCTTGTCTGGATTCCTGGATGCAGTTAATTTGCTCAGAAGACCAAACATTTACTTTACATTTTTTTTAAGGTTAATGACAGATCTTTCTATAGATAATCATTTACAACAGAAAACAAATAGGAGCAAACCTGTCTTCAGTGATTAACTAGATTTTATGAAACTGCTGTGATAACATTGCTACAATATGAATAAACAAAACCAATATGAATAATTTGGTGTACAGGCAGTCCTGCATTCACAGAATCCTCATTGTGAGGTTAACGAAGGTGAAATCTTCCCTTCCCCCTTTTAATTATTTGTGATGACCTGTGTCTGAAAACAACACACCCAAAAACCTCATTTTCACCAATGTCATATCATTATATTATGCCCTGTGCAAAGTATGCCTTAACTGGTATTATTTTAAAAGTTCGAACTAACTAATTTGAACTAATTTTAGCAAGTGTAGACATAGCCATTGTGTGTGAAGTTAGGAAACATTGGTGAACATGCTATTAGAACATTTTGCAAGATGAGAAACCGCCACAAACAGCGTTTCAGGCACAACAATGGAGTGGCCGACAGCATTAATAGCTATCTCTCACCCATTCAAGAATAGATTCCAGATAATAGGAATTGTTCACAGTGGAGGCTTCGTTGTAGAAAGCACAATCATGATGGGTCTGGACTGAGGAATGAGAACAACCCCACAAGTCACAAACCACATTGTTCTAGCCAACTGAAACAGGCTATGAAAGGGGGAGCATGACATTATCACATGATTCCACTTCCATTCAACTGAATACCTGTGGAAGACAAAAGGACTTTGAAAGGGGGAAGGGTAAGTTGCCCTATTTGTGTTTAAGAATTTGTTTGTACAGCTAACAAGGGTGAGACACTGCTAATTCAAAATCTTGTTAGTGTGTAGAATTTAGACTGCAATCCTATGTTTATTTCATTTGATAACTACTATTAGTCTCTTTACACTTGCCACTTATAAGCACTAAAAATCTGTCATTAATAAACTAATTTAATCTTTTATCTTAACCAGTTTGTCTTTGCTTGAAATGTGTAGACAAACTGCTCAATAACAAAAGCTGGTGCACATTCCTTCTGCTTTGAGGGAAAGGCAGACTAGATGATAATCTCTGCTGGCCAGACTTTTTGACCAGGGTAGTTGGTGGGTCCTGTAGTCCTGGGCTGAGGGGCCAGCTGACATTTCTCTATGGTTGGTTCATGAGCAGCTGGAAAACATTCATTGAACTAAGCTGGGCATGATCTCTGCCTAAGGAAGACTGTGTCAGTGCAGCACCTGTCAGAGTGTGTGGCTTTTCACAGCATCACAGTGTGAGAGGCAGCTCACGTTGGTCCAACAAAGGGATCAGTGGTAACCCTGCTACCAGACTGGACCCCAGGGGGTTTGCATATCATCACAGTTGTGTAATCTCATTGGAAAGTTAATTGGGTAAGGTGCTTTTGTTTCCAGTCCTGATGATTGCCTTATGACAAATCTTTTCAAGTATGTACATTAGTATTAACTATTATTTTTCAATACTCAAATAGCCAGGTACCTGTAGTGAAGAGTGAATTTCATCAGGTGATTCGTCTTTTACACGGCAGTTTCATCATAAGATATATATTTTGTAAGTCTGATGATCTGATCAGCTGAGGGTCTGGTTTAGATTTAGATTGAAACTCTTTGGGGCTAGGATTGTGTCATTTAGGGTAACATTTACCCCTGAGCAGAAGGTATAGCATATGCCCCACTCGTGTCTCCTTTCAATTGTGGTCTAGATGAGATTTAAATCATAGAATCATAGAATAACAGGGACCTCACGAGGTCATCTAGTCCAACCCCCTGCTAAAAAGCAGGACCACTCCCACTAAATCACCGCAGCCAGGGTTTTGCCTAACCGGGCCTTAAAAATCTCCAAAAATGGAGATTCTATCACCTTCCTATGTAGCCCATTCCAATGCTTCACCACCCTCCTAGTGAGAAAGTTTTTCCTAACATCGACCTCCCCAGCTGTAATTTGAAACCATTGTTCCTTGTTCTGTCCTCTGTTACCATTGAGAACAGCCTAGCTCCCTCCTCTTTGGAGCACCCCTTCAAATAGTTGAAGGTTGCTATCAAATCTCTCCTCAGTCTTCTCTTCTGTAGACTAAATAAGCCTAGTTCCTTCAGTCTCTCTTCATAAGTCATGTGCCCCAATCCCCTAATCATTTTTGTTGCCCTCTGCTGGACTCTTTCTAATTTGTCCACATCCTTTCTGTAGTGGGGAGCCCAAAACTGGACACAGTATTCCAGATGCGGCCTGACCAGTGTCGAATAGTGCACTAGCTTTCTATTGTCTATCCCAATAGAGGTGATTCTTGATCTTTCTGTCTCACACATAGCCATGCTCATTGTAGGTGTTCCCTAAATAAATATAAACATAATCTTGTCATCTTAAGAAAGCTCCGGAGTATTAGACCTTGTAAAACTTGAGTAAGCCTTACCAAACTGTTATTCTCCCCATGCCCCACCAACCAACCTTCTCCCACCTTCTACCAAGAGTCTGCCTGACACCTCTTTCCCAACCCTACCCATTTCCTGCAACAAGACTGCATCCCCATCCGATGTTGACTTGGCGATTGGTCACCCCAGGATTTATTGTGACTTTCTAAAATTCCCAAGGATTCATTCTCCACTCTGCTGTGCCAGCATTAGTAAAACCAAACTCCACAGAGTTACGCTGGCATAAAAATGATGTATGGGAGTGGGGAATCAGGCCCAGGATCTCAGATCCTTTACAAGTCCAGGCCTTTAGATGACATCCAAGCAAGATCTGCTAATGGAGGATCTAGGGAAACAGTGGGGTGGTGGGTAAATATCTAGGAGTTATTTCTCAACTAGCATAAATTGTCATGGCTCTATTGAAGTCTAGCTGAGGCTCTGACCTTAAGACATTTCCCATTCAAGAGAGAGAGTGGGGAGAAGGAATTGAGGGCCTTAGTTGAACATTTCTGACCCCCCAAAAAGATGTGAGTTCAGTCCCCTGAACCTCAAGATTAAAATGAGCCCTTTAATTTGCATATATTTTGAGGACAAATTGTTCAGCATTCACCCAGATATCCACTAGAACAACTGAAATTCCATTAAGCCACTTGTAGCCTCTGAAAGATGTGTAACCATTGCAAGTGAAGATCTATTGTGGAGTTCCTGAAAGGAATTAGAGCAGAGTGATATCGGAGAAGCATGGTCACTGCAGGACACTCCACTGCCATTTCCTATTGGCTATCAATGGGAATTTAGGACATAGCCCTTTTGGAAACCTCTCATTTACAGAGTATTGAGGGAGTCACAAAAATGCGAATTATTTACCTGTCTCAATGCTGACAGAATTCCCATTGAACTCAGTGGCAGCAGTCTTAGGCCAAAGCTAAGTATCTATTGAAAATCCCATCAAGCTGGTTTGGAGATGTTCACTCTGGTATTTTTCTGGTTTAAGAAAAGTGTGTTAAAATACACACTATGGGAAGCAGGCATTATAAGATTTTCTGTAATACCCTGGTAATTGCAGCACAATTTCTGTTAACGCCAAAGGGTTACCCTAATAATTGGGCAGTCAGCTTGTATTGCCACTGCACAGGGGTAGAATTTGAATAATTATTTTAGATAGCCTTGATAGAGAAACTAAAAGGTCAAGTGTAAAAGCTCCCAGAATCACAAAGCCTCATTCATTTTTAGTTCCTCTTGTTTAGTTTTGCTTTAATCTCCAGCAAATTTAGGTGAGAGACAAAAGCCATGCAAAGTGCATTTCAGTGGATAATTGAACATCTCACTCATATGATTTTCATATCTCACTCATTAAAATGGCAGAGACTTGGCACATCTATAATCTCACATTTCAAAATACTGAAACCACTCAGCTGCTTGATTAGTGGGTGATATTAGGAACGTTGTAAAACATATCAATTAAACTATATTACATTTCACAAAATCTGTTTCAGCACCTCTACTTTGATTCTGATTTTTTAAAAAAAAAAAAAAAAAAAGAACCATTCTTCCATTAGAAACAGCTGAAAAAATTGGCAAATAAATTGCTCACTAGGTACATTTTGCAGAAAATTTAATTAAAGTTGACAGCTTCCAATAATAATAGCTCATAGTTCAGCATATTAATGAGCTAAATCAAACAATTTGATGTTTGCTGCTTTTGCTATGATTGTGCTCTGGATTCGATCTGGCCTCCTCTGTGGGAAAATGCTAGAGTTCCGATTAGCAAAACTATCTGTTTCGGGTGCTTCCTCTTTTTAGGGGAGATGGCAGGCTTTATTCCAGGAGGGCCTCTTGATTTTTTTTTATATATTCCCTCATGACACACACAGGATCTGATTTGTCATATGAAGTTTGACAATTATGTCTATTTTCTTGTAGTTTTATTGAATGCTGACATCTTTAGTGGGTTGTCCTTCTATAGATCAGTTGCCCAGTGAACGAGTGTTGCCTCCCACTGAAACTGGCAAGGAGGAGCCATCATACAGCCCCTGGTGGATAGAGCCAGCAAGGCCAGGCCCCCCACACCAGAAGCAGAAGGGTGGGACAGAAACAAGAAGTATAAAGGCTGGGTGGGAAGAGGCGTCATTGCTATAGGGCAGAGGTGTCCCGAATGTGCCCAGCAGTGCCCCGAGTCCAGCCAAGGAGCTGGAGCCAGCGGGGCCATTTTAAATTTCCCGCCCTGCTCCACGCCCAGGCTCATAGCCTAGTGTGGAGCAGGGCGGGAAATGTACACAGCTGCTGGCTCCGCCTCCACCCTGTCTGGAGGCTCCTCCCATCCCCGACTCCACAGCAAGGTAAGTGCTGTGGGGGGAGCCTTGGGTTGGGAGTTGGGCAGGGGTGGGGGCGACTGGCGGCACAGCTTGGGCTCTATCGGGGCCCAGTCTGGGGCTCAGCTGGCAATGCACAAGCTCTGAGCCTGGGGGCCAGCACGGCCTGGCTCGGGGCTCAGCCTGCGGCTCAGCCCAGCTTGACTGGTGGTGCCGCCCAGCCTGGTCTCGCCCAGCTCAGGGCACTGGCAGAGCGGCCAGATCTGGCCTGTGATCAAATGAAAAAAGATTGTACATGAGATAACGAATCTTGTCCCCCTATGAATAAAGACACTGTGCACAATGTGAGCTTCACTTTTATTAACAGAAAAAGAAATAGGTGCCAAACATTCAACATGCATTCACTGTGAGGGACTATGAACGGTGTTATAGGTCCATGTATGTGCGGGGCTCGATCCCATAGCTTTTTGAAAGTGTGAATGTTACATTATACTAGGAGTGTCCCTGGCCTTCATAGAAATGCTTTGTAGGAGTCTGGGGGGAGGTGAGGCATAAACTGCTGCTGTGTCTGAGGGGGAGGGTGAGCCTGAAGCGACTGTGTCTGCAAACCTTCTATGGTCTTTAACAGTTCTGTTTGCTCCTTCAATATGCTTATCAAGTCATCTTTCTGTTTCTGCCTCCTCAAAAAGTTCTCTTTGCAATCCTGCCTGCATTCCTCTCTCCAAAGTCTAGTTTCACTTCTTATAGCCTCCGTGGATTGCATGAGTTCCTGAAACATATCCTCCTTGCTTTGGCAAGGCTGCTTTCTTATCTGTCTCAGTCGGTCAGCTGATGTAGACCACCAGCCTGCGAAGATCTTTTTTAGGGAAAATGAAACATAATGAGTAAGGCTATTTTTCTCATATTCCTCAAAGACCCGATGTTGAAGTTTGAGAAGCACATTCTACTGTGCCCAGCACTCTGCGCATCCTCTGGTTCCCTGACTGATCTGCAAAAAGTAGGTTGTTGATGGATGCCAGGAATTAAAGGGATACAGGGAAGGGTTGTTTGGATGGGTAAAATACAGAAGTGCAATCTGAATATTAACAGTAAATTGGGGAAACATTCTCTGCAAGAAATAGCCATGGAAGCTGATATCTCGCTCCTTAAAGTGTCCCTGCAATCTAGAATGCATATCCTCCATGCAAGCAGATATAAGCTGGGACTGTACACTGAAGGCTTGTGCATAGCCTTGGTACCCAGTACCATGCTTTGCAACTGGTGAAGGAGAGTGTCCTTTTCTGGGGGTGTAAACATATTTGTTCTGCCATCCAATGTTACTAGGAGGCTGTAGGGGCACATCCAGGAAAGCTTTAGTGAGCTCAATGTAGGGGATTACTTGAGGATCTCTGCATGCATTAATGCACTGATAATGAATGCAGAGTAGATGCCCTGGATAGTGGGAAATCAAATGCAACTGTATCAAGCCCAAAACATCTCGGTCCCACCCGCACTTCTCCCAGACAGAGACACATCATCTTTGAAAACACTTACCAGAGCTTCCCTCTGCCGCCTCTGAAGCCCTTCTGGAGAAGGACTGTTGGCTGCATGTCTCAGGGCAGGAGGGTAGTTTGGGGGGGTGGAGAACAGTAGGTGTTAAAATTTCACCTGCTGTCACTTAACTGCGCCTGCACAACAGATTCTCCCCAGATGCTGATCAGGTCCAGCACCTCGGCTATGGTCCAGACAGGTGAGCGTTTGCCATGTTGAGCCGCCATTGCTTCTTGAAAACACAGCTGCTCTCCACGCTGAACAAACAGGAAGTGAAAACGGGAAAAATTCAAAAAGTCCCAGGACTCACAAGAGGGAGGGGCTAGTCATGTCAGAGCATCAGAGTGCAAGAGGAAGACCAGAGATGACAGGATTGGAGTGCTGGGACATTTCTGGAGGCTGCTCAGTGTGCAATAAAACCTTCTCACCGTACACACTCACTCTACCGCGCAACAGCCGTTGCGCAATGATCACAACAGGGCTGTTGTCACACATCAAGGAGGATTCAGGTGTGTACACTGTGCTTGTTATTGCGCGATAACGCTCTAGTGTGAACAAGGCCAAAGGCTCTCAAAGTCTTGGCTCCACTCTCCAAACAAGTCAGTAGATCTAAGCTAGCAAAAAGAGAAAAGTGAGCTGCACCCTTTTCTGGGTTGGTAGCAAGATTTTCCCCTGAGGAGACAGTGGGGAGCATGGAAGGAATTGAAACCCTCTCCAAGAATTGCATTTGTATCTTACAGATCCTAATGGAGTGCTCCAATTGATTGTGTGTGCTTGCGATTTTAAACCAGAGACTCCAAACTGTGCATTAAAGTTACAAGCTGCCCATAGGAAACATCTTACAAAAGCCATGCCCCACATCTCCTACCCCACGTAATTCTTCCCTAGCAGTTCTGGGTATCGTTTGTTGTCACAGCTTTATCATACCTTGGAGAAAAAATGACTTCCTCAAAGAATTTGTTAAGTTTGTCTTTAATCTTATTAATAAGATGTCCAGTGGGAGACAATTTCTGCTGCATCTTTTATAATAGTATACAAGTCCTTTTTGGCCTTGTTGCAATTAATGTCTTTGCACAATGAAGAGCAATAGCAATCTGAATTCTAAAAGACTGTATAATCCCTTGTACTGAGAAAAAATCCTGTAGCAAATATAATACTGACCCAGCTGGGAATTTATGATGCTACACCATTTCTATAACATCCTTAATACCTGATAAAATAGATTCAAAGTGACGCCATTTATAAATAAGGTGTCCAGTTACCCCCCTGCTTCCCACACCCCTCAAATCATTGTCCAACAGACCTCATTTCAACAAGTGTGCCGGAAACTCCTGTCCTCTTTCTTTGCTGGTAACTGAGTCCCCTGCCAAAATCCAGGTGGACAAAGGCAGTTGAGAACGATTAAAAAAACCATCATCTTCATTGTCATGCTGTCTGGAGTGGTTCACGACTGTGTGTGCCAACTCCTTGGCAGACTGCAAGAAGTGGTTCTGTGTTCTTTTATTAGATTTCACCAGCCTAGTAACAAATGTGAGCTCCTGAGGCACCGTAACGGTCTGTGACCATGGATTCACAGATGACCCCGTTCAGCACTCCAGTCTGTCTTGCCTCTCAAGCCAACTGAATTTAGTGACAGTCGCATACACCAAAATTCAGGTTACTTCCAGCACCAAGGAACTAGCCATTAAACCCAAGTCAATCAGTACCTTAGATCTCACACCAAAGATGACAAATGTAGGCAATCCTATAGCAAACTGAGGCCATGTACACACTACCCAGTTGTGGCGCAAGAAGCCCCTTGTGCTATAAAAGTCACGTGGCTTTTATTGCGAGGGAGAGTGTACACACTGCGCTCCTTCTAATGGAGCGGAGTGTCCACACTTTTTTTTACTTCTTTCGTGATATAGAACAGTGCATGGTGGGCACCTATCTCACTATGCACTGTAGCAACAAGGGTTCCCGGAGCTGTCAACTATCGCTGGCAGCTGCCGGGAATTGGGTGACAGAGGGGCTTCAAGCCACCAGCAGTGCCGGCTCTCCTGGCAGCTACAGACCTGCTGCCACGGGGATTGTCTCTAGCTGCCTGGCTTCCCATGAAGCTAGGCAGCTAGCGGGAATCCCATAGCAGCGGCCCGAGGATTCCCCCACTCTTGAGCCCCACTGCCGCCTGGCTTGCCGGCTCCCTGGGCAGCTGCCGCCCCAAGAACCGGCAACCGAGCGGGAGTGGGGCAGCTACAGGAAATCCCGAGTGGCAGCGAGGTTCCAGCCATCATGAGTGCAGGCACTCATGGCAACTGGAGCTCTGCTCAGCTACTTGTTAATTTCACTGCTCTGCTCGAGTGGCGTCGACTGGAACTCTGGGACATTTCCAGAGGCTGTCAAAAGCACAAGAACTGTCCACACACACTGCACTGCCAAACAGCTCTTCTGCGGTAAGCCTAAGTACCGTAGTGTGGGTAGTTTACCGGTTGCGCGGCAAGAGGGCTGTTGCCGTGAGACAAGCAACATGTTTGTGTGTACACTCACAGCCTTATCGGTAAGGTGCCTTACCGCGCGATAAGGCTGTCGTGTGTACAAGGCCTAACTGAGGATTTCTTAACTAGGGAAAAGAGAGAGGAGAGTTATTTACAGGTTAAAGCAGGCAAACATATATATACCATAAGTTACAGCTTATGATTCCAAAAGGTGGCTTTGCATTAACAGTCTGACTGCACAGAATATCAAAGATGATGACAACTTCGATGGTGCACAGTGATTTTTAGAGGTTATGTCTTCTGTGGGGTGATTGCTAGTGGCTGCATAAGCCATAGCCGCAAATCAAACCAATAACGAAAAAGATAAAAGCTCTAATGAATCATTTGGCCAAACCTCAGACACCTAGGCCTTCTTCTTCAAAGCTGCCAGGCTACTTGTGAGTCCCTAAATCCACAAGCGCCTAAATAAACATTTAGGAGCCTGACTTTAGAGCCCCATTTTAAAAACATCTTGTCCACTGTTACAGGCTGGCTGGCTGGCCCTTTAGGGGGACTTGGGCTCAGCCCTGTCTGTAATATTGCAGTTATCTCCCAGCTGATCCAGATGTGGTGATTCAATCACACTTAGTGATCCCAGCTGGAGAAGGCCAAGAGCAAACTACACAGAGAGGAAAGAGGGCTCTGTCTCTTTCACACACATTTAGGGGGTTGGTTAGGCTCCTATTGGAGGCTAATGAAGGCAAGATTGAGGGAGGTCCCTGGGAGAAGATGCTAGAGTCCCTGGCAAGAGTAGGTAACTGGACAGAAGCTGGGCAGATAAACTTCCCAAGAAAAGCCCTGGGAGGTAGTGCTCAGCTAATGGAGTAAACAGGAACTCCACCAGGCAAAAGAGTAAGGGTGAAAAGCAGGAAACTTCTGGCTAGCCTGAGGAGGACAGGAGGATCACTTGTGTGGATTCTTTTGTCCCGCTGAATGGGGAAAGAACTGGAAGAGGGCACCTGACTGGATTACTCAAAACAGACCCTCACAGGGACAAAGAAGTAGGCCAGAGAGGTATCAGAGACAAAAATCCCTGCAGTACCATGCTGAGTCTGGGCAGCGTCCACTGGCTCCCTCGATACTTTTCGGGAGCAGTGGGCGCTGTCCAGGGTTCTCTGCTCGGTGTCCCCCTCCGAATCCCTTATTTTGACCCTTTGACCTTCACACCTGTTTCCTGTTATTTCATTTGTTGCCCCCCGTAATTATTTGAAAGCCGGGTCCAGTGCGTCCTCCCCTTAGGCTGGGGGAGGGGCTTTAGTAGTGGGCGGGCTGGCGCCCACCCACTTCCCCCCGGTTCTTTCAGTAGGACCATGCTCAGGGGTGCTATGGTGGTGAGTAGGCTGCAGACAACCCTACATATCTGTGTCCTATTTTTTTGTTTTGTGTTTGTTTGGAGGCGGTCAGCACACAATTCCTACTAAGCTAAATGGAAGCTGTGGGATCTCATCCCTTCTGAAAATCAGGCTATTTTTATTTGGATGCCTTAACATGGCCTTCCATGCCTACCTTTTTGTCCCCATGTTAGAAAAGTGAGACCACAGCTACTGAATTTGGAGATGCCAAGCAGATGTTTAATGACTGACATTGGAGTTTAGAATTTACTGTGTCTGTGCAATTCACCCCAAGCAGAGAGCCAACACACATCCTGGCCACCACTTCAGTCCCACATCCAAAATGATGGTTTATATTGAATGGGAACTAAGAAGTACTTAAGCGTTAGTTGGATATTGAAAATCCAGCCCCTAATATTGAAGTAGTTCCACACACTTACCCCATATCTGTGTGACTTGAATGTTTGTGCAGCATCATGTTCCTGAGACCTGTGGGATCAAATATGAAATAATGTCCAGGCATAAAAAGGGGACGTCAGCATCTTTATAATTCCTGCCTTTCTGATTTGATGCTAATTCCTTGATGCTGTTATAAGGAAGCTGACTAGAAGACAGGACGTGGTTTATGGAGGGAGGTGTGGTAGGGAATATTAAAGTTACGAAAAGTAACTCTTACTGCAGTGTAAACTCTGTTTTCATCAGTGTAGGTCTCAAATAAAAGGACTGTCGAAATGAGCAATCCAATTAGTTCCAATTTATAGTGACTACCCCCAAAACCACAGGATTTGCTTATATTAATCAGCCTGAGCAGTAGCCCTCTCTTGCTGTTTGCTTAGAGAAGCATGATGCAGTTTTGACTTTCACCACAGAGATCTGACACTGGAGGTTTATAAATGGGACAGATGGAGCTTTCTAAGGTAGCATTTCACCAATCTTGCCTTGGCAGGCCCCTCAAGACATCATGCTGATGGTCTGTGTTTTTTATGAAAATAACTGCATACTGAATGATATCAAAATGGTGCTGACAGATATACACATGGGAAATGAATTGTGTCAGGTTTAGTACAAAGAAGGTTTCAGTGACATCATGCACCTATCACCAGCCAGGTTACTACAGGCATAGGAAGCTTACGGGCTTGAAATATGATGTCAAGCCACAAGGTTTTCTTATACACAGATCATTCCTCTTGTCCCTTCTGGGTTTGATTGTGCATCAAGTCCTGCTCTTCACTCTGGCATTCCTTCTTTCTTAAGGCTTGGCCACAATCTCAGAGGGTAGTATTAATATAGAGATATAAAAGAAAATAGAAGATCTCCCTCCTACATCTTTTGATAGAAAAGAAATGCCTTTATTTATCAGTTGAAAGGGATGTGTTAGCAAAAAAAAAAATTATGACTCAAGTCTGTGTTGAGCGAGGGACTGGGGGCTGGGTATGTGCAGTAACAAAGGAATTTGACTTGCAGTCATTTTAAAGTGAGTCAGACCTTGTTCGGTCTCCTTTCTTCTCTGGGTGGCCTGAAAGTTCTGGATGATGTGAATGAGCTCTGGAGCAGGCCTGTTGAGATGAGGAAAGAATCAGTTTGCAAAATGAGTCGCTCAGAATTTAAAAGAAACCTCTTCAGCGAATGTTGTGCTAAAGGCAGACTTGCATCCATTTCACGCTGTGCAGTGACCATGACAAGGTGTGACAGGACAAAGGATACCACTCGCTCACTGACCAACCTGCAGCGAACTCCAGCCTGGCTTGTCCTTCCCTGCATATGTTCTCAGGAGGCAGTAAAGGGGCTGGGCTGGGCTAGGAGACAATCAGTTAATTCATGGGAAAGACAGACATCTATGTGAATAGGTGGTAGAAAAATGGGTGGAAAGAATGGGAAAAGGAGTAGTTCGCTGAGTCACAGGGCTGAAACAACAGCTCAGACCAGGTATCCAGGTTTGGATTTCAGATCAGCTGAGACCAGCAGGATTTCTTTGAAGCTCTGACTGTCCTGGGAGATGAAATCTTCTGGAGAATACGGGAAGCTTGAAAAATCTTGTGGTGGCCATCATCCCTTGTGAATACATCTGCCCTCATACCCACAGATAGCCCAGCTGGGCCTTTTTGGCTGTTAAATGGCAAAAACCATCAAAAATGCCGAGTTAAGGTTCCCCAGAGACAATTCGTGCCCTGCCAGAGCATTGAACTGAGCAAAACTCAGACTTCTGAAAACCAAGCAACATGGAGATCTGATAAAGGCTGGTGTAGCTTGAACCTCACATTCAATGGGTTAGCTTGAACTGTATTAAATGGTAGAGGAATAAGTTGGAGCAGTTTGAAAGAGTTATTTTCATGTGAGGGGTGCTGGGTCTGAGTCCCCAACACATGTGTTCTCAAAGGAAAGATGTGCAGGTGTAATATGAGTTCTAGACTGCCATCCATTCAAGATAATGTTGTGTAGATTGTGTCAGTAGCAGGACACAGACACACTGACTGCGTCTACACTAGAAAAAATTAGGTCAACTTTGTTAAGTTGTCTTTAAGTTGACTTAAGTTTGACTTTATTAAATCGACTTAACAAAGTGGTTACCCTGAACGTGGATTTAGTAAGTCGACCTAACTGCCCTTAAGGCAATTTAAGGGTTAATCCATGTCCACACTGTGCTTAAGTCGACCTAAGGAGTCGACTTAAGGGTTAGATCAACCTAACCGGTGGTTCTTACTAAGTCGACTTAAGCTTTCATTAAGTCGACTTAAGGAATTTCTTAAGTTGACTTAATGAAAGCCCAGTGTGGACGTGGAGTAATTTAGGTCGACTTAAGGCTACTTACATCGACCTAAATTACCAGTGTAGACATACCCATAATCACTAGTGAGCTGGGATATGAAAGCTGTCTGTGGATTTAATGATGGGTAGGGGAAAGTCTAGATTTTGGTGATGCCTTTTGTGCAAGTGTCAAGGATGTAGCCATTAAATTGTACAAGTCTGACGCTGGGTAGGGGAGTTGGCTCCTGTGTGACCGTAGAGGGCAAATGCAGATAATGCCTATGCATTCAAGTGAAAAGTCAGAGTACCAGTATGTGTGTTATTAGGCATAGCTCAATGAGGGAAGAGTTAAGGCTGAGTGGGTATTTATTTTCACCCTATATTTCCCAATTATCAGAAGTTTGAGTTTTGCTGAACTTGACAGTCTGCCAAGATACAAACTATCAGTGGGCTACATTACCTCTGCGTTAAAGATTTTACCATTTAGTTTCCTATTTTTTTTAAATAGAAAGAGAAATGTTTGTTAGTAGGAATCAGTGGTCATTTAGGCAGTTGTAGTTTTTACCTAAGTTTGCACTGCAGCTAAGAAATAATCAAAAGGCCTATCTTTGATCTAGTGCACAGGTGTCAAACACGTGGCCCACAGACTGAATACAGCCCTTGAACTTCTTCCATCCGGCCCATGACTGTGCTTCGCAGGACCACACACTCACTAAGGGAGGGAAAGAGAGTGTGTGACCCTGCCAGCAGGTAGAGGATCTTGGGGAGCAGCTGCCACACACACACACATGCTAGTGAGGTTTGAATTAATAAGTGTCTTTATTGGGAGTGAACAAGGGTAAATGGAATGGGGCAGTGAGGTGTATAGGGGGTACTGGGAGATGGGCCTCTCTATTGAACAGTATAGTGTCACAGTGTCGGAATCGGTGTAAACCAGTGTAAATTAATATAAACCAATGTAAATTAATATAAACCAATGGGGTTTTTTACAAGCATAAACACACAAGGCAACTGTATCAATGAGAGAGTGAGGTTAAAGGAAATGGCCAGGGAGTATGGGCAGGCAGTAGCAGAGGGGTAAGGAAAGACACAACAGCAGAGGCTGCAGTAGCAGAGGCTGCAGTAAGCCTTGAAGACCTGCAGGGGGAGACCTGGAAAGTAGTCAGTCTGCAGGCCAGGTGTGGAGGCACTGAAGACGGGCTGGAGCGTGCTTGAAGCAGACCAGGTAAGCACACTCAGAAGGTGGGGGCAGGATAACACGTGGAGGGAGTGAACAGACTAGGGACGCACACTTAGAAGGTGGGGACAGGGTGGTAACACATGGAGGGAGTGCGTGGGGAAACTGGGCAAGGGAATGGAGGTAAAGAGGGGGTCTAGGGTGGATCTGGGAGGGGGGTTGAGGGGAAGACCAGACAGGAGTTTCGGGGGGCAGCAACGGAGGGCGGTGGCTAGCAGAGAGCGGGTTTGGGGAGCCGGGGAAAAACGGTGTGGGGGGGCAAAGGGAAGGCAACAGAGAGCGGCGGCTAGCAGAGAGCAGGTTCGAGGAGCTGGGGAAAAACGACTGAGAGGTAACAGAGCAGGGAGCGGATTCGGGGGCAGCAGAGGGGCCATGGAGCAGAGAGTGGGTTAGGGGAGGCGGCAGAGGGGCTGCAGAGGGACAGCAGAGGGGCAATGGAGCAGAGAGTGGGTTAGGGGAGGCGACAGAGGGGCTGCAGAGGGATGGCAGAGGGGCTGCAGAGGGACGGCAGAGGGGCAATGGAGGAGAGAGTGGGTTAGGGGAGACGCGGAAAGGATCTTAACAAAGCTATAACAGGACACAATAATAAAACTTAATCAAACAAAGATAAAACTAAGGAGAAAAGAACTAACAGCAAATTAAAGGTAAAACTTACAATGTTAAACTTAACACACTAATGAGCAACAATTTAACAGCAGCCGACTTGCTAAGCAGCAGCAATTCAGCAGCAGCAGCAGACTTGCTAAGCAGCAGCAATTCAGCAGCAGCAGCTGACTTGCAACGGTGAAATTTAATAACTTACAATGAAACTTAACACAGCTAGGGCAACCAGTATAATAAACTTAAACTTAGTAACAACTTACAATGAAATTTAACACAGCTAAGGTAACATACTAACAAAGCTAAGCACAGTGTGAGGCTGAAACAGCTGGGAGCAGGGAGCTCCGGGCAAGGTCCCCAGAGGCAGACAGCTCAGCAGCCGCATGGCTTATGCTGCCGTGGTGGAAAAGAACCACGGAGCAGGAGGGGGTCTCTGTTACAGACCCCGAGGTAAATTTAGAGAGAGTTTGAGAGGGGGGAATCTTACCAATCCCCAGGAGAGCAGCAAGGACAGAAACTGAGGCAGCAGCAGCATAGATGAGTGCAGAGAGGACTCGGTTCTCATAGTTCGTAGCTCGTGGTTCAGGAGAAGATTCGTTGTTCGTGGGAGGGGGGGTTTAAAATGGGGGTATGCTCAATTACATAGCCGGGAGCGGAGAAAGGTCCCCCAAAGACCCCGGGGTGATCAGGCCAGGAGGCAGTGCAGGAACCTATTCTGGGGTCTGGCCCCAAAAATGTCTGGTTTTAAAGGCAAACTCAGGCAGCTTCCCGCCAGTAACTCTGATAGGCTCCCTGAATTACAGGGGCAGAGAGAGGGCAGGGAAAATTGTAGGACAAGCCCGAGCAGAGTCTTGGGCTGCAGGTATATGACTCATAGTCACAGGTGTTGGTGTGTGACTCATGCCCTTTGTAAAAAACAAGCCATATTGGTCTTGCACTCCTGGGCATTGTCCACCCTACGCCGAGCCAGGGCTGGAACAATAGTTAAGGGGCCTCCTCCCTAGGCAGGGCCATGGCACCAAAGAAGCTGTAAAAAGGGCCATTCCCATAAGCAGCCTGGGAGGGGTGGCCACACAAACAGGGGAGACAAAAACTGGCACAGGGGAACATCTGTCAGGGACAGTGTGGTCTCCACAATGTTGCAAGAGTGTCAGGTCTCATGACATCACAGAGCATGGGGTATGTGAGACTACGCTCTGTGAGACCATATTCTCTCCCTAACAAAGAGAGAGAGAGGTATCATGGAGCTCAGTTTCACAGCATTCCACGATGCCCCAAGAGAGCCATACTATTTCAAGTTCCAAAGGGGTAGCCGTGTTAGTCTATTGCAGAGTCCCGTGGCACTTTTAAAGACTAACAGATTTATTTATCCCATGCGCTTTCATGGGAGAAGATCCCACTTCATCAGATGCTTTGAAGATGGGAAACTTACAGAATGGGAGGAAATTAAATGCAGGGAGGAGTATGACATAGGATCAGGTCAGGCTGTAACAGCAAATCAAAACAGATGTTAGAATTCTAAAGTTGGGGAACTGCACATCTACACTTACAAATTAAGTCAACTTAAAGTGGCTTAAGTCAACTTAAAATACTCCACGTCTACACTGGGCTTTCCTTAATTTGTCTTAAGCTGCTCCTTAAGTCCAATTAAGGAAAAGTTAGTTCAAATTAATAACTCCTCCTTTTAATTCGAACTAGCGTTTGTCAACTTTATTAAATCGACTTAAGCCAGTGGAAATGGGGATTAGCACCTTGGTGGAGCTTATTAAAGCGACTTAAAATGTTAAGTCAACTTAATAAGGTCGCGAAGGGTCTATGTCTACACTTGAAAAGTTAAGTCGACTTTTGTTAAGTTGACTTAATAAGGTCCACTTTAAGTCGACTTAAAGTCGACCTCATTAAGTCAACTTCATAAAGTCGACCTAACTTTTCAAGTGTAGACATAGCCAGAGGAAGGTGAGGTCAAATCACCTGTTCTAATGAGAGAAAAATCCATAGTCCCTGTTTAACCTCAAGGCTATTTCAATTTATGGTATGTGTGGCCTACTTGAAATACATTTAAGTCAAATCTGTTCCACTATAACAAATGAGTTTGACACCCCCTGATCTAGTGGTTTCATTAGTAGATCTCAAAGATCTTTACTTCATTATCCCTGTTTTATAGAGAAGGAACTGAGGTAAGTGGCAGAGAATTAACTTGCCCAAGATCCCCCAGTAAACCAGCAGCAGAGTTAGGAACAGTTCCAGTCCAGTGGTCTTTCCACTAGGCCACACTGTTGCCACATGATTTCCTCAGTGTTCTTCCCCCACCCCTGTGCATTTTGTTGTAGAAGAATGGGGGTAATGGTCATGATTTGAAACATTTGCAGTGTGTAGCTGCTGACAGGGCCACTGAGGGAAATCTCATCATGGTCTATGTCCAAAAACTTTGACAGTTTTGTGACATGGTTGTTACAATAATTGTAAGCACGTCAGAGAAGACTCATGTGTGTTTTTCCTTCTCCATCCCCTACCACATCATTCCTCACAACATATAGTGCTTCCCTGCCCCCCTCCCCCACTCAACATTTCCAGATCCCCCTCCCATCCCATTCCATTCAGTCACTAGCTGGCACCATAGAGGCTGTTAACATGTAAGAAGTTGCTCCTTGTTTCCTGCCCAAACTTGCTGTGTACACATAGCATAGGGAATGACTGATTGGAAGGCCATATGTTATCTTGTTGCTGGTATACCTTAGAAAGATAGCTATGCTGATCTAAGTCACTCTTGGGTGTGAATTTTTCACACACCCCCAAGAGTCGTAGTTAAGCTAGCCTGTGCCCTAGTGTAGACGATGCTAGGTCAATGGCAGAATTCTTCTGTCGACCTCACTGCCACTCCTTGGAGAGATGGTTTTACTACAGCGATGGGCAAACCACTTCTGTCACTGTGATGAATGTCCACACTTCCATGCAGCTGCAACAGCACCACAGTCATGGGCAGTTTTTAAAGCTTCCCCTTGGGAAGGCAAGCTCCCTGATCCCAGGCCCACCAAAGGTCCTGCTCCCAGGCTTCTTCCCCCACCCCTCACCACAGTCACTGAATAGGTCTCTGGCTGACTTCCTCCTCTTCTCTCCTCTCCTCTTCTTCCCCCACCCCTACCTATCCTCCCCATTCCCCTCCCACCATGAGCAGCAGCTGCCTCTGTATTCCTCCAAAGGCAGGAAACGGGCCAATGTGGGATTGGGGCTGCTGTGGGATGACTCATTAACTAGCCTGTTCCTCCCTCCCTGGCTGTCTGGAACAGTGGCAGACCCAAGTGTTGGGGGAGTGGGGAGGGGATACATTAAACAGACTCCCCACCAGGAAACGTAGGAGAGACACAGGAAGTTTGGGTAGGAGGAAGGAGTGGGGCAGTCTGCAGGCAGCATCAGTGAGAGGAGAGTCCTATAAAACCCCAGTCTCCTGTGATCCAGGAGGCCACAATATCCCTCTTTTGTTTTTCAGTTAGACAATGAAACTGAAACTTGAGACTGGACTGGAGAAGAGAAGAGTCCTCTTTTGTTTTGCTAAGAAGGCTGGTGTCAGTCTCAGACTTCCTGGGGGCATGGCATGCTGAGCTTTTTATGCTCCAGGCAGCTGAGGGAACCAGGCTGCAGGAAGCATAAAAGCTTTTGTCTTCCCAGCATGGAGGACAGGTGGCAGGGAAAGAGGTGGGGTCACCACAACCAATCGGGGACGGCCTTGCCTCCCTGTCCCTTCAATAAACTCTGCCCATGACCATGATGGAATCTCTAGGGAAGACTTAACCTTGGTTCTGTATCCCAAGCAGCAATGTACCCTACTCTCACTCCCACCCCAGCTGGGACTCCTGCCCTTGGTTCAACCAGGCTTCCCCAGCTATGGCCCAGGAAATCCAGTCCATAATACCTCCAAACTGGACCCATCCCTATATTGTATGCCCCTCCCACATGCAGGTTGACATGTATCTTAACTTGATCTTTTTTGGATTTCAGCTGTGGAAATTTGTGTCATCTTCAGATCCTGTCCTCAGATCCCAAGTGATATGGAGGGCAGGGAGAGGAGCTCAGAGCCCGGCAGGTGGATAGGACTGCCCTGAGTCTGAGCACACACACCAAAGAGGAGAATTCAGGGCTGACCAAGCACTCCACCTCTAAATGTGCAGCTTCCTCTGCTGCTCTCATATTTCCACCCCTTCTTTCCTCCCCTTCCCTTGAGTCTGCAAACCCTCTTCCCCCCCGCCATTTTCAAAACCCCCATCGCTCATTGCAGACCTGAATTCCTCTTCCCCTATTACCACCTACTTTTGACCCCCTCAGTCATCCTGCCCCACCCAGCAAGTGTTCACATGTCATGTTTCTTTCCACAAATAGTTTCAGCACATTGTGAATATTCTGCTGTACTCATGTTACTTTTCCCCAGAACAAACAAATCCCATTTTTGATAGAGGCGGATTGAACAATATTGCCCGATTCTGGAACTTCACATTTCTGGGCTCTGAGCCTCGCTACTGAGGGTATGGGTTTGTTTTGCTGTGTAGCCTTACCCATAATACCTGAGCTGCTGGTTGGATTTAATGACCACATCACACAAGTCCTGTAATAAGGCAGTAGTTTTCCAGCAAGTTAGGGTCTTACTTTGCAGATGCTCAGTACAAGCCATTAGGCATGCAGATAGGTGTGCAAGTCTTCTCGAGTGCATATGCACAGAAGCCACCTCCTTTGACCGTAACATTTTCATTTTATTTACCCTCACGGCCTGGTGGATGTCATGTGGTCCATTGAGGTAACTCTCAAGTGTCTGAGACCTTGGTGCAGTGATCAGGGCCTGTTTTTAATCTGTTTCTTTGTGCAGATTGGCTTGCCAGAATCTGTCAGCTTTAAAGAAAGCTGCTTTTAGAGGCAGTAGGTAGGATTGTATCTTGGAAACTCCTTGGCCAATTGCCCTCAAATGGGGGTCGCTCTGAAATCTTGCAACTCTGTGTGGCACACCAAATCTCATCAGTAAAGAAGGACCGTCCATATTCGTTAGGCTAACTCTACCTTCCAGGAATTTACATATCAGTCATTTGTTCTAGCCCCTCCCTTTCTCTAGCACTGCTCTCCTCTGAGCAGGTATGGCGGTGGCCATCCAGGCACATGTACTATCAATCCTCCAAACTAACGTCCCCTATCGTTCAAAACAGCATCTCTTCTCTCTCCCATTGTGCTGCTCAGCAAACTCTATATCTGTCCTTGGCTTCTCTTCCTTCCAAGAGCAATGTGGCCCTCTCTAACACCTACACCTACACACACACACACACACACACACACAGACCTAAGGGTTACAGTTGCTATTTGGCTTACAGTAGCAGCCCAGTGAGATTGTGGCCCCACTGCAACAGGCATACACAGGATAAAAGACAGTCTGTGTCCCCAAGTACTTACAGTCTAAACTGACAAGGCAGACAAAGGCTATGTCTACATTAGAAAAGTTAAGTCAACTTTAAGTCGACTTTAATAAGCTTTAAGTCAACTTAATAAAGTCAACTTAAGGGTTACTCCATGTCCACACCATCCTTAAGTCGACTTACGGAGTAGTAACAAAGTCAACTTAAGCTTTCATTAAGTCGACTTAATGAAAGCCTAGTGTGGACGTGGCTTAATTTAAGTCGACATAGGCCTCCTTAAGTAGACTTAAATTGCCAGTGTAGACATAGCCAAAGAGTGTAAGGGGAAACACAGATGGATGGATGAGGCAGTGGTGTACCAAGGTCACACAACACATTACTGCCAGAGCCAGAAATAAACAGTTGGTCTCCTGAGTTCTAGTCCAAGACTTTGTCCACTGGCAGCAGCAGAGTGATGAAACTGTGGGAGTGGGTTGTGATAAATTCTGAGCACTTGGAAGATGGCCATGCGAGCTCCACAAGGTATGACTCTTGACTTGTGCAAAACCTATTGGAAAACACAGAGAATAACATTTTCAAAAGTACCTAAATCCTATTTTCAAAAGTCACTAGATTTAAAACAAACAAACAAACAAAAAAAACCCTATATTTTTTTATATGCATGCCTAAAGAAGCAGATAGGCCTCAAATGGAATTTACAAAGAACCTATCTGCTTCTTTAGGCACCTAGAGCTACATTTTTTAAAGGATTTACATGCCAATATTTCTTTCAAAAATGGGATTTAGATTCCTATGTTAGGTAGGTGCTTTTGAATATTTTGTCATTTCTGGGTAATTTTTGCCTAATTAAACAGACGCATTACATACCGGCCACCTCCAGGCAGCTGACGGAAGGGGGCAGTTAATATTCTGAGGCTCCATAAAGACTCAGGCTTGGTCTACACTCCCACATACGTTGGTATAACTCATGTCATTCAGGAATGTGAATAAGCCACCCGCTGAGTGATACAAGTTACCTCGACCTAAGAGCACGTATGGACTGTTCTACGTTGGAGGGAGAGTTTCTTTTGCCAACATAGCTACTGCCTCTCATGGTGGTGGATTTATCATGCCAACGTGAGACCTCTCTCCCATTGGCATAAAGCATCTTTACCAGACGCACTTGCTGAAGCACTTCTAGTGCAGACAAGTCCTAAGTGTCATGGCTATGGATGGAACTCAGGACCTTACCACACCATGTTCTTTATTCTAGGAAGAGTTCTCACAGTCAAAGAGAAAGGGGATGATTTCAGGAAGCTACCCTCTGAGAAAGGGAATGGGAAAGAGGCAGATTCAAGGCAATGAGTTACAAGTATCAAATGCCAGGAGCTGTGGCATGCAATATACAGGAGACTGATATCAAAGTCATTTCTGGATGTAAGTAATTCACCTTTGGAGCAATTTACAAAGGATTATGGTGGATGCTACATCACAGGGAGTTTGTCTAAAAGACTCTCTAGTTCAAACAGGAATTAATTCAGGGAAGTTCTCTGGCCTGTGTTATGCAGAAGGTCAGACTAGAGGATCACAATGCTCCCTTTTGGCCTTATAATCTATGAATAATTGAACACATCCTGGTTCAAAGATCATTGACTGTGCCATTAATAACTTCGCCCAGGACAGTCTGCCTGAAAGCCTGCTTCCCCTATGATAAGAATTTTTTACTGTCAAGGAAACAATAGTCTTGGTAGAAATGTTGCCATTTTGTCCTTTCCTAAGTAATCCATGCCACAGTTCTCTGATCTGATTTTTCGGACTTGCTGCATAACAGGAGATTATTCAGTATGGAATGAATCAGGGGTGTAGCCAGCCCCCATTTTCTGGCCATGCCCCTGAGTCTCCAGGGCAGGCCCAGCCAGGCCTGCTGCTGGTCATGTGACTAGAAGCTGCCTAACAATGCTCCAGTTGCTAGGTAATTGTAGCACTGGGGGGGGGGGGTCAGCTCAGCCCCTGCTTTGTCAAGGCTACAGTGGCTTCCCAGGGCTGGAGCTGTGAGGCAGTGTGGGCGGAAAGTAGTCCACCTCCACCTCTCTGCCTGCAGTGCTGCTGATCATGGCAGCGGTCACTCGCTGCTGGCCTGTCCACGGTTGTGGCAGTGAAGCTCGTGCCCCTGGTGGGTGCTGCGGTTGGCAGGGGTGGGCGGACATGGTGATCAAGCAGAGGGTCCAGGCCCACCCATATCTACGCCCCTGGAATGAATGAGGAATTCTGATTTGAGAAGGTCCTACTGATCAATCTGCTCCCTCATTTTATCCTATAATCCAAGGTCAAAGAGGATGTTTATTGAAGAGTAGTATTTTTGGAACATAACGAAAAGGAGCTGTGGAATTTGTTACTGCAGGAAGTCATGCAGACAATGATTGTGACTGGATTTGAAAAGGGAAGAGAGTAAGGTATGTCAATAACGATGCACAACCTATCGCTACTGATGCTGACGCAGTGATGAATGAAAGTTTAAGGGATTCAGTCAAGGGCTTCATGGCACAGGATGCTTGTTTGCAGCAACTGAGATGCAAGCTTTGTCACGTGCAAAACTGGAAAGTTTTCAAGGTGTGTTATGGCTTGATTGCTGGGCTAGCTGTCTTGAGGGGGTTTTGCCGTCACAGCTAGCAGAACAAAGCTGAACTATGTTCTGATCTGATGTAGCAACTCCTGTGGAATTTCAATGACGTTTGGCTGTGTCACTCCCTTAGGAGCTTTAGAAAATCCCAGAATAAAACTGTGACACATAAACTTCACAGGCAAGTTCATCTGGCTATTTTTAACAGCATTTATACTGACTACTACTTTGTTCAGCATCCTCAGGCTAAATAGTACAGCATTCCAGTGGCTTGGGCATAGGAACCTCAAAGAATTCAGTGACAAGGAGATTCTCGATGTTTTTTGGTTTAAAAACCAAACAGACAGAATTTACAGGACCTTAGATGGCAGGATTTCTTCATCTGTTCATTCTTCTGTTCCCATCTTCTTTTTCTGTTTTTTACTTGTCTTCTTTCCATCTCTTAGCTTTTGCTTTGTTTTTCTTTCTGCCATTAGCTTCCATTAGCTAGAGAGAGAGAGAGAGAGAGAGAATGAGGCTTTGTCTTGGGAAAGATGAGATGTTTTTCATTTGGGTATATATCCTGATCCATACCTCATTTCTAGACACATTGGCTATGTCTACACTGGCAAGTTAGTTCGAATTAAAGAAGCTTAATTCAAACTAACTAAAACCATGGCTACACTAGGCTTTAATTAGTCCGAATTAAGGGCTTCCTTAATTCGAACTAATAAATTCGAATAGGCTATTCAAACTAAGAGTTAATTCAAACTAGTTAGTTCGAATTAACCAATGTGGCCATGTTAGTTCGAATTAATTGCTTAGTTCAAACTAACCGGCCCATTGAACTCAGTGCAATTCGCTAATTCGAACTAAGGAAGTGCCATGAATGGCACTTGCTTAGTTTGAACTAATTTTTTTTCGAAGTTAATTCGAACTAACTAAAATTAAATTCAAACTAACTAATTCGAACAACTAATTAGAAGTAACTTTAATAAGTGTAGACACAGCGTAATTTCCTTCCATATACAGTAAGACACTAATTTTTTTATCCCCATGTCTGGTGAAAGTCTGATAATTACCTGGACTTTTCAAAGTATATACTTTCCTACCAATGTATTAGTATCATGTGCTGTCACAGATTAAATTAGGTCCAGGATTATACAAAATACAGGATTACAAATCTATGCATAACTCTGGATTCCACTGACTTTTTAAATTTAACACAGGAAGCAATAAAGTCAAGAGACCACAGCTCAAAGATGAAGACTTATTTTAACATAAAAGCATATGTGTAAAAAACAGCCCCTCTCTCTCTCACACACGCGCGCACACACACACACACACACACCTCTCTCTCTCTTTCTCTCTCTCTTCAGGACCAACATAAACCATGCAGGACAATGAGGACGTCAATATGTTCAGGACAGTGAATAGAGTATCCTTAGGGTATATAGAATATACCAATAGTTAAAAAGCATATTTTTCCATTAATGTTTTAAAAAGGTATATATTGTTGACTAGGATCTTACTCCTCCCTCTCTGCTCCTCTGGGCTTCCCTCTTCCTCCCAGCTGTCCACATTGAAGCAGTACTAAAGAAGCTCCTGTCTCCTTTAACGCTTCCTCTCCACCCTTGGGACCAAAAATCTCCATGCTTTCACTAACATAGGGTGTGTCTACACTTCCAAGTTAGATCGACTTAAGGAGGCTTAAGTCGATCTAAACTACCCTGCGTCCACACTGGGCTTTCCTTAAGTTGACTTAAGAATTTCCTTAAGTTGACTTAAGGAAAAGGTAAGTTGACTTAACAACACCTCGTTTTAGGTTGACTTAACGCTTAAATTGACCTTATTAGGTTGATTTAAGCCAGTGTGGACGGGGATTAGCACCTAAATTGAATGTATTAAGTTGACTTAAAATGTTAACAACTTAATAAGGTCGAAAAGGGCTATGTCTACACTAGAAAAGTTAAGTCAACTTTTGTTAAGTCGACTTGACTTTTCTAGTGTAGACATAGCCATAGTTTGTAATTTATGAAACATGCACTGTAATTTTCAAAATCATGTAGCTGGTTGTAAACTGTACAACCTGAACTTTTTCTACTGGGAAATGTGGTTTCATCAGAATCAAAATTTCCCAATGAAAAATGTCAGGTTTGGCTAAAATGTTACAATTTTCATCAGAAAATCCTAAATGATTTTTTTAAATTGATATTTCCACTTAATGAGAGAGGCTAAGTAGATGAGATATTATCTCTTTTGGGACCAATAGCTGTGGGTAAAAGGGAAACACTTTCAAGCTTCACAGAGTGCTTCCTCAGATCTGGAGAAGGTAACCAGGATTTCTCCCTTCTATCCACAGAAGTTGGTCCAGTAGAAGATATTTCCTTACATATCTTGTCTCTTTTATATCCTGAGATCACTGTAGTTATAAGAGCACTGCAAATTTCCAGGTAATGAAATTTTAATCCCTCTGTAAGTCCAAATGTTGCTTTGAAAATAAATTTTTACTTTCAAAATGTCAAAAAGTTTTGATTGAAAATGTCAATGTTTCCCTTTGACATTTCCAAATAAAAATGTTTTCAGAACATTTTATTCTGCTCAAAATTGACTTTTTGTCCCAATTTGGGAAAAAACCAAAGTTTGACATACTGGCATTTCCCATAGGATGGAAATTGTTTTCCAACCAGCTCTATGCCTAAAGAAGTGACGCACCTAATTTTCCTATTGACTTTCAATGGAATGTGGGTGCCTAACCTCCTTAGGCACTTTTGAAAATCCCAGTAAAGACTTCCCAGTATAATATTAAAGAGGACATTGAAACTGTTCCTATACCTCCAGATAAGTCCCTTATTTATCCACATCTCTTTTGTAAACTATTTCTGTTGGTCCTCATCCAAGCTTTATGAAGTTTTCTTGAAGTCAAACTTCTTTTTTCACAGAGTGATTTGATGCACTTCTTCAGAAAATGTTGAGTTAACATTGAAGGAGACAGGCATTCTAATAAGGAACTCTAGCTGATTAACCACAGAGATGATGGGACCCTGCATGACATTCCCCAGGCTATAATTTACATTGTTGAACATCTGTTTCCCCATAGATCTCCACACTCACTCATTTTTACACTGTTTGCTCTGAGAATAACCAGTCCTGGTCAGTTCACAGACAGCCTCCAGCATGCAAAATCACTCCCAACTTAATTACATGAATGCCCTGGCCAGCTACTCACAGATTACATACAGGACAACACCTGCAAACTCTCTGTCCCAGACCTTCCTCCAGAAATGTGTTTTGTACTGTCCAGAACTTTACTGGATGATGCAAGCCCATAGAAAATCCATCACTTCATCAGTGGAAAATGATATTCATAAATCCTGTTATCTCAAAAGGCAGTTCCCAAAGCCTTCAATCCAAAACCACTGGTTCTGATAAAACAAGTTTATAAACTACAGAAGATAGATTTTAAGTGATTTCAATAATTTATAAAAGTCTGAACTGGTTACAAAGAAAATCAAAAGATAAGCTGCAAACTAATACCTAATTTAGCAGGTTACATATGTTCTAAGCAAAGGTTTTTCTCACCACATGCTCATTACAGTGTTTACTAACTTGGGGAACATCTACACTTGCACCTTAACAATGCTTCAGTCGACCTACAGAATGACGCATCCACACTGGGCGCTTACTAAATTGACTTAAGCATTTCCTTAAGTCGACTTAATAACTTCCCCTCTTTAGGTTGACTTAATGCCTAAGTCGACCTAAAGCCAGTGTGGACAGGGAATAGCGCTAAGTCGACCTTATTAAGTTGACTTAATGCCAGTGTGGATGGCTATATCTACACTACAAGCGCTGTTAAGTCGACTTAACAAGGTCAACTTAAGTCGACTTAAAGTGTAGTCACTCTATTAAGTCGACTTAACAGAGCTTTTAGTGTAGACATAGCCTTGAAGCCTCCAGACCAGGACCTCTCCCCCAATTTAGTGTTTCTTCAGGATTGTTGCTGCCCTGAACAAGAGTAGAATGGAGGAAAGAGGTAATATGTGTTAACTGGGTTCTCTATTCTTATACAATTCTCCTCTCTGAGGATTATCTCCATCTGTGGTTTAGGTGACAGCCAATCTGTTTACACAGGAACTCTCAGGTGGTTTTCATTGCCAAAATGTTAAATTCTGGCTCGCACCTTCCTTCCTGCCAAAGAATGGCCACTTAATTAGGTGGTAGCTCACTTGACTTTGTTGACACCTGGCTGAAATGATGATTTGTCTTGTGTGTCTGAGGAACTGGTTTTTGCCTGCTGGTCTAAACTAGGACTATGTTACAGACATGTTATGCAGTAGAATCTTATAACTTTACATATAGAGTTGATCTGCATATTTTACCAGAACAATAATGTTCAGCAAATTATGAGTTTTCAAGGGATACCTCGCAAGGCCTACTTTGTACAAGATTTATAATGGTCTTGTAAAAAAGGTAAAATGTAGCAGTACAGCTTGTTACACCATGTGTCCCATGTTTGGTCACTTTGACTCTGGATGTGGGAAGGGAATATAGGCAGACCATTCTTGCCTCCCCATGCTGGCTAGAAGAGTATTCACATAATTACCTGACAAATTTTCTGCACTCTGTCTTCCCATAACAATGGGCAGGTCCTGAACATCCCATACAGGAGGCAGAGAGAGGAATCTTAAAAGGAGATCAGTCTTCCATTGATTTTGATGGGCTTTTGATATAACCACAGACACTCATCATTCAGGGAATAAGATAACTAGTAACTCATCAATACAGTTAGGAAACTGTCCCTTCCAGCAATTTGTAGTGTTCTTGTAGCCAAGTTGGTTCCAGGATATTGGAGAGACAAGGGGGGAGGTATCTTTTACTGGACCAACTTCAACTGGTAACAGAGATAAGCTTTCAAGCTACACAGGGCTCTTCTTCATGACCACTGTCAGGCACTAGATAGTGGGTTAAATGGGCCACCCATCTGATCCTTCGTGATAATTCCTATTTTCTTATTCACCATCAGCTAAATCGGTTTCCTAGAAAATGTCTCTTTTGAGGCTACCTTGCATGGCTATAGGAATAGAAGAAAGGAGGTTTACATTTTCATTTGTAAATAGGGCAAAATGATGCAATGAAGCCTCAAGAGGAACCACACAAGCAGCAGATGATTTACAATTGCTCACCTAGAAAAGGACTATGTCTTTCATTCCCCAGGACATTGCCAGCAACTTTCATTCTCCTTTTGGGCTAAGTACCGAAAACCAGGAAGGAGATCATTCACTGCACCTGTTCAGAAGGAAGAGGTCATGTTCTTTGAGCCCCGGAGAAGACAGGGGGAGACAGCCTCCCTCTGCTTTTAGCACTGGAAGAGGAGTTCTTCTCCCCCATTTCCTCTTTACCCTGGATGTCATGAACTTTCAATGCACTCAGCAAAATTTTTAAGTGTCTAAGTCACTTAGGCTCTTAAATTCTTTAAAAATCTAGCCCTAGGCGACTTAGGTGCCAACATAACCTTTAAAAAATCTGTTCTTTAGACCCTTTTGGACATATTATCCAGTCTCCACAATCTACTCTGGGTATGAGAGTACTTACAATGATTTGTCCTGGTGAAATCCGAATGGATTGAATACTGATTATCACTTTGAAACAAACTTTCTTTTGTGTACACCATAAAGAATTTCATGGAATAGTTAAACAAGAGTCCTGTGGCACTTTTAATGACTAACAGATTTATTTATCGAGTGAGCTTTCGTGGGAGAGGGATTTCCCACGAAAGCTCATGCAATAAATAAATCTGTTAGTCTTTAAAAGTGCCACAGGACTCTGTTGTTTTTCCACAATAGACTAACACGGCTGCCCCTTTGGAAATGGAATAGTTAGTAAAGGTTACATTAGTGATTGTTTTCATTAGGAAAAGCTACCTCAGATTTAGTCATGGTCTATTGCAATGTATCAATTTATTCTTATTAAAGAGCACTCCAGCTGTTTTTTTCTTATGATGTTGATTATATTCCCACCAGACTAGATGGAGTGTAACTTTTTCTGGATTGTAATTCCTTCCACAGTCAGCTCCTGTTTCAGCCCTCAATCGTGATAGACAAACTTCTTTAGGAGGAAATCCCAGGGGTACACTGAGAAAGCTTCCCTTTCCCTGGATGGGAAACCATATATTTATTGCTTCCTACAGCCTTCTTACCTATTCTGGTCACCACTGAGTACTAGCATGTTATAATAGGGATAGAGGAGTCCACTCCAGGCTGAAAACCTGATGCTCAGCTCTCACTTTGGAAACAGAGAAGGGGTGTTACTACCAACAGGAGCAGTCATTCTTCCTTGTCCACCAGTGCTCTTCTCAGGCTCATGAGTAACCCAACAGGCACTCAGTATTGTTTTTTTATTCTAGTAACACTTAAAGGCCAGGCCTCATTGTGCTAGGTACTGTATTAGAAACCTATAACCAAGAGATGATCCCTCACCTGGAGAATATGCAATTGAAGCACGTAAGACAATGGACAACAGGTGGATGTCACAATTGACTGAAGGGAGCACAATGAAGTCAGTGGTTTGCATAGAAAGCAGAGCTCACAGCGCACCAGCTGCCTAAACTTGGCTGAGTTTTTTGTTGACATGATGACAGAAGAGAGTTTGAAGGAGGGATGCGAAGGAGGACAATGAGCTGGCTTTCTCAAGCATGTGTTAGAGAACAAAACAGGTTGTCCGAAAGGCGGATTGGGTTGAACGTTACCCTGTATTGTCTGCTCGTTCTACCTCGATGCCTTGAGTGAGCAAGGAGGGAGCATTACGATCCTTATGTGTAACAATATGCAAAAGCTTACATTTTCAACAACTCCCCGGGGACCCTTATTTGGTTACACTGACAACTAAAAATTAATATTAATAACTGTGGTGAATATAATTATCCCCACCCATGTTTACTGTTTACAGATTTTACATATATTGTGCAGACGCTTTACCTTCAAACTCATTATTTTTTAGAATTAAAATGACTCTGGTACCAGGGAGGGAAGGGGAGGAGAAAAGATAACATCACCTTCCCATTAAGGATCTAAGACAGAATAATCCTGGCTACATTCTTTGAATAGATATCCGGGGGAGGAAAATAAAAGGGGAGATAACAAACCATAACGACCATAACTAGAATCTCTCAAAATCTTACACCACTTACAGGAGATATATAGCTTGCCTGTGAAGCAACCCCATTATTATGGTGACCTGTGACTCAGACCTGGCTTATTGTTCAGTATTAACTTTATAGTCTCCTACAGCATTTAGGGCCTGTTGGGAGATAGCCCAAAGGATGCTGGAGAATTTAACAAATAGTACTGAAGGCTGGCATAGTGGACAGAGCAGAGGTGGGTTGACACATCCAGTTAGACCAACAAGGATTATAAGCTCACTCCACACATGAAGTGAGGACCATTCACCAAGTGACCTGAGGTGATGCAACCTGGCCTATTTTATAACCTTAAGTCTAAAGCTTGAGATACTCTGTGGGCCATAGTTGTAACAGGGAGACACAGCAAGACAAGCAGTATCTGAGACAAAGCATCCACGATTATTAACTCTAGTCTTGTCTTGCTTGGAGGAACAAAGAATACACGTACTACACAGTAGAACTGTACACATATCCTGTTTTGATTTGGTCACTGAACCAAAAATATGTTTAAAAGAATGTTTGATTGGATTTATTTTACATTTAAAAATAATAAAACTGAAAACAATGTCATTTTGAAACAAAAAGGCAAACATCTTATTTAAAAATATTGAGATGAAACTATTCTACTTTTCAGCCAAAACAATTCAATCCATTTGACAGAAACATGTGAAACATTTCAGTCAACTGACAACTTCATTTTTCAGTAAAAAGTTTTATCTAAAAAATTTTACCCGGTTGAAAAAATAGCTTCATTGTCAAAAATTAACTCATGCTAGATTTTTTAAAAAATGGATACTTTTCCCCTTGGTTAGTCACATTTTTCTTATAATGTCTTTCACTTGATTTATGGATACTTGGGTAAGCTAAGTATTTTTTTTAAATATCAACCCATCATCTTTTTTTTAAATGAACCAACATACTGGCCTTCGTTACTAAAGAAACTATTGCTGAATTTCTGTACCCTGATCTCTGCATATTTTGAATAGGGATAAGAAAAATTGTGCCTCCTATAATGTGCTTGAACAATACTCTAAAGTGCACACTTAGTGTTGGTAAATGTCTCCTGGATGCCAGCTATCTCTGTGTGACAAGTCTTTTTTTCCTTTTATTCTTAGAACAGCATGTACAGTGCCCCTTTAGTGAGTCAGTTGCAGGTAATTTTAGAAAGAAAAGGGTTCCAAATCCATTTGGTTATTATCTACAGTTGCACTTCACTGTTTTCTTTAACCAACTTTAGGTCACTGAAAGTTATAGAATTGCTATACAGACAACTTTGAAGCACATGTATGTGAAGCATGATTGTCAAGGTCATGATAATTTTATTATAATGCAAAAGAAACCCAAAACGAAGAAAGAAAATTAACACTCTACTTTCAAAAATAAAATAGCACAAAAGAATCCCAACGCTATTATCTTCCTGCCCAGCAAACACAGACCCTTGTGTGATTACATAAGAGCACAACTTTTGTTAACAAAAGCAATCCATGCATTAATTTTTCCTCAGTGAATTTTAACCACAGCCATCAGATATTAAAAATAAAACCCTGAAAAATCTCCTGGTTTGGGGATTCATTTTTAAAACCATGTGATTCACTGTTATCCAAGACCAATTTGCCCTCTAAAGCTAAAGTGCAGCACATCTGGGGGAAGATTAGACAGTGCCATTTGAAAGCTATCCAACCCCACTACCCGTTTCCTAATTAAGTCTCAAAAATACATTCAGTAGTTCAACATATTTTAAAAGATACACAGATGCAAATGCATAATGAAATCTCTTGTATTTCCCAGTGTTCTATTATTGTAGGCAGTATTCAACCCAGAGACCAATAAATGTGTTAAAAAAGCACCCAAATCAAATCAATGTGAAGCAACTAGATTTAACTTCTTCTCAGGGTCCTAAAGGAGAGATGAGCTCTTTTGAAAATCTAGCCGTGTTGCATTGTCTGAGCCTGCCCTTTCCATTAAACTGGTTGAGAAATGGTTTGTTCTCACTAGTTTGCAGTTGGAAATCTCTAGAGAATGGGCTTGGGGATATGTTATAGATTCATTTTGAGCCTATCCCAAGCACAGTGGAAGGACTCTTTTTGGGGGCATCTACACTTACAAATTAAGTCGACCTAAGGAGGCTTAAGATGACTCAAACTACTCCATGTCCACATTGGACTTGCCTTAAGTCAACTTAAGGAAAAGTTAAGTCGAGTTAACACCACCTCCTTTTAGGTCGACCTAATGCTTAAGTCGACTTAAGCCAGTATAGACACAGAGTAGCCCTAAATCGACCTCCATGGCCTCCAGACCTTCCTCCCTGACCTCCGTCCCAGAGTTCCTGGTACAGGAAGAGCCTGCCCTGGCAAACCACAGGGCAGGACTCATCCCTGACCACCCTGCTGCTTGGGAGCAGGGCAGAGCAAAGCAGAGCAAGTGCCATAGGCAGGCCCCATCCTGGAGCCACCAGGAAATCCTCGACCTGCTGCCCATATGAGGGGACGAGGCACTCAGCTCTCAAGTGCGAGGCAGTCATCACTATCGGGAGGTGTATGCCTCCATCTTCCAGGCCCTGGCTGCCAAGGGCCACACCCGGGACATCCAGCAGGTCCGGATCAAGATCAAGAACCTCCGCCAGGGCTACCAAAAGGCACAGGAGGAGACACTCCGGAAAGGGGCAGCCTCCACCAACTGCCGGTATTACCAGCAGCTGGATGCCTATCTGGGCCAGGAGAGCGGCAGCCTGCCAGTCCACACCATCGACTCTGCTGAGCCCCGCTTCCCTGACCATGACCAGGAGGAGGGTTTGGGGGATGAGACTGTGATGCTGGAGCAGGGGTAGGCCAGTGCTCAGCAGGAGGATCCCACTGGAAGGTCAGGCAGGGGCTGCGGAGGGGTGAGCAGAGGCTGTTGGAGTGCATGCTTGACCTCATGGAGTGGCAGACCCAGTCCCTGGAGCACCTGGAGGAGCGCCTGTTCTCTAGGGGGCCCCGCCCTGAGTCCCAGAGGCAGTCCTCCTTGCCGGCAGGCCAGGACCCGGGGCAGATGTCTGCAAGCCCAGGACCTGCCTTCCAAAGGCCACTAGCACCAGCCCATCCCCCCCAACCCTCCTCACTCCCCCCTGACTCCCCTCACTCCTCCCAACCCCCTTTTCCCCCTCTGAATAAATACCCTGAACACTCTTATACAGCGTGTCATGCTTTTTATTGGTGTGGAGACAGGGGGGAGAAGGGTGCGTGGGGGTGGGGGAGGCAGGCATGGGTGGGTGGTGGAGGTGATGGGGCCTGGTAGCAGACCCACCCTCAGAGCTCCTCACTGTTGAAGTGTGTCCTCAATGCATCCCAGATGAGCCCCGCTGAGTCTGGGGCAGGGTGTCATCAGGCTGTGCTGATGACCCCAGGAGGTTGCTCTCGCCGAGCTGCAGGCAGGTCAGGAGGTCCCTCCAGCAGGCCTTGAGATGGCCGAAGGCACGCTCGATGACGCTGTGGCACTGGTTGAGCCTCCAATTGAAGAGGTGCCTGCTGCCATCCATGCAGCCCATGGATGGCTGATGGTGATGGTGTGGTCAGGGAAGAAGATGCCCATCTGCATGCACCTGTACAGGGCGGAGCTGCACAGGATCCATGTGTAATGCACCTTCCCCGGCCAGCCCACATAGATGTTCTGAAAGATTTTGCAGTGGTACACAAGGGCCTGCAGAGCCACAGAGTAGTACCCCTAGTGGTTGACATAGACCCTGGTACGTTGTTCTGGGGCTTGGATCGGGATGTGGGTGGTGTCCACCAGGGGCGTTGCTGGATAGCAAAAAGACCTGGGGCTGTGCCCCGCTCAGCCCCACCTCCTGATACCACCCCCCCGGTAGACCCCACACCCAGCCAGGCCCTGCCCTCAGCCAGGCTCCACCCCCAGTGTGCACCACCACCTCCACTAGGCCCTGCCTCCAGTCCACAACCCCCCACCCCCTCACACACACACTCAGAAACATGCCCCAAGGTCTGTGTGCCCTAGACAGCCCCTCCACATGTCTAAAGGCATCAGTCTTCATTGGAAGTGCTTACATACCTGAAACAATTCACTGTGTGTGACATTCCCCTCCCACTATCTGGTCTGGTGTGCTGCTTTGCCCCCTCAATTGCTCACTCCTGGATTTCTAAGTATGTGTCCTTATTTCTCCAAAACATCCTCCCCTCCTGGCCTCAGGTGATCTTTCCCTCTCTGGCTGAAGCAGGTATTTTGCATAGCCTCAGAGATGCATCCTTTCTATCTACATGCTGGAAGAAAGCTCTGATTTTGTGGCCCCCCTCCTAAGCCATGTGAAATATACATAAATCCATGTATGATGCTGCAGGAAACATACTATAGCAACATTGCAGAGCATGTTATGTGCATTCATAAAGGAACCTCATCTGCCACCCTGCTGACCCACACCAGAGACACCTACTGCTTTTAAATAATGCCCACCCCTCCTGTGAACTTTGCTGTAAAGTTTGCCCTCACCCCCAATCTTCAGGGTGACAGCAGGAGAGTGGGGAGAAGGGAAAGGGTGGCAGGGGAGCAGTGCAGCTGGATAGTGGGTACCAGGAGAGGCAGCACAGCAGCTGCATTTCCCCATGCTGTTCCAGCCCTGGGCCACACACCTGAACATGCCACAGGGCAGGAAATTTAAAAAGGCTCTGGCTGGGTCCCAGTGTCCAGGTGCATACAAACCAGGTGGAGGAAGTTGGGGAATTCACAAGGCAAGCGGATAGACTGCCTGGGGTTGCCAATGTGGTGCCATGAGCAGGGTCACACCAAACTAGCAGACCCAGCCAGCCAGGCTGCCTGCCTTGTGCCTCCCCTGCAAATAGCCAAAGAGAAGACAACAGAGTGTACTGAAAAGGCAGAGAAGGCTGCTGCACTGTTCCCCACTCTCACCCCCAGCTCCTGCCAGGCTCCCAATCCCTCTCCTAGGGAAACAAAGCAGTAAGGACTTCACAGCAAAAACTGAGTAAGCCCGCTCTGTGATGCTGTCTGGATTTAGTGGACCATTTATGATACTATTTCATATTAATATTTTATAATTCCTATAGTTCATAGGATTTATGTCATGTTTGGTATCAATAGGAAGGTTGTAACCTGCTAAAAATGAGTATTTTGTCTATGTGTAGATATCATATCTGTATTAGAAGGTATGAATGTGTTAGCTGTATCTATATTCCAAATTGTGAGATTCTGGGTGACTCACCGGGCGGGTTTCTCCCCAGGCCCATTGTACCTGTGCCTCCCTTAATCAGCCATTAAGGAGACAATGACTGCAGACCAGCCATCTGGAGTGTTTCTCACACTGCCTCTGTGGCAGTTCCCTGCTTAGCTCCTCCTCCCCTGCAAACAGACATGTCTGCACATATGCCCGCTGGGGAAAAAGGTTAGGGGCTCAGACTATTTTACCTCGGGCCAGTGCCCTGCTGGCCCAATGGCAACGACTCCTATGGCATCCACAATGTCCCCACAGTTGGGGAAGCTGAGTTGGGCGAGGTTGTCGAGGAGTTCGTGCAGGTTGCCCGGGGTGACGAGGTGGGCTAGCAATACCTGGTTGATTGCCCTGCAGACCTGCATGAGGGTGGTCCCCACGGTGACCTTCCAGATGCCAAATTGCTGGGCCATGGAGCAGTAGGAGTCCAGGGTTGCCAGCTTCCACACAGTGCTGGCCACTTGCTTGTCTACGGGCAGGGTGGATCGGAGTCAGGTGTCCAAGCACTGCAGAACCAGGGTGAGCTTGCAGGCAAGCTCAAGGAAGGTCCGCTTGCTCATCCTAAAGCTCTGCAGCCACAGGTTGTCATCCCATGTTGTGAGGACTACCTGCTCCCACCTGTCACTGTGGGCCTCCCATGCCCAGAGGCACGGAGCACAGTGCAGGGACGGCAGCAGGTTGCTGAGGCAGCAGGGCGGGGGGCAGGCTGTCATCTTCCTCCATGCTGGCGTGTCACTGGACAGGCCTTCTCCACAGCCAAAGAAGCCTTACCACTAGCTGGCAGGTGTCGCTCAGCTGGCTGGCAAAGTACAGGAGAAGAAGCAGATCCATGACCTGCTCAGGCTCCAAGTTGCCAGGCACAATGGGAAGGGGCTGAGCCCACTTGCTGTTTTGAAGGCGTGGCCGGGGGAGGGGAGACCTTCTCTGCTGCCATGCTGCCACACTTCCCACGATGCACTCCTGCAAACCCCGTACCCCCAAGTCAACTTAGGAGTCTAGTGTGGACTCTCTACATCGACTTAATAAGGTCGACTTAAAGTTGACTTAATAAAGGCAACTTAATAAAGTCACCTTAACTTTCTAAGTGTAGACATAGCCTTTGATTTGAAGAAGTTTTGACCAGGTTCTCAGGATGTCCTTGATTCAAGCATCAAAATGGGAACTGAAAAGGTGGCCCAAAGGGAAAACTACAAGGTATGCCTTCATGGGGCTGAGCTTGCCCTCAGATAAGCAGGAGAAATGGCTGTATTTAACTTTGCTCTGCTCAAAGTTCTAAATATCATAAGCCTTTATAAGTCTTAAACACAGTGTGAGTGCATTGGAGCAGTGAAGGGATGGGTGGGGAACCAAGATTCAAAGAGGCTGTGGAGGGCTTTTTTGACCTTGATACATGTGCCACAAGCCTTTACTTCCGCTCCTCAAAAGTCCCACTATATAATATGATTGTACAAACCACAGCTTCCTTCCTGTTTGTATGGCCTGAAGCTTACACAAACACAGCAGGAGAATCCTAATACATCTGGTCCCTAAGCACATCTAGGTAACACTAATTCAATTTCTAAGCGCACAGTATAATCTCTGAATTTGACAGGCTAGAGCTCCCTGCCTGTTAACCCAAAAGGGAAACCCCCTTCTTATTATCTGCAAAAAAAAAAATGAGGCCAGCATCATCGACCCAGAAGTGACTTTTCCTGCACATTCAGAGAAAAGAGGTCATTTTTCAAGGCCCATAGCTGGCAATGTGATCAAGTGGGTAGGGGTGAATGGTGGGGGCTGGGTTCTTGGGCAAATTACCTTGAATCGGATCCTCAGCTGCTGTAAATTGTCATGTTGCTGTTGGCTTCTGTAGCGCTGCCAATTGCTCCATTGATGTCACTGGAGCAATGGACATCAGTTTATTCAGTTCAGGATCTGCCCCTTCACCTCGTGGTGCCTCTGTTTTTCCTCCCTCCTGGTGTCTGTCTTGTCTGCCTAGACTATGAGCTCTTTGGGGCAGGGACCACCTCTGAGTAGGCTTTTGAAAGGCACTTACCATTTCACTATACCAAATACAGCAGCTGAGGATTGGGCCTAATGAGAGTTCTCAGAACCCCACAGATGTTCTTAAACCCAGATCCACAAAAGGATTTACAGCCCAGATTTGGGTACCTAAGTTTCAGATTTAAGCTGTCACCTACCCTGTAAGTGTTTTTCACAGGTTCAACTCACTACTGGTTGCACCTTCTGCCAGCCATCCTGATGATTAGCTCTGCCAAGTGCTGTGTCCTCCTCTGACTGCATGTATCCTATCATCCCGAGGAGCCTTCTCATTCCAGGAACTGCAGCATCCTTTTTGTGACTCATCTCTCCAGACAGGTCACTTTGAGTGTTTCCCCTCCCAGGGGTATAAAGACTCAGTGTACACAATGGCAATCTTCCTTTCACTGCTCTGACCATGCCACTCCTTCAGTGGCTGGTAGGGAAACCAGGCCTGCCCTCTACTCCAAATTCCAGTCCAGAGATCCCATCTGGTCTGCTCATTCCCAGACCCTGTTGGTCCTCTACTGGACTCCTTCCTATTTTGCAGCTCTACCTTCCAGTTCCCATTTTCTCTCTGGGTTTGCCAGCTCAGACTCCCTCCTATCAGGGAATGACTGATGAAACCTGTAGCCACCTTCTGTTGCCATCTTCCTGGCTTACATAGGCTTCACCTGTTCCTGCTCAGCTCAACCTGCTTCCAACCAATCAATCCTACTCCCTGTCTTCTCCACCATATGAAGCCTGGGCGGTTAACTGAAGCTAATTTACTCTTACCAGGTCAGTGTGAGGAGTACCCTCCATCAGAGAACCTCGGCACACTTAGCAACTACATTTTTGTGTAAAAGTTCCCATGCTCCTAAGCTTCTGCCGAGGGGCACGTGCACTATTGCAACTTGTAGGTGTCTAGATTCCTAGCTCACCTTTGGAACTCAACTCAGTTGAAGTGCTGTGAACACAATTAACACACAAAACAGCTCGAGGGAGCTAAGTGGGGAAGAAGAAGGCTTCTACCCCAAGTACCAAGGGGTAGCCAAGTTAGTTTAGTTCAGAAAAACGAACAAGGAGTCTAGTGGCACTTTTTTTGAAGATCAAATGTCTGATGAAGTGGGATTTTCTCCCATGAAAGCTCATGTGATAATTTTTTTAGTATTTAAAAGTGTCACTAGACTCCTTGTTTGTTTTACCTCAAGTAAGTAGTCATCCAAGTATGCAAATGAAGCAAGTTAGCCCTCTGCCACATCTATACTCTGTTTTTAATGTGTTAGCTGGATTAAAGCTATCACAAGTATGTCTTCTCAAGATGAAAATTACACCTTCAGGTTGAAATATAGACATACCTGCTTAATGTACTGGTTGTTTTGGACCCCATTCTCAGGTGCTCATCTCTCCCCATGCGTTGTACAGATAGACAAGGTAATTTATTCAGGGTTTCTGGATTCCACTGGGTGCCTAGGCACTTTAAAGTGAGATGTTGCAAAATTCAGCACTGCAACGCCCAAGTCCCTTTGTGGATCTGGACCTTCAGGATGAGATTTACTACAAGTGAGCAACTTGAGAAACCAATTCCACATGTTGTTGCTATCAAGATCTCACACTAGTTCCCACTAGTATTGCCCTAGAAGTCTGGAATGTCCTTGGTATTCAGTTAAACAGAAAACATCTGTCGTCACATAAAGTGTTATGTTCTAAAATGTTAGAATAAGTATGACTGGAGTAGTGCTTGTAGATGGCTGAATTATCATGAAGTAATTGTGTTTCTATCTGAGAGAAAGCACTCTTTTACCAGTGTGACCGAAGCCAATGACAGAATTTGTCATAGGCCTTGAATGGATTGAATCATTTTGAGAACTGAGAGTCTCTTCTCTGGGAATCTGCCAAGAAGATATTAGATAATGACTGTACAGCAGGCTTATCCAATCTACGGCCTGCAGGCTAGAATCCAGCCCATAGGGTGCCTGGGAGCTGGGACCAGGGCGGGGACTTTTTTTCAAATCTCCCATTCTGAGCATGCTCAGACGCATGTGGCTCAGGGTGGGATGGGTCTGGCCAGGAGCAACTCAGCATACACCCCTTCAGCTCTAGCCAGGTAAATGGGCATGCGGGTGTGGACCATGAGGGTTGGGGAGCCAGCTGGCAGGGAACAGGGAACAGGAGGGCTGGGGAGCCAGTGAGGAATGGGAAAGTCGGAGAGTTGGGAAGCCAGCTGCCGGGAAGGGGCCCAGGAATGTGTTGGGCCAGGGTTTGGGAAAGTGTGGGGTGGTGGGGCCTGGGAAGGCTGCTGGGGGCTGGTGATGGTGGAGCAGTGGGGCTCAGAGATGACCCGTGGGGCAGCTGTGATGGAGTAGACGGCTTGGCAAAGCTGTGGAGCCTGATGGGGAGGGGGGGCAAGCAGTGAGACTGTGGGGACCTGGAGGGGGACAGTGGCAATGGGACACAGGGCACCCAGTGAGACCATAGGGGCCTGATGGCAGGGAGCTGGGTGAGGCCCTGGGAGTGGGGGGGGGGTTGATGGCAGAACCCAGGGAGCCTGCTGGGGGAGCAGTGGTGGGACTCAGTGAGGCTGTGGGGACCTGATGGGGGAGGCGGCATTGCGGACCCATGGGGGGCCCAGTAAGGGTGATGGAGTGGGGGGTAGGGGAGGTTGGCAGCAGCAGAGCCCAGGGAAGCTGCAGGGCTGGGGAGGCCACAAAGCCTGGCATGGCATGGTTCCCGTGGAAGCCTGAGGGAATCAGCAGGAGCAAGACCCAGGGCAACACTGGTGGCAACAAGGACCAGGAGGCAGTGAGTCAGAGAAGGGGGGTTATAGGGTGTGGGGGGCAGGGGAGTCATAGGGTCACAGGGACCCACCACCTGGTGCTGCACCACCGGGTTCCAGTACTCCCCATACCGCCTGTAGTGGAGCAGTAGCTCCACTATGGCCTGAAAAGGGTGAAAAAGGGGCTTGGCTGCAGCAGCCAATTAGAAGTGAGAACTGCTGAGCCAATCAGGGCCCAGCAGGCAGTATAAAGCCTGGGGAGCTGGTAGAGTGAAGGGCTTAGGACCCTGGAGAGCTCTGAGTGTTGTGCAGCAGCAGGAGCCTGGAGAGGCCAAACCTCTTGAAGGGAGTAGACAGCGGTGAGTGGCTGGAGCAGTGGCCTGAGGGCAAGGAGCTAGGAGTGGGGTGGCTGGATCTGAGCTGGTGAGGGAGGTGTGACTGGGGCAGTGGGGAAGCGGCCCAGGGAAGTGATGCCTGATTAGTGTAGAGACTGGTGGGAGGTGGAGCTTCAGCGCAGGCACAGAGGGTCCCTGGGCCAGGGTCTGGTGTAGAGGGTGGGCCCAGGTCCCTCCCCAGTGTGCAAGCAGTGCTGCAGGTGGCAGGTGGGGTTTTGAGCTTGCTGGCCCTAGACTGTTTTAATGTGTGGCTGAATTGTAGTGAGTTGGACTTGACTGCAGGAGGCAGTCAGTGAACTAGGCCTGGCCCACTGCCACAAAGTGGGCCGGGGACCTAGATGCCCTGGAAGGGGTGGACTTCAGGGCTCAGCCAGAGGGCTGAGGTCCCCAAAGAGGACTCAGGGACTGAGTCAGGCGTGTGCAAAGCAGAGCACAGACTGCCAGCGGGGGGACCACTTAAGTCTAATTCCCTGTAACATCACCAGGAGGTCCCATGCTGCAATCTGCTACACCACCCCTACCACCTTATCTCTGCCCTGCTCTCCCAAGATCCCCAGCCATCCCCTGCCAGCGCACCCCTGCTCTCTCTACTACCCCATACTCTCCCGTACCAACCTACATGGGCATCTCTGTTCTCCTTTGCTTTGCCATGCTGGCCTGCACCCCTCCCCCCATCCCTGTCTTGTCATGTTCACCACACTCTCCCTTACCACCCCACACAGCCCTCCCTGCCTTACCACGCTTCTTACACTTTCCTCTGACACTGGACATGGCCACCACATCCTCTGTTACCATCCCTGCCTGGGCTGTAGGCTCTCCTGCCCTGCCATGCTCTTTGTGCTTTCCCCTGCCACCCAACATGGCCACCCCTGCCCTGCCATGCCTCCCTGCCACCTGTACACACTGATGTTTCCTGAAAAAAGTAAAGGTAAGTCCTTTTCAGGTTTTCACAAAAGGTGGTTTAATTAACAAATGAAAACATGTGTATAGTTGTGAAAGTGGCACTTATCTAAAGGTTACTTCAGGGAGGATGGATGTTATTTGAGAATTGTGTTTAGCTATGAAATGTTTCTGCTTTTAGAAAATCAAATTGAGTTTGTAAACTGGTATTTATTTTTGACTATTTAAATTTTATTAATAATGAGATCAGTTTCTATGCCTTATCTATCCAAAACTTGTTCACTGGCCCTCACATGAGACGAATTGCAATGTGTCCCCTCACCCAAAAAGGTTGGACACCCTGCTGTACAGTATCCAACCTCCACTGCCTAACTGAGAGGGCAGAACCAGAGAAAATCTAATATATATAATTTTCTTACCTGAGTACAATGGCTGGGAAACATTTAAAATGTTCATCAGACCTATTGCCTTAATTCATTAGAAGGAAATCTGAATAGTGGATTATTTCCATGTTGGATAGACTCATAGGCTATGTCTACACTGGAAAAACTTAGGTTGACTTTAAGTCGACCTTATTAAGTTGACTGAACAAAGTCGACTTAACTTTTTCTAGTGTAGACATAGCCATAGACTCTAAGGTCAGAAGGGACCAGTATGATCAACTCGTCTGACCTCCTGCACAATGCAAGCCACAAAACCTCACCCACACACTCCTGCAATAAACCTCTAACCTATGACTGAGTTATTAAAGTCTTCAAATCGTGATTTAAAGACTTTAAAATACAGAGAATCCACCAGCAAGTGAGCTATGCCCCACTTCATAGAGCAAGGTGAAAGACCCCCCAGAGCCTTGCCAGTTACCGGCGAGACTAAGGTAGAGGAGATGTACTCTACAAGAAAGATTCCTGGCAAAACCCTAGTAAGGCCAAAAGATTTATGTGATGGTCAAATCTTAAACAAGAGTTTTGTCATGCTTCCCAACAGTTGGTATGCATTTGCATTTTGAGACCAATGCCACAGCCAGGTCTGATTCTGATTGTTGGGCTTGAAGGAGGTATGGCAAGATAGGATTTAGTGGCCTGTATTATACTGCTCAACATAAATGATTTGTTGGGCCTTTCTAGCCTGAAACTTTATGGCCTGCTTACTGGGGTTTACACTCTTAAAGTAGTCTAGCTGGGTTTTTTTTTTTTTTTTTTTAAAGTATCCTATAGGAGATCAGTGCAGGGCCCAAAAAGCCATGGTATCCAATTTGTCAAGAAGGAGACAAATTGATTCCATTTCTTTCCTTAGTATGATAAGCTGATAACAGGAGATAAGTTTATCTGTGGTGGGTTTTTCCTTAATTTCTTGGTTTTGAAGATCACAGCTTTAACTATATCTAAATATTTTGCCCTAGATCTCTAATCATGAATAAATGGTGCAAGATCTTGTCATCCCCATCTCAATGGTTTTATAAAAGAGCAAAGGAGGCAGCAAAGCCACTTACATAGCAGTAAGGGCATTTCCGTAGCAGAGGGGAATCTTAAGATGATATGGCACAGAGGTGGTTGGCAGTGAGAGCGTATAATGGCACAAAGCTGGGGTCAAGGAGTTTTTTCAGCAAGCTTCTGTTCCAAAACCACCACCATTTTGCCTCAGGCAGCATCTTACCTGCTGACTCACAGCAGCATTGATTTAACAAGGCTGCTTTCAAACTGAAAATAAATAATATTCTGGATTGGAAACTATGAATGTTGAAGACACCTCTCTTATGGAATTTGCCAAATTTTCCTGAGAGATAAGCTTATTTTCACAGGAAGAGGCCATTTGCAGGCAAAACTGACAAAGGTGTGTTTATTAACCAAATGGGCTTGGGTTTTAGTTTGTGATGAAATGACTCAGTCCTCAGATTCTGAGAATCAGCTACTTTCATTTGAAATATTTTGTACAACTTTATTGACCACTTCTACTTCTAAAGTAGCTCACCTACTTTCTCCCCCCTCTCTCTATCTTTCATAAAGCTCATCAGAAAAATGATCTTTCCTCACTTTTTTAAAAATTAAAATGAAAAAATGTTTTCAGTTTAAAACAAAAAAAATCAGAGGGGGATTTTATGTCATTAAAATAAAACATTTTTCTTGAAAATGGTATTTTAAAGGAATTTCCATTTTGTCAAAAAAGCCATTTATCACAAAAGATTTCTCAGGCTCTTGCAAGGGAGATAGGAATGTGACTTGGGAAAGGTGAGTTCCAGGCTCCACTATAAACTTCCTTCAGTAATTCAACATGCAGCAAGAAGAGGGGTAGACCACTAGTTAAGTAACCAGCATATCTACTCAAGCAACATCATCATAGGACCTAATGAAATCACCCACTCCATCAGCTTTCACTAAGCCATTACCAAATGTGAACTCCTGGACCACTGCACCAGTCTTGCTATGTAGTCACAGAGGGTGCGTCTACACTGGCAACTTTGGTCAACATAAGGACACTTAAGTAGACCTATAAAAAGCCATGTCCACACTGGGCTTTTACTAAGTCGACTTAAGCACTTCCTTAAGATGATTTAATAACAGCTTAAGTCGACTTAATAACACTACCTCTGAAGGTCAACTTAAGCCTTAAGTTGACTGAAAGCCAGTGTTGACGGGGACTAGTGCTAAGTTGACCTTATTAAGTCGACTTAAAGCCAGTGTGGATGGCTATGTCTACTGTTAAGTCAATTTGACAAGGTCAACTTAAAGTGTAGCCACTCTCTTAAGTCGACTTATCAAGGTTGACTTTAACTCGACTTAAAGTCAACCTTGTTAAATTGACTTTATAGAGTCGACTTCACTTTACAAGTGTAGACATATCCTCCAGAAAGTCCCCTTGGGCTCTTCAGCCTGTCTTGCCACCCAGACAAACTGACTTGTTGATAATGGTTACTTGACCCAACCTCTTAAACATAAAGTTGCTCCAAGAACCAGTCACCTACCCCACAGCAATTGACTCTCTAGATCTCACAATAAAGCCAACACTATTAGCCAGTTCTATAGTAAACTAACAAAAGGTTCATTAGCTTTTTTTTTTTTTTTTTTTTAGTTATTCAGAGGTTAAAGCAGGTAAAATATATGTACAGGGGAATATCAGTTTGTAATTCCAAACGGTGTTAATGATATCAACTGCCAGTTTCCCAAAAGTCTTTCAGGGCATCCACATTGTCTCTGGGGACCTCCACTTTGTATCTGGTACAGTTCTCTGTAAGGCTATGTCTACACTCAGGAATTTAGGTCAACTTTAATAAGTCGACTTTAAGTCGACCTTATTAAGTCAACTTAGAGTCCACACAGGACTCTAAAGTTGACTTAAAGCTGGCCTTACTAAATCGACTTAGAGTCTACACTAGACTCTCTAAGTCAACTGGTTAGGTCCAGGGGGAGGCGAAGCTCCTTTGGAGCCTCACTCCCCAGGGTCAGGGGGGCTTGTCCTGGGGAGAGCCAGCAAGCCTTGGAGCAGTCTGCGCAAGTAGGGAGTGCGGAGCTCCCTTCTGGCCAGGACCACTCAGGTCCGAGCCATCACTGCGGTCCTGGCCAGAAAGGAGCTTCAGGGCTCCGCTCTGGCCGGGGCTGCTGGAGTCCCGGCAACAAGGGAACCCTGCGCTCACTTCCAGGCGGGACCCCTGCAGGTTCCAGCAAGAAAGAAACTGCAGCTCCCTTTTTGCTGGGACCCCAGCGGTCCTGGCCAGAGTGGAGCCCTGCGGCTCCTTTCTCGCTGGGACTGTGCAATTACTGGCGCTCCAGCAGCTGGGGAGCCCCTGGAGGCTTCCCAGCAGCTGGAGCGCCGGCAATTGCCAGCACAGCGGTGCTCTGGCTGCCGGGAAGCCTCAAGGGGCTGCCCAGCAGCTGGAGCGCGGGTCTCTGCCAGAAAGGAGCCCCGCGCTCCCTTCTCTCCGGGACCTGAGCGGTCCCAGGGAGAAGGGAGCTGAGAGAACCTGCTAGCAGCTTCCTGTGGAGAGGGGAGCAGGGGCTCTCTTTTCCCCCTGCCCTAAGTCGACTTAGGACATTCACACTGCTTAAGTCGACTTAAGAAATCGACTTAAGCATTAAAGTCAACTTTAAACTAGGTTTAATAAAGTTGACTTTAAATTTCCTTAAGTCGACTTAAGCTGCTGCTTAAGGAAATGCCAGTGTGGACGCAGAGTAAATTAAGTTGACTTAAGCCTGCTTAAGTTGACTTAATTTACTAGTGTAGATGCACCCTAAGAGTCCTGAGAGGCCAGAGATGAAAGACTTTTCTTTGAATCCATCCTTATAGCTTCTTCTGATAGAAGACAAGGTGACACCATCTCTACTCACATGGGCTTTTCCTTTGATGACAATGTGCAAGAAATGCAAATTGTCTTTTGACCTCCAACCATGCTACGTAATGGCCACTTGTTTTGAAATTAGCATTTTCTGGTAAAGCCCTTAAATCCTTCATTAACATTTTACAGTATTTCTTTGGTGGGTTATTTAGTTACTGGAGTATACACAATGGAAATGTTTGCTATTACATTAAAGCAGGAACAATTAAGTGAAAAAATTCAAACATCCCATTAGTTTTCATGAAGCTTAAACATCCAATACACGCTTATACATCTAACCATTATTTTGATCTATACTAATACATAAGTGAATTGATCTGAATATACTCTAGGATGTCTGGTCTGCCAGCATCACAACATCCTTCTCCTTATTCCAGAATCTGTATATGGTGCATTAAGCCCTGCTCCTGCACCATTAATACACATGATTAACTTTACTTAATTTTAATTACAAAGTGCCTGGAGGTACCCGCTGTGATCAGTGCTCCACTGCTCTAGGCTCTGGATACACAAATGGTGAGAAGATGATCAGCTGTGCCTCTAGAGTAAGGGGGTGGGTGAACTTTTTGACCAAAGGGCCATACAGTGAGCTGGGTGTAGAAATTGTATGGTGGGCCATACAGAGAGCTGGGGGAGAAGGGTCAGGGCTGCATAAGGAGGAATGGACATCATGCACCCCTGATTGGGGCCTGTACTGACTCCATTTAGGGCATCACTGGGCCCACTGGGAAACTTAAGAAATAAAGCAGAAAATAACTATTCCATTTGGAGCATGTAGAAATGATATTAACCACTACTGCTTTCCTTAGGTTGGGTTGACTATTGTGTAATTGTGTCAGCTACTGGACACTTTTGCTGGCATATCAATTTCAATAAACTGGATCGAAAATCAGCAGTGTTTGCCAGGCACAGAGAACATGGAGGGCTTCCAGGCTAGTGTAAGAACTGGCTGAAGGAAGCCTATCTTTTATGAAGAAGTCAGTAAAATCAGTTCCAAATCATCCCTTCCCCTCCCCCCAAAATACTGCCTGATGCAATTCATTAACAGCAAAATCCCCTGGGTCATTATTAGCACTGTACTGACCAAACACACACACACACAGTCCTGTATGTACCAGTTTCAGCTTGTATTTTTTTGGAATGGTCAGTCTAGCTTCCTGTTCTGAGCATGGTCTGCACTGGTTGACCCTGGTGTGCACTGGTTGACCCTTGCAGTGCTCCCTACTGTGGAAGGAGGATATGAATTGCATCATGGAGTTGTGCTTAGATACCATCCACTTCCACAGAGATGACTCTATTTTCTCTCCCTCCTCCTTGTTAATCTCCAGCTTTTGGCTAAATCTCTCATTCATCAGATCAGCCATCCCCCTAGCAAGGGCTTTATGAAATGCAGTCTCTGGTTAACCTTTTCCTCACCAAAATGGTTCTCTCTCCAGCTGTCCTCCATCAACAATACACCCTCCTTTCTTGATCTCCAGAAATGCAATTACAAAATGGGTAATGACTGGGAGGCAGTGGTATTGCAGAAAAGGAGTGGGGATTAGAGAGGATCACTGATTGAATGAGGATCAAGAAAGTGATGCAGTAACAAAACAAGCCTTTGTCATCCTGAGATGGATTAGCAGGTGTGTTCTATGTAGGACATTGGTGATATCTATCTCCCTTCCCTTAGCACTGGTGAAGCCTCCACTGGAGCACTTCATAAAGCTATGGGATGCCAAGCTTTAAGGAAAAGGAAGACGAATTGTAGCCGAGGGTAGAGCAATGACATGAGGGTTTAGAAACCCTGACTTGTTAGTAATTGTTAAAACAAACTAGGGCTGTTTAGCACTGAAAAAGAGACTGAGGTATGGGAAGGCAGGGGAACATCCTGGTAAGTCTTCAGGTGTGTCAAGGGCTGCTATAAAAAGGATAATGGCCAGCTGTTCTCCATGTCCACCAAGAGTAGGACAAAAATAACAAGTGTAATCTGCTGCAAGGGAGATCTAGATTAGGTATTAGGAAACACTTTCTAATTGTAAGGATACTTAGGGTGCGTCTACACTTACTCCCCATCCACACTGGGATTTTCTTAAATCGACTTAAGGAAAGTTTAAGTCGACTTAATTACACCTATTTTTACATCGATTTAAGGCTTAAGTCGAATTATCAAATCGACTTAAGCCAGTGTGGGTGCACTAAGTCAAGTTATTGCATAAGTCAACCTAGGGCAGGGGGACAATGGAGCCTCACATGGCTCCCTTGTCCCCACAGAAGCTCCTGGTCCCTTGTCCCTGGACCCATGGCTTCCCAGCAAGAGGAACCGTGGCTCCTTTTTGGCTGGGAAACCACAGTCCCAGGGAGAAGGGCTCCCCAGCCAGGGCTCTAGTGGGAGGAAATACCCCACTGGAGCTGGGGTCCCAGCAAGAGATTCCCTCCATGCTGGAGCCCTGGCTGGGGACCCCTGGTAGCTCCCTTCTCCCAGGAAGCTGCTCATGGCTTGTCCTGAGAAGAGCCAGCCATGCAGGGCTGGCTCTCCCTGAGGCCGGGAAGCCACTTGCCGCTGTCCCAGGGAGAGCCGCTCGCAGCTTGCATGTCTTAGAGAGCCGTGAGCAGCTTCCCAGTCTCTGGGAGAGCCAGCCCCGTAGACTCTCTAAGTCGACTTAAGGTCAACCTAACTTTCTAAGTGTAGACATAGCCTTAGATACTAGAATGTGTTACCAAGGGAGGTAATGGAATCCCATCAGTGGATAAGAACAGGTTAGACAAAGACCAGTTAGAGATTATCCAGATTTACTTGGCTCTTCCTTGGTACAGGGGAACAGACTAGATGCTCTTTTGAGGCCCTTATCAGCCCTATGTCCAGATGGGTCATTCCACCTATTCCTCTTTTGTCTCTTCCTCTTGGCCTCTCCTCTCCCTGCTCTATTCTTTCAGTGCTCCAATCTCTACATCCACCTCTACTCATCCCTCTAACCTTGACCCTGTACTTCCACTCCCACCCAGCTTGTGTTCTCTCCCTGAATTTCCTACCTCTGCTGCTGCTTTCATGGTGTCTTATGGAAAATATCTCAGAACTACATAGTTTTCTTGCCTTAAGCTCTTTCTTTCACCTGTCTGTTGTGCTCTCTTCCTTCCATTTCTTTTGGCATTTTCTTCTCCTTTCAACTTCATTTTGTGCTGTTCCATTCTTCTTTGATTGTGAAATCTTGGCCCCATTGAAGTCAACAGTAGTATTGTCATTAACTTCAATGAAGCCAAGATTTCACTCGCACTCTAGCCTGGCCCTTTTTTCCTCTTTTTAACGTTGCCCTTAGTTCATTTTCTTTAATTTATACTCTTTTCTTTTCCTACTCTCTGACTTTACTTTGATTGGTCTTAATTTCCTTGTGGTGCTAGTTCACAATTCCCTTTGTCTTGGTTATCCTTTTCTGCATCATCTGATTTCTCAATGCCACCCTCTCTCTCATTATAGGCTTGGAATTTCACATTGTCAGTTCCGGGTCTGTAGAAAGGAAGGTCATTCTTTCTGACCTTAGCAATAGCAGTTTGCAAGCTCTCCAATGGAGTGGATTTTTGGTCTGACTGAGGCTGTAAAATGTGTCCAGCTAATGAAATAACTTTTGTTCTCTGCCACAATTTTAATGTGCTTTGATGCATCCAGATTTGTTAAATTGAATCCACTACTGAACTGTGAATGTAATCTACAGTTAGCTGATAATCACTAGAATGAACTGGAACTTACATCTGGCCACTACTGCACTTGGCTATCAGCAGCACTCTAGCCAACCAATTTCCACTGCGGACGTCTCTCTGGGCTTTACTCCATCTTTTTTTCCCAGTTGTTCTGTATCACTGAGCTTTCTTTTCCCTGCTTTGAAAATCTGCAAAATACTGCACTATGTTTCTCTCCCTTCATATATGGCATCCGACTTCTCAGGAAGCACACTTCTTATAGGAATATTTGTGTATATTTCCAAAATATCAGGGCATGCTAACATACATACATCTCACTACTCTGTTGAGCAGAAACAGATGTTGGGGACTTACATATGGGTGTCCCATTTGAAGAAATCAATGGTGCACAGTCTGGGCATATTCTCACTACAGCTTGCTTGTTTATGCTGAATATAACAGCTCTGGAACAGAGGCAGTCCTACACATCACACTGGCAAACCCCTCATTCAGAAATCTTAGATCAAACAGTAATCCCCAAGACCTAAAAGCAATTCTGCCCCAAGAATTGATTCCAACTACAGTCATGTCTGCTGTCTGCAACAGCTCCTCCCCCTTGCCCCAAAAAAGTGCATTAAAAGATAACAACAATGCTACAATTCTTCAAAGACTGGTTCCTCTCTAGGGCTATGTCTACACTAGAAAGGTTGTCGACTTTAATAAGGTCAACTTTAAGTCGACTTAAAATCGACCTTATTAAAGTCATCAAGTGGCAACACTTTAAGCCAACTTAGTCCACTTTGTTAAGTCGATCTAACTGCCCTTAGATTGACTTAACAAAGTGGACTTATGCATCCACACTGGGCTTAGATTGACCTAAGGAGGCTTGAGTCGACCTAATGAGTGGTAGTTATAAAGTCGACTTAAGCTTTCATTAAGTTGACTCAAGGATTTTCTTAAGTCGACTTAATGAAAGCCTAGTGTGGATGCGGCTTAATTTAAGTTGACTTAAGCCTCCTTAAGTCGACTTAAATTGCCAGTGTGGACATAGCCTGGGAAAGATTATATGTAAGTGCTCCATTTGGTGAATCCTGCCATAACAATGTTTTCCTTTTGTTATCTGTCTGTTTTTGTCAGTTTTGCTTAACTGGTTTTTCCCCCATTTCCTTTTTTTTGCTGAGCCTCATTGCATAGAAACTTCCATCATATTTCCTTTAAGGGGAATATTCCTTCCTGCCAGGAACCCATCTCTCATTTCCTTTTAGTCCCTCCCTAAAAATCACATCTTTATGGAATCCTTCCCAGATTCCCTGATTTATACAAAAAGCATTTCTCCTTCCCTGGATGGGGCCCTTGTTCTGACATCAGTGAACTGTCATAAGACTTAGTTTGTGTTTGTTGTTTTGTTTATCATGGATGGTAAAATCTTTGAGGCAGAGAATGTGTTCTGTTTGATATCCCTAATCCAGTCCCTGTCCCCATGCAGAAAATCAATTGACTTCTATGTTCCATGTAAATTTACTATGATACATAAATTATTCTCTTAAAAATGTGGTAAACTGAATTTAGAACAGTGTACCAACTGACTTTGGGAAGTGCAATATTTTGCTACTCATGGAGGCTTTATGCCATTTTAATTAAAATTATCTTCATTTATAACTTAATGGGGTGTCTATTTTATGCAGCTTTTCTTTATGTTCACATCACATGGAGCCACTGTCATGATACACAGACCCCTTGGGATACAGCCTGGGAGCTGTAGAACTTCTGGATACCCTTATCAACTATTTAGCTTGAGGTGGGCTCCCCACCATACTCTTGCTAATGACACAAACAGTCTCTCCAGACCCTATTATCACCCAGCATGACAGCAGGAGACACTGCACACCCTACTGAGTCACCAAGAATGCTCTCCGTGAGCAAATATGGATGCCCCTGGTTTGCCCTTCTCTTCTCAGTTCAGAAATCTTTTCTCTTTCATTTATTTAGGTGTTGAGTTGTGGGGGAGTGAAGACAGACCAAGAAGTCACTCACCTTCTTTTATAGTCCATTCCAACTTGCTGGAATGATCAGTGCTTGTGACCTGGGAGATGGTCCTCTCTGGTTAGTCAGCCTTCCATTGTGTACATGCTTTCTTTGTGAAGTCTTGAGGGATGGAGGTTTGGGACAGTGGGCTCTTATTGGACCATTAGCATGTCTGACTAGTTCATTCTTGCACCTGAAAGGTTGTTTGTGGGAATTTCCTGCCTTGTGACATGTTCTAGTATCATATTCAACAGTATTTCATAACTTTCATAACAAAAAGAGGTAGCATTTACAACTCACCAGAATATTAATGTTTAGCAGATCAAGATTTTCAAAATAATACCACACAAGCCAGACCTTGTTACAGAACATAACATAATTATATGATATTAGTGAATATGGAGTTTCTGGGGGCTTGTTTTCAGACAGTGTCATAGCATTCATTTGTAGAAATATAATTTATCCTCCAAATTAACTGATCATAGACAAATACAGAATGCAGGCCTCTGCTGCTACCTCCGGGGAAGTCTGGAGTTACTCTGAACATATTACCCAAGAGGGCTGAAGTGAAGGAGAAGTGGGCAAAATTTGAGGGGGATATAGTTTAATTACTGAAAAATATGTAGTTTTTGTTAACCTGAAACTATTTGTAAATTTGATACAAATTTTGCTGAACAATTTTAGGGGGAAAAAAAAGAGGATCAGAGAGAAGCCTAGATTCACAAGGGTTCCATTCACAAAATGGGAGGAAGAGGATGCAGTCCACTTATAATGTTACTCCAGGGCTCAGGGTGATGACACAGGATGTGAGGCATACAAGTTCAATTCCCTCTTCAGATTGAATCGGACTTGGGTCCCCACCCTGCAGAGAATGCCATTGGGTTAAGGGTGGTCTGGGCCAGGGCTATCTCAGTCTCCATCCAATCCAATCTGTCTTTCTCCATTGCAACTGTTCCACTTTTATCAACAGCCATAACATCAGAGAAGGTCTAAGATTGATGATATAGCACAGTAGTTAAGACTGTCACTGGAACGCAGGTGTTCCAATTTTAAGTCCCCCTTCCATTAACTATTTAAAGGGCAGTTGAACCTGCATCTCAGCCATCTCAGCTGAGTGCCAGAACCATGGGGCTACAAAGTCATTCTTTGTCTTTTCCTTTGACCAGAAATTCCACCTTGGACCTAAGAAACCTTCTTGTCAAAACCAACATGCTCCCATTAAAAAAAAAAAACCCTCAGTTTCAATAAACCAGCATTTTCCAATGAAAAGTGTTTTGTTGGAAACTCCCCAGTTCTAATTACACTAGCACATGTACATATTTCTAAGTATTTTACTCAATTCTAGCCTAGTCAAATTCATATTACCCAGCCACATCAGCTCATGTTGGTTGACCTTACAGCCATAACAAGAGGTACAGAAGCCTTCAGCTTCCTCCACAGCCACACATTCACCTGAGTTCAGGGCACTCTCCCCTTCCCAATCTCTTTGCACTCCCCTCAGATGTGCAAGGCATAACTCCTTATTAAGAAACAGGATTTTGTAGGAAAGAGTTAAATTGAACATCTGGCCTGAATGATAGCTACTATGGTAACGGGGTTACAGCAAGCTTTGCTGTCCTGTAAATAAGATTTTAGTTAAGTTATGTTATCTTCCTTTTTCTCTATCTTCCCCTCCTACATAAGATCCTGGATGGGAACGTTGCTTATCACCTTTCTTCCGCCTCCTCCCTGCTTATTAAAGATTGTGAAGTAATTTCTGTGGTAGAAAATAATGAGTTTGAAGGTAAAGTGTCTGCACAATATATGCAAAACTTGTAAATAGTAAACATTGGCAGGAATCATTATGTTCACCATGTAGTTATCAATATTAATATTCTAGGTGTCAATGTAACCAAATGAGGGTCTCCGAGGAGTTGTTGAAAATGGAAGCTTTTGTATATTTTTAAGCATACAAAGATTGTAATACCCACTCCTCCTTACCCACTCACATCATTGAGGTGCAACAAGCAGGCAATAAAGGGTAAAATTCAACCCAATTCACCTCTGAGACAACCTGTTTTGTTCTCTAACAAATTTGACTTGCTTTTTTCCCCTTCCATGAATGGAAAAGGGGATTATTGAATGCTGGCTGTGGAATATTATTGATTATACCAGCTCAACACAGAGGACAGATACTTTGTTGGACTCTAACTTCTTTAGTGGCACAAGGGAATAAGATTCAGTACCTAACAGACAATGGAGACTCCTATAGTGAAGAGGAATGCCCCACTGGTGATCTACTGATCATCCCCTGTCCCACCTACTTCACTTTTATCCCAGGATAGGGCTCATGCAGGGGGAGGGAGGAACTATGCTTTGGGCAATTTAAGGACATGGTGGAGCTTTGCTCATCCACTATACATTAGAGCATCCCCTAGACTAACTCTACCTCTCTATGGGGCCAGGACAATACTGAATCAGCTCTCTAACAAATCCCCTTAATCCCTGCACTGAACAAATGAAGCATAGAATCAAGTCCTTGAACTAGGTTAGATAGTACTATTATTAAATATTAATGGATTAAGTTGTCAATAACTCTTATTTCTCCAGCCTCACCAATAATGCCTCTGCTGGAATGGCATGGCATGTCGAATATTTGCTCTTTTAAAATGTTTACAATCAATTCACTGTGTCATTCACAGCCCCAGAGCTGAAGCCCTGCCTCTACCCACAGACCATGTACTGGATCAACAAAGATAAAGTAAACTTATTCACCCAAATGTCTCCACTGTATTCTGGAGGTACTTCCCTAAAGGACCAAAAGAGCAACAAGTCAGTTGATCGATGGGAAAGTAGCCAAAATGTTGATTGGCTCACCCAAAGATGAGTTAAAAATGACAGGATCAAAATCATCTCTGAGCTAATGTCATTGAAACCTATGACATTTCAGAAAGTAACTGAAAATAGGATGTGGCAAAAATGTAACGTGCAGTAAAGTAACTGGTACAGAAGCCCAAGAATCACAATGACACCAGGAAAGCCCAGAAGCAGTTCAACTTGTGGCACGTAGAGTTTCAGCATTGGTCATTCTTGTTGTTTTAGTTTCAAAACATGCAAAGAACACACAGTGTCACACTCAGAGAGGAGAAATAATGGGTCAGTCATGAAACTATTCCCAGGACAAATGAATGATCCAGTGCAAGATTAACCCCTGGTCCTGCAATCACGCATCTATTACCTTTACTAGTGTGCGTGTCCTGTTGTAATTAGAGACTCTACTCACATACTTAGGATACACCTACACCCCAGACCTTACAGCTGTATCACTGCCTCTGCGCCACTGTAAGGTCTTCCATGTAGCCACTCTATATTGATGGGAGACCAGGATAGACCAAACCACCCCCAAAGAGCAGCAGTAGCTATGTCAGCAGGAGAGCATCTCACACCAACATAATGCTGTCCACACAGCACCTTTGTTGATGAAACTTAGATCGATCAGTGGTAGGTTTTTTTCACGTCCCTGCCTGACAAAAGTTTTAATCACAAAAGGGCTAGAGTAGACAAAGCCTTTGTTAGCATTTGCAGGATGGGGGCCTTGGCTTGGAGCAGGCACCATGTTTGTGTAGTGTGTGAGTACATCTTCTAGCAGAATAGAGTCCTGACTGGTATCTCAATGGGTAATCACAACACAAATGAATTATAATACTTTGATCTATAAAAAGTAATTTGTATCTTTTTGAAGAAAGTTAAGAATGGCAACTACTTTTCCTCTGTGAAGTCCTTGTCTTGTGCCAGTCTCACTAATTGAAATAGAAATTATTTTTTTCAGTGGAAATTGTGGTTTCTGCAAAATAAAAAAATTTGTGGGAAAATTTCAATTTTGCCAAATTATTTTTAAATTTTCCATTGGGAGAAATAGAAATGAAATTTTGTTTCAGGTAGATAGAAACTGAAGTTTGTTGATCTCAAATATATATATTTTTAATTTAGTTGAATATTAAGCTTCTGCCATTCCTTCTTATATTAGAGGTACCTTGGCAAGACTACATCTTCCATGATACCAGGGAGGGAGAGGAATTATTTGAGTACAGCACCAATGTGGACACCAGAACAAATGGTTATAAACTGTCCCACAAGAAATTTAGGCTTGAAATTAGACGCAGGTTTCTAACCATTAGAGGAGTAAAGTTCTGGAATAGCCTTCCAAGGAGAGTTGTGGGAGCAAAAACCATAACTGCTTTCAAAACTGAGCTTGATAAACTTATGGAGGGGATGGTATAATTAGCCTATTTTGGAAATTGACTGATATTTGGCTACATGTGTTGGATATACAAGTGGCCTAAGAGGGGAGAATACATGGTGTGGGTTCTGAGTTGTTACAGAGAATTGTTTCTTGGGTAACTGGCTGTTGAGACTTGCCCATGTGCTCAGGGTTTAACTGATTGCCATATTGGGAGTTGGGAACGAATTTTTCCCCAGGGCTGATTGGCCTGGGCTCTGGGGGTTTTTCGCCTTCCTCTGTAGCACAGGGCATGGTTCACCTACCGGTGAATTCACTGTATCTTAAATTCCTTAAATCATGACTTAAGGAGGTAAATAACTCAGTCATAGGTTGGTGGCCTGTGGCTGGAGTGGTTGGGTGAGGTCTTGAGGCCTGCATTTTGCAGGAGGTCAGACTAGATAATAATACTAGTACCTTCTGACCTTAAAGTCTATGGCTGCGTCTACACTTGTAAATTAAGTCGACTTAAGCTTGCTTAAGTCGACTTAATTTACCCTGCATCTACACTACAGTTTCCTTAAGTTGACTTAAGCAGCTTGTATTCCTTATGTCCTTAATGGCTCATCAGGTTACTCCCTGGGCCCATTGTACCTGGCAGATTCCTTAACATTAAGGACACAATGGCTATGTCTACACTAGGGAATTAAGGTCGACTTTAATAAGTCGACTTTAAGTTGACCTTATTAAGTTGACTTAGAGAGTCCACACTGGACTCACTAAGTCGACTTGTTTGTTCCAGGGAGCAGCAAGCCCCTGAGCGGCCCGGGGGAGAAAGGAGCGAGGAGCTCCCTTCTGCCCCGGACCACTTGGCTCCCTTCTGCTCGGGACTTCCCACGTCCCAGGCAGAAGGGAATCCTCCTAGCCTGGACCACTGGGGTCCCGGGGACAACTTCCCCAGACCCAAGTGGTCCGGGCCAGGAGGAAGAGCCGGAGTTCCGCACTCCAGCTGCCCACTGCTGAGCAGCTGGAGCGCGGGCTGGGACCCACGTTCCAGCTGCTTAGCAGCGGGCAGCTGGAGCGGGGATCCCAGCAAGAAGGGACCTCAGGGCTCCCTTCTTGCCAGGACATGTCTAGAGAGACAGCTGGAGCGTGGCTCTGGCCATGGGAGCCCCGGGCTTCCTCCTGGCCGGACCGAGCGGTCGCAGCCAGGAAGGAGCGTGGGAGACTGCGCTTCCTCCTGGTTGCGACCATGGGGCTCCCTTGTCCCGAGGACAACGGACCGCGGGGCTTCCTTCTCACCAGGACATGAGTGGTTCTGGCGAGAAGGGAGCCCTTAGGTCCCTTCTTGCTGGGATCCCCGCTCCAGCTGCCCGCTGCTGAGCACCTGGAGCCCGGGTCCCAGCCTGTGCTCCAGCTGCTCAGCAGCGGGAGCGCGGGTCTCCAGCTCTCTTTCCTCATCGGGACCACATGGTCCTGGTTAGGAAGGAGTGTGGGGAGCATGGGGCTTCCTTCTTCCCAGGGTCAGCGCTCCAGCTGCTGATCAGCTGGAGCGCGGGTCCTGGGGAGAAGGAAGCAAGACCCGCCATCCTTTCTTGCCGGGACCCATGCCATAAGTTGACAAAGTCGACTTAGGGTTACCCCATGTCTACATGGGCTTAAGTCGACTCTAGGGAGTCGACTTAAGCCTTAGATCGATTAGGAAGGTGGTGTTAGAAAGTCGACTTAATTTTAATTAAGTCGACTTTATTTTCCTTAAGTTGACTTAAGCAAGCTGCTTAAGTCGACTTAAGGAAACCGCAGTGTAGACGCAGGGTAAATTAAGTCGACTTAAGCAGGCTTAAGTCGACTTAATTTACCAGTGTAGATGCAGCCAATGGTTTTAGACAGCCTCCTGTCTGGGGCGTTTCCACAAAATCGTACAAGTTAAAGTATAGATATAACACCAAATTCCTAACTTCTAATCCAAAGACAATTCCTATACAAAAACTATATAATCATTCACAGCAAATTACTACCTTTCTATTGATACCAAACATGACATAGTTCCTATGGATTATAGCATATATGAATAGAAAATAATATCATAAATGCTTCCCTAAATCCAGACAGTGTCACACCCTGCCCACATGCCCTGCCAGGGTCGCTGTCCCCCTTTGCCCCATTGCACACAAGGGGTGCCCCCGCCCACCACTGTGGACCTGCCCAAGGTCCCCCTAGCTCCTAGAAGTCGACCTAGGCATCCAGTGTGGACACTCTAGGTCGACTTTGTAAGTTCCCCTTTAAGTCGACTTTAATTTTAAGTGTAAACACACCAAGTCGACTTAACCAAGTCGACTTAAAAGTACAAATGTAGACATAGCCTATGAGTCTATGATGCAGCACTGAGCTGTGTGGTGAAAATCCAAATGATGAAATACTGGAATTTACTGAAGAATTTTCATTCAGTTCTACCTGTTTTTTTATCCATTTGAAGAAACAAATCACTATAAATAACGGTGTGCCTGAGCTATGTACTATTTACAGTGAAATCATATGTTATATCCAGGCCTTCTATCTCCTGTAAAGTCTGTATTAGGTTTTGGTAGCACATAAACCTGGTTTAAAAAAATGTTTCAAAGTTCACAGTTTTGAGGACCTTTTGGCAAAAGTTTGAATTTCAGTGAAAAGAGGTTGATTTTTTTTTTAAATAAAAACATTGTCACATTAGCTAGCTGAAATATTTCACATTTTTGTTGGAATTTCTAATATGAATAAGACACAGGATGAAATTTTCATAAAAATATTTGCAAATACTCTGTTTTACTTTTCAACCGACTCGACTAGATCCTACTCTGTTATAGGCTGGCACAGCTGGGGCCTGGGCACTAGTCAATAGGGTCAGAGCTGAAGTCAAAAGCCAGAATCCAGAGCTGAATATCAGAAGCCAGGGACCAAAGCAAGGTGAAGGAGCAGGGTGTCTCAGAACAGCCAGCTGGAGATCCACTTAGCTGCACTGACAACTTCCTGCTGTCTTCACCAGGCTTAAGTAGTGCGAGGGATGCCAAGAACACTAATCTCCGTGTGCAGCACATCCCACGGTGCCTGGCTCATAGGCGGGCAACAGCTTTGCTGGGGTGGTAGCGTGGCTATGACAGCTGCTAAAACAGCAGCACCCCCACTTTGCAGTCCTGTGCATCCACACATAAATGTTTTCACCCAGACACCAAAAATATTGCCAGTGGGTGTGCGGAGGCAGGGCTTTTTCTGGGAAAGTGGGGTTTTCTTGGATGGACTCTCAAAAGTACTAAAAAATGTGGCTGTTTCTTGAGGATATTAAAATGATAGCTCTGGAAAAAGACATCATAGCTTCATTTCTGATGACTCCAGTCCTTTCCCAGGCTAAAGAGATCAGCTAATCTGTTCCTACTGGAGGATGAAGGATCCCTCACCTGTGGTAATGCAATGAATGGTAATGTTTCTCTCAATATTTACCCCAGTTTTGGTGCTTCACTGTAAAATTGAGCTGCTTGCAGCACTGAGAGGACTTCATGGAGTGGGATGGCCAATTTAGGCTGAGATTCTCCACATATTAACCAGGGACAGGGCCCAGAGCAAGATGAAAGGACCCTCTTCTAGTCCCTTGCATCGCTTATGCAAGGCCAAAGGACAACTGCAGCCACTAACTACTCCCTTCTTACATCTGTGGGGGTGCAAGCTACATGCATGGGTTGGGAAAGAGGTGGGGCCATTGCCCTATTTTCCCAACACATTGGCCAATGGAGTTGGCAAGCCAGCCTATTCTAAAAGATGATGCAGTGCCCACTTTGCATCAGAAAGCTCCAGTATTATACTCCTTGTCACCCCTGATACAGAGCTCCAAATATGGTACAGAATCTGGTCTTTAAAAGGCTCCAGCATTGAGAGATTCTAGTTGTATCTGGTGGGACTCTCTATATTCACTGAATCATAGAATCATAGAACCATTCCGGTTAGAAGGAATCGTATGGGTCAGCTAATCTAACCCTCCGGGCAAGATGCAGGATTCATCAGCCCATGACTACAGGGTAATCAGTTGGTCTTATAAGTTCTCCTACTGTAACAGGACAGGGCATAGCGTGACCTGATAAAGAATGGGGTTCTGAGGTCCTGTGACTATAATCACAGCTGATGTCCCATGACAAAGGGAGGACATCACTCTAAAATTGAGATCTCCCTATCAGTGTCCCCATGAGGTTATTCCATCCAGTCAAAGCTTTTTTTTTTTTTTTTTTTTTTTGGATTGTCTAGATTCAACTTGGTCTTGATGTTTTTTCCACTGATTATTTTTAAATGGCAATCTTTGCCTTTTGTGCTTGTGCTAAAGACACTTTGAACCTTGCACCCAGTGAGTTTTATGAGATATTTTAAATTGCAGTATATTAAGCAATATTTTATCTCTGATGCTTGCAATTTTGATGTCAGATTTCTGCCTTAAACTGAAGCAGATGAAAAATTTCCAACTAAGAAGGGTTGAGTTATATTTGTGATGCAATAGATTGAGAAATATTTTCTCTACTACTTGCACTTTGCTCTGAGATTTGTACCTTAAAAAAGGGAGTGAAATTGCATTGCATTTACAGATCTTCTCTGATAAATGACATGAGTTTCAGAGATGAGGAAATCTTAAACATTAAAAGTATGTGGTTATCTGAGGACAAAATAAAGTGAGTTCATCTCTTGTATTCAACACGCACCAATGGCAATGAGTCAGTTCCAAAGGTTGATGAAGACAGCTTAATTTCACGTTCCCCCCTCTTTGCAGAATCCAGAAACTTGCTTATGCTGCTATAATTGTTTTTGATAGGACAACGAATAATATTAAATCAAGAGCAACTGAATGTCGTGATAACCCTGCTATAATAAATCAAGAAGTGCTAGTCCATATTTTAGAACCTGCGTGTCTCAAATTACCCTGTAAAGAAGCATTGAAGAAGGAAATTCAGGCCACACCAACTGATAAATTACTTGCACAGTGTTGATATAATTCAGTGACAATGTCGAAAGACAAGCACGTGATGTAGGGCTTTCTCTAGCTGACTTGGCATGCGCTAATGAACAGATCATATTGTTTTACACACACTGCACTGTGCAACATTTAGCTAGTGCAATGTTCTGTGTAAGAGATGGGACAATCAAAATAACACCTGGTGTTTCAGCAGTGTCAGTTACATGTAGGCATTAATTAGAGGTCTCAGATAACTCAACTTGCTTTTCCCACCAAGGTCTTCAAAAGCCCCAAAATATTTGTTTCAAAACTTGAGTGGTGCCCCCTACAGGAACACAAACCCACACTTCCAAGCACCAATTTTGAACAAGCTGCCATTAAGACAGTCATTTTCAGCTGGTAAGAAAATCTGGTTCTCCTGCTTTCATTAAAACTATTGTCATAATTCAAAGCACCAGTATGGCACTCTGAATCCCATTTGAGATTCTGGTTCTTGCCTCAGTTTTCTGCAACTGACAGAACCCAATAAGCTTCTCATAATAAGATGTCTTATCCCTGTTACTGCTTCTGATGCCATGCTGTGACTCAGAAAGGACTACACACATAAAAGGACTACACACACAAATGGAAAAGGAACCAAGTTTCTTTTAGTTACTTTCTCCATCAGACCTGCTGTGACTGGTGTGTGAATGGCTAAGTTGATCCCCAAGACTACAAAAGACAGTAAACAAGCGGCACCAGCAAGAGGGGAGTCTGGTGATAAGAATGAATGTGCAGTACGTATGTCACAAAATGAAAACCACACTGAGATGGAACTCTGGATGGACTGTCATTCTTTCCACTATAATCTATGTGATCTTAGGACAGGCAAAGTCATTCCCACCTGGTTTTTTAGGATCTTTTGTGCACAACATTATGCTGAATTCTTGTAGAGATTTTGATCTCACTTCTCAAATACTAATATAGAATCATAGAAATTGGAAGGGATCATGAGAGGTCATCTAGTCCAGTCTCCTGTACTCATGGCAGGACAAACTATCATCTTAAATCATCCCTGACAGGTGTTTATCTAACCTGCTCTTAAAAATTTCCAGCAACGGAGCTTTGCTGATCTCTAAATCTAGGGTTATCCCAGCCACCAAGCAAATAGCCCATGTAAATTACAGCTGCCTCAGGGTGGCTCTGTTTTACTGCAGCTGTCTCTAGCCTCCAAGGGTATGTCTACACTAGCAATTTAGGTCAACTTAAGGACCCTTAAATTGACCTAAATTACTCCATGTCTACACCTGACTTTCATTAAGTCGACTTAAGAAATTCCTTAAGTCGACTTAATGAAAAAAGCTTAAGTCGACTTAATAAGAACCACCCATTAGGTCGACTTAAGCCTTGACTTAAGAAGTCAATTTAAGGATGGTGTGGATGTGGAGTAACCCTTAAGTCGACTTTATTAAGTCAACTTAAGGGTAGTTAGGTCGACTAAACAAAGTGGACGAAGTCAACTTAACTTGAAGTCGACTTAGTTCACTTTAAGTCGACTTAAGGTCAACTTTAAGTCAACCTTATTAAGTTAACTTAACAAAGTCGACTTAACTTTTTCTGGTGTAGACATACCCCAAGAGCTGCTCCAAAAGCTATCACTGGCACTTTAGGACACCTTGGCTATGGCCTTTTCCCCCAGTTACACCTCCTTCCACTGCTCTACACTGTCCAATGATTCCCCTAGACAGAGGGGGACCCTCCATGGTCAACTAAGCCATACTTAGGGCTCCTATTAATTGCTGAAAGGGCACAAACTATCCTTAATGAACCAGAGGATAAGGTACAAGCGAGGAAGGAATTGGGAGAGCAGATTCGGTTGATATTAAAATGACTTTGATGAACTGTAGGGTGATGCCTGAGTATTCACCTTTAAGCTCAGTTTTACCTACCTCTTCCATGACAATTCAGGCCTTGCGAACTTTTCCTAGTTTGCCTGTCCTCTGTCATAATTTTATTTCAAAACATCACTTGCAATATACATCATATATTGCAGTTTTAACTATCCAATTTTATGCAAGTGGCTATGTTTTCTTGCTTTTTATTCAAGCTGCAAAACCTTGTTCATAACTTATTTCCCTGGACATACAGGTCTGAAGTCCAGAATGGAGCAGCTGGAAGTCCCGTGTTATAACTGCAGCACAGTCACTGATTTCTTGTCTAATCCTGGGCAAGTCAATTTTCCACCCTGTGCCTTAGTTTTCCCATCTGTAAAACGGGGGGAAATATTTACTTCCCTGTCTGACAGGCACATTGTGAGGGTTAAACTTAAAGTGAATATTCACCCCAAAAGATACCAAGACAGCTGTGTTTTTTCTTCTGGTGTCTGTGGTAGGGTGTTCTACTCACTGTTGGATGGCCCACCTCCTAGAGGTGCTGAGGATTAGACATCTCTGCACTCTGCTACACTCCATATTGTAGTGTCTCAGGTTACGCTGGGCATTGCCTGGGCCATTGGGGTTGCCATAGTGATAATGGGATGGTGCTTTGGAAAACCTGTTTGTCTAGTCTTGCAGTTTTCCCCAGACATGCTGAATAAAGCCACATAAGGGAACATCCAAGCCTCTTATTTCTATTAATCCCCTAATATTCCTGATATATATCACATATCTTTCTCAATCTGTGGCCCCACTCTTGCTCCAGGAATTGCTGCCTCTTCTTTGTGACTCAGCTCTCCAGCCAGATCACAACGTGATTTACACTTCCACGAGTATCAAAGTCCTTCCACACAGTCTCAGACAATCTTCTCTAGCAATGCTCATATTACGCCCTCCCGTAGGGGCTGGTAGGAGGACCTGGGCCCACCCACTACTCCAGGTTCCAGTCCAGCAACTGTACACAGTTCAATGTAGTGGAAAATCAATTCTTCTGAACCTGAAACCATTGTTCCTGCTGCCATTAATTCATTTGGTTGGCAGATGGGGACTCATTTTCTCCTCCTCATGGACCTTGATAGGTGTAACTACTGTGCTTTGCCAGGACCCTGGGCTTCCCTGAATCTTGTGCCTGCAGATATCTGGTGTCACCAGCTCTGCAGCTCTTCAGGGATCTCCCTGAAACTCCTCTCATGGCCCTACTTGCCTAGCCCTAAGTGCCTGGGTCACAGTTGAAAATGGGATCCAAGCCCCTAAGTCACAGGCACTTTTGAAAATTTTGACATCAACCTTAAAATATATTTTTTTTGTATTTTAACTTTTAAGCTGGATTCAGAAGTGTTCTCTAACTGCTTTCTGCCACTCAGGAGAAGCACAGAGCATTGAAAACACAATGGCCATTCAGCTGGGTTTATGGCTGCTTCAAATAATGAAAGCAGTATAAAACAACTGGCATCCATCCAGCCCGTACTTTGCAGTTGTGGTATTGGGTTAGTTACACAGGATGCTTGGTCATGAAATAAATTAATTTATCTTTTAAAATATATACAGCTAATTTTACTATGGAAAACCCCAGCACACAACACTGTGCAATGTGACTGATGTAGAAGAAAGGAGGTACACCCCAGCTAAAGAAGGGTTTATGATCTTGTTATAGGGAATTTGGGGGTGGGGGAGCTAGGTCACAAGAAGCCAGGAAGGCATTCACCCAATCTGAAAGAGACTTGAGGAATTAGGTTATAATTGCTAGAGATTTCGAAAAAGAATGCAAGTCTTAACCAAACAAAAGGAAAAGAAAGCAGGCTTGTATTCTAGGAAGCAGAAGTGTATATTTGCTGTAAGCATGTAATGCTTGGAGCTCACTTTGTTGTTAGCGAGGCAAAGGGGAATGAGTGGTCTAAAGGCTGTAACCAAATAAATAGCTCCTTACCACTCCACCCAGCTCCATCATTCAATCCCGCAACAGGGATGACCAGGGATGTCAGAGAAGGAAGAAAGAAGATGTTGAGGAGAGATCTGGGAGTTAGCACAGGTGAAAGAGGGGCAGCACTCTAATGAATGTATATAATCCATCTGACTCATAGGCTTTAAGGTCAGAAGGGACCAGTACGATCATCTAATCTGACCTCCTGCAAAATGCAGGCCTCAAGACCTCACCCACCCACTCCAGCCACAGGCCACCAACCTATGACTGAGTTATTTACCTCCTTAAGTCATGATTTAAGGACTTTAAGATACAGAGAATTCACTGGTAGGTGAGCCATGCCCTGTGCTACAGAGGAAGGTGAAAAACCCCCAGAGCCCAGGCCAATCAGCCCTGGGGGAAAATTCCTTCCCGACCCCAAATATGGCGATCAGTTAAACCCTGAGCACGTGGGCAAGTCTCAACAGCCAGTTATCCAAGAAACAATTCTCTGTAATAACTCAGAACCCACCACGTGTACCCTCCCCTCTTAGGCCACTTGTAAATCGACCACCTGTAGCCAAATATCAGTCAATTTCCAAAATAGGGAAATCATACCATCCCCTCCATAAATTTATCAAACTCAAATTTGAAAGCAGTTATGGTTTTTGCCCCCACAACTCCCCTTGGAAGGTTATTCCAGAACTTTACACCTCTAATGGTTAGAAACCTGCGTCTAATTTCAAGCCTAAATTTCTTGATGGACAATTTATAACCATTTGTTCTGGTGTCCACATTGGTGCTGTACTCAAATAATTCCTCTCCGTCCCTGATGTTAATCCCTCTGATGTATTTATAGAGAGCAATCATATCCCCCCTCAGCCTTCTTTTGGTTAAGCTAAACAAGCCAAGCTTCTTGAGTCTCCACTCATGAGGCAGGTTTTCCACTCCACAGACCATTCTTGTAGCCCTTCTCTGCACCTGTTCCAATTTGAATTCATCCTTTTTAAACATGGGGGACCAGAACTGCACACAATATTCCAGATGGGTCTCACCAGTGCCTTGTACAGCGGCACTAACACCTCCCTGTCTCTACTTGAAATGCCTCTCCTGATACAACCTAGAACCGCATTAGCTTTTTTCACGGCCACATCACATCGGCGGCTCATAGTCATTCTATGGTCAACCATTACTCCCAGATCCTTCTCCTCCTCAGTCTGTTCCAATTGATGCATCCCCAACTTATAGGAAAAATGCTTGTTGTTTGTTCCTAAATGCATTACTTTGCACTTCCCATTATTAAATTTCATCCTGTTCCTGATACTCCAGTTTCCAAGGTCATCCAGATCTTTCTGTATGGTATCCCGATCCTTCTCTGTACTGGAAATATCTCCCAACTTGGTGTCATCCGCAAACTTTATTAGCACATTCCTGATTTTTTTTTATCAAGGTCAGTAACAAAAAGGTTGAACAAGATTGGTCCCAAGACAGATCCGTGAGGGACTCCACTGGTAACCTCCCTCCAGCTTGACAGTTCACCCTTCAGTATGACCCGCTGTAGTCTCCCGTTTAACCAGTTCCTTATCCACCTTACTATATTCATATTAATCCCCATCTTCTGTAACTTAACTAATAACTCCCTATGTCAAACTATATCAAATGCCTTGCTGAAATTTAAGTAAATTAGGTCCACCGCATTCCCTTTATCTAAAAAATCTGTTATCCTTTCAAAAAAGCCTTTTGTAAAGCCATGTTGTGTTTTATCACAGTTACCGTTATCCTCTGCAGCCTTAAGTACTTTCTCCTTCAACATTTTCTCCAAGACCTTGCATACTACCGAGGTCAAACTAACAGGCCAGTAGTTACCTGGATCATTTTTATTCCCTTTCTTGAAAATAGGAACTACATTAGTGATTCTTCAGTCATACGGTACAACCCCCGAGTTTACAGATTCATTAAAAATCCTCGTTAAAGGGCTGGCAATTTCATGAGCCAGTTCCTTTAGTATCCTCGGATGGAGATTGTCCGGGCCCCCCGATTTAGTCCCATCCAGCAGCTCAAGTTTGGCTTCTACCTCAGGTATGGTAATTTCCACATTCATGATCTCATTCCCATTAGCTTCCCTACCTCTATCCCCCAGCTCAACTTCACTCTCATTGAAAACAGATGCAAAGTACTTATTTAGACATTGAGCCATGCCTAGATTATCCTTGACCTCCACCCCATCCTCAGTTTTTAGTGGTCCCACTTCTTCTTTCTTTGTTTTTTTTCCTATTTATATGGTTAAAGAACCTTTTACTATTGGTTTTAATTCCCTTCACAAGGTCCAGCTCAGCTTGACTTTTTGCCTTTCTCACTCTCTCTCTACATGTTCTGACCTCCAAAAGGTAGCTTTCCTTGCTGATCTCTCCCCTTTTCCACTCCTTGTAGGCTCTGTGCTTCCTCCTAATCGCCTTTCTGAGATGCTTACACATCCAGCTTGGTCCACAGCTCTTGCCTATGAATTTTTTCCCCTTCCTCGGTATGTAGGCTTCAGATAGTTCATGCCACTTTGATTTGAAGCGATTCCAAGCCTCTTCTACATTTACATTCCTGAGTTCTTCTATCCAGTCCACTTCCCCAACTAATTCCCTTAATTTTCTAAAGTTAGCCTTTTTAAAGTCAAAGATCCTGGTCGCCGATTTATTTTTGTTTATCCTTCCAATTAGTTTGAACTGAATTAGCTCATGGTCACTTGAACCTAAGTTGTCCCCTACAACCAGTTCATCTATGAGGTCCTCACTACTCACCAGTACTAAATCTAAGATGGCATCCCCTCTCGTTGGTTCAGTAACCATTTGGAGAAGGAATTCATCAGCTATCACATCCAGGAAAAACTGGACCTTCTTATTACTACTAGCACACGACCTCCAGTCTATATCTGGGAAGTTAAAGTCTCCCATAATCACACAGTTCCCAGTAGTATTAACTTCCTTAAAGAGGTCCCTATCCATGTCTAGATCAGATCCCAGTGGTCTGTAACACACTCCAAGCACCATTCCAGGAAAAACTTTAGTAGCTTTTTTCCCTAACATGATTTTTACCCAGATTGATTCTGTCTTGTTAATTCCATCACTTTGAATTTCTCTGCGGTCTATCTCCTCATTGACATACAATGCCACTCCCCCACCTTTGCCTTTATATCTATCTTTCCTAAAGAGCACATAGCCTTCAATACCGGTACACTAGTCATGACTACTATTCCATCTGAGTGCTTCTTTGATGAAGCACAGGAACTGAGTCAGAGATGAAGCTACTCCTTGAATGGAGCTGGTACGAGGTGGTCACAGAAAAGTTAAGAGCACTGACAGATGACGACAAGTAATTGATCAATGAGAACTCTTTGTACATTTGTCCAGTAAGCCTCCCTCTACTGATTTAATTCAGCAATGAATCTCTGACATTTGGGTTAGCTGAAGAGATAGAATGATAACTGGTTGGATTATCTCAGATGTTACAATGGCCCCATAAAAAAAATGCAATGAACTATTGACCAAAGTTTAACTCCAATAATACAAAAATTGTTAGTTTTGTTTAATTACAATCTTTTTTTTTTTCAAATGTTGTTTATGTATTCATTTTCAGTAAGTTTTAACTATGTGGGTAGATTGAGGAGTCTGAGTTATATTGTCATGATCAAGTGGCCATGAACAAGGCAATACATGCTGAATTTCTTAAAGGAATCACTTTTAATGAATTTTAAGTCAAAGAATAATTAATCAATTTACTTGGAAATGCTCAGAAAATTCCTTCTGTCCTGAGGGCGCAAGTGCTGTAAAGTTGGAAAAGAGACACTGCCATACTGGTATATAATGAAGAAATTTAATCTCCGCTGTATGTGCAAAATACTGGGGGTATTTGCAGACTTGGACATCTAGGGAGCAATCTAATTTTTTTCCTACTAGCCATGGGTCCCATCCCCCTGCACCAAACAGTGGACACCAGTTTGGTTTGTGTTTTGAACCACAGCTTTTGCAATCACAAGAAGAGCTTTTATTTCACAGAACACCAATCTGACCTCTTTTGGACATTTGCGGTTCTGTCACTGATTGAATTTTCACAGACTACTGCTGCAAAGCCTTCTTCAGCCCCGGCAGTTTCATAATGTAACCATGTCAATTCTTCCTTGGCATATATCTGTTCTAATATTTGTCTCAGGTGCTTATTTATAGACTACAGATTTTATTATAGGCTACAGCTTTTACTATGGTGCCGGGGGATGGAGCGGCAGAATCCCTAGCAGCAGGGAAGTGGCAGGATGCTATACAGCTAAAAATAGCAGTATAGACAGAAGGGCCAGGGCCCTGGCTTGGCTGAGTACACAGAATGGAGGGTGTGTACTCAGGTACATATGCACATTCCACTAGCATGTCTTCACTCAACCACACTGAGTCCCAAGGACTACACTGCTATTGATACCTATGCTCAGTGGTTAAAGTATAATTTGACAGGGCCCGGAACTCTCCTAATCTCCAGGCCCCCTTCCCATATTGTCTGGGCTCCCTTCATGCATGTGTGGGCCCCAGACCAGGTAGGCATTTTCAACCACTTCTCAGTACCACATGCATCAGTTATCGCTCCATAAAAATATTTATACTTTTATATGGTGTTTATAGCAATTATTGTCACAAACTAGCAAACATTACATAATACAAGTAGTATTGTGATTAATAACGGTGGGGCGTAGGACCTGCCAGCAGCCAGGGCAGTGCGGAACATGCATTCCACTGGATTTTTCTATTTTTAGGGGCCCTGGAACTCTGGCCCCCTCAAATTTGGGGCCCCCGGAACTGCATTTTGGTGCGTTCCCCCTTACTTTAACCCCTGCCTATGCTTGGAGCGCTATTTGTTTATGCACACTACATGCCTCCGAAAGACGCATGTAGTGTAGATGTTAATAAGGGTTAGAGGATAATAAGGTGATGAGTAATGGTCAGCATGAATGGCCAAGAACAAATCACGAAAAACCAACTGAATAGCTTACTTTGTCAGGGTAACAAGCTGTGTGGTTGGGAGGAAGTGGCAGACATGGTACATATTGGCTTTAGTAAGGCTTTTGACACTGTCCTGCATAATCTTCTTGTAAATAAACTAGGGAAATACAACCTCGATGGAACTACTGTATGGTGGGTACATAACTGGCTAGAATACCATTCCCAAAGAGTAGTTATCAGTTGTTTAAAGCAGTAGTTTTCAAACTTGGGGTCAGGACCCAGTACTGGGCCACGGTGCCCCCTGCTGCCACTGCCAAAAGACTGGAATGCATCGCTCATAGATGTAGTTGATGGGTCGTGGGCATAAATGATTTTTTTAAATGGGTCCTGTGGGAAAAATGTTTGAAAACCACTGGTTTAAAGTCAAGCTGGAATGGCATAACAAGGAGGTCCCACAGGGATCAGTCCTGGGTCTGGTTCTAACCAGTATCTTCATCCATGACTTGGATAATGGAACAGAAAGACACTTATAAAGTTTGCAGACAACACCAGGCTGAGGCAAGCTGCAAGTGCTTTGGAGGTCAGGATTAAAATTCAAAATGATCTGGACAAACTGGAGAAATGGCCTGAAATAAATGGGATGAAATTCCGTAGGACAAATGCAATGTACTCCTCTTAGGAAGGAGTAATCAGTTGCACACACAGAAAATGGCTGCCTAGGAAGGAGTACTATGGAAAGAGATCTGGGGGTCATAGTGGATCATAAGCTAAATTTGAATCAACAGTGTGACACTGTTGCTAAAAAAGCAAACATTATTCTGGGATGTATCAGCAAGAGCATTGTACGTAAAACATGAGACATAATTCTTCCACTCTGTTCAGTGCTGATTAAACCTCAACTGGAGTATTGTGCCCAGTTTTGGGTGCCACATTTCAGGAAAGATGAGGACAAATTGGTGAAGGTCCATAGAAAAGCAGCAAAAATTATTAAAGGTCTAGAAAATATGACATGATGGAAGACTGGAAAATTAGGATTACTTTGCCTGGAGAACAGAAAACTGAGGGAGGCCATGATAACAGTTTTCAAGTATGTAAAAGGTGGTTAAAAAAAGGAGGGATAAAAATTGTTCTCCTTAACCTTTGAGAACAGGACAAGAAGCAATGGGTTCAAAATATAGGAAAAGTGGTTTAGATTGGACATTTTAGGAAAACCTTTCTAACTATGAGGGTAGGTAAACAGTAGAGTAAATTGCCTAGGGAGGTTGTGGAAGCTCTATCATTTGAGATTTTAAGAGCAGGTTGGACAGACACGTGTCAGGAATGGTCTAGAATAATGCTTATGTCAGCCATTAGTGTAGAGGACTGGACTAGTTGACCTTGTGAGGTCCTTTGAAGTCCTACACTTCTATGATTCTATATGCTCTTAGTAGATTTTATTTTATTTTATTTACAAAAAATACCATTGGCTGCAAGTGTTATTTGATCTGGACCCATTTTTGCTGTAACTTCCCTAAAACGGTATCCCTAAGTTTAGAAAATTTGGAGGCTGAAAGTCTTTCCAATGGGCCCCAAATAGCTCCCTTGTTGTTACTGTATGTCTCACAACAAAGGACACCTCTTTTATTCATTCTCTGCTGTCAACTGTGTATCAAACTTTTGCAAAATTACATCCATTTTCTCTTTTTGTGCTGCTGCTTTGTAAATAGACATCTTATAACTACCGAATGCTTCTGACCCTGCAATTGTCAGAGACAGAGCTACTTTTTGCATGCAGAGTTTTTCAGCTTCACTAACTGCTGGGTGATGCAGCTGAAATCTCTGCTTAAAATTTCTCCAATCATTGTCCATATTTACTACCATTTTCATTGAAGCTGGAAGTGTAATTTCACTCTTAGCAATACAGGCCTTTTATCTCTGACTGTGTGCTGAGCCTTTTCAGCTAGATTTGCTGATTTCTTGTGAATGTAACTTAGTCACTAAACCAGGCATGTCAGAAAGAGCAATGGAAAAAGTCTCCGCTTGTCCATTAGTCATAACCAGAAGGCATTCTGTCACAGCAGTATTTTAGTAGGGCCTGAGCCAAAAACTACTGCAGTCAATGGGATTTTTTCTGTGGGGATTTAAAATGGAGACACTTACAACAACTGACATAATGTAAACCAAGAGTATACATTTGCTGGTGGCTGCTTTGCTTAGTGCAGGTGAAATTCAAGTGGACACAAAAGTGTGTTGTTGCACAGCTGTGAGTATGTTGCAGGCTAGCAGCATGCCACAGAAAGCCCTCTGAGGTGTGGGTGGTGACATTGGCAACCTGTCTGTGTTAACCAGCTAACACAGGCAGGCTGCTCTGCTCACCCATGTGCTAGGAGCTGGGACCAGGACAGATCGGGATGTTTTTATATCTCTCACCCTAGGGCATGCTGAAGCACGTAGCCTAGGGCAGGAAATGTAAATGGATCTGTTGCCTGATTTCTGGTTCTTTATTAATTTGTACAGGGTCATAGGCTTGCTGATGGACTTTATTGTCAATGAGGTTCCAGTTCCTGAATCAGGCTACAGAGGTTTTTGCAAGGACCCTCAGGGAGCACAACAGGAATATTCATGCCAGTGACCAAATACGTATATTTCACAGATTTTATTAAGATAACATAAAATGATAAATAGATAAGTAATTAAAGACAAATTAATAAATGGATAAATCAAATTAAATAGATAAGTGGATAACACAATGGGCAATTATTTGAATTATAGTCTTATTTAAGTTCCAAAGAGGTAGCCATGTTAGTCTAGTTCAGCAAAACGAACAAGGGCTATGTCTACACTAGAAAAAGTTAGGTCAACTTTGTTAAGTCAACTTAATAAGGTCGACTTAAAGTCGACCTTATTAAAGTTGACTTAACAAAGTGGACTAAGTTGACTTAGCTTTAAGTCAACTTAGTCCACTTTGTTAAGTCGACCTAACCACCCTTAAGTCAACTTAACAAAATGGACTTAAATGTCCTCACCATCCTTGAGTCGACTTAAGGGTTAAGTCTACGTAATGAGTGGTAGTTATAAAGTCGGCTGAAGCTTTCATTAAGTTGACTTAAGGAATTTCTTAAGTCGACTTAATGAAAGCCTAGTGTGGACATGGCTTAATTTAAGTTGACTTAAGCATCCTTAAGTCGACTTAAATTGCCAGTGTAGATATAGCCAAGGGGTCTTGTGGCACTTTAAAGACTAATAAATTTATTTTTTGCATGAACTTTTGTGGGAGAAATCCCACTCCATCTTCAAGTGTCTGATGAAGTGGGATTTCTCCCATGAAAGCTCATACAAGTAATAAATGTGTATATTCCTATTTGGGCACCAGACCACCTTGTCACAGAATTGTCACAACAACCGAAGAGCTACTTTTCAACAGTTATTCAAGTTTTGGTGGATTACTAGGGACACTTCATCAGTATCAGCATGTCCTGATCAGAGAAGGAGTATGACACTTGCATCCTAAGAGCACAGAATTGTTCAGAGAGCTGCAAGCAGGGACTTTCTTTCTCAACTAGTAGATCATCACTGGTGATACTGAAACACCAATAATGATCCTGGGATATTCTTGCTCTCCTGGCTCATGAAGTCATACACCTGCCACCATGACAGCACCATGGAAAGGTTCAGCTGATGCAGAATGATTGTTCAAAAGACTTCTCATAGATTGAAGGGATGCTGGTGATGTTTACTCACGAGTTTGAATCTATGAGAAAAATATGCCAATGGTTATAGCTGCTTGTTGTGTCCTGCATAATATCTGTGAGGCAAAGGAGGGAAAACTGCTGCCAGGGTGGAGATGTGCAGGCTGTCTGCTGATTTCATACATCCAGACACAAGGGCATTACAAGAGCCCAATGTGGAACTATGCAGCTGAAGGAGGTTTTGAAAGAGCACCTTCGCAGTCAGCCCCAGTAGTGTGCAGTGCTGGGCTGTTCTCTGGGGCTGTAGCTTTAGGCACTGCTAGGAACTGTTGAGTACTTGCTGTGCATTTGTAAGTATTACTGGATGTTTTCCTGAAGCTATGACTGCATGATGCTCGCTGTACATTTAAAAGTACTGTTTGCTTTGAGCACTCCGAGGCATTCTGCAATATATGTTGTGAGCTAATAAAGAGAATTTATTCTCCAAAAAGAGAAATGTATTGAATGGCAAGAACAGTGCAGAAAAAAATATGTAAAAAGTCCTGTGTTCATAAAGTTTCAACATAAATTAACGGAGTGGAACTTTAAATTGAACAGGCAGCAAACATTTCTGTCCATTTCAGTGCACAAATGTGGTCTGTTGTTTTATACATACACTAGCTGGGGCTTTCACAGGTCAGTGTATGTGAAGCTGTGCTATCTTTGTGTCCCCCAATGTGCAGTGGTATGGATATGTCTGTTGTGGGGGATGTACAGAGCAGTGACCATGGAGCTCTCTAAGGACTACAAAAGGTGAGGAGTCTGGGCCTCTTGGATCAGTAGGTCATCCAAAGTCTGCATTATTTGGGTTTATAGACTCTAAGGTCAGAAGGATCGATATGATCATCTAGTCTGACCTCCTGCGCAATGCAGTCCACTAAACCTTACCCATCCACTCCTGCCATAAACTTCTAATCTATGACTGAGTTATTAAAGTCCTCAAATCATGAAATTAAAGACTTTAAGATACAGAGACTCCACCAGCTAGTGAGCCATGCCCCATGCTACAGAGGAACGCAAAACAAAAACAAACAAAAAAACCCCAGAGTCTTAGCCAATCTGCCAAGGGGGGGAATTCCTTCCCAATCCCAAATATGGTGATCAATTAAACCCTGAGCATGTGGGTTTACTGTGTGAGAAGACCCCTTGTGTCCTGCTCCTTGTCCTGCTGGGACTTCCTCCTGTCCACTATTTCCTTCTCTATATTGTTAGACACACTGACCTTCCATGTCCTTTGTTCATGCTCTGATGCAGCCCTGGCTTGCAGAAATTTGGTGAACCTGTCCTCTCTAGTCCACTTCTTTCTCCTCCTCAGGATAAGGCATTCTGCAGGTGAGAAGGAAGAATGCCTATAGGCTTCCATGGCAGACACTGCAGACAGACGAATCATTGGATTTGCAGTCACAACAGAAAAGGAGAGACAAGTCTCAAAACTCTCTTCCCTTATTTGCATAAACACTTTTAACATAAGATGACTAGTGGAGCAACTCTACACTACCCCACTTCCCAGCCCCAGCCCTGCTAAGGGTGGACCACCAGGACCAAAGAGGAGACAGGATTGTGTTTTTCATGAAGCAATACAATTTCAATTCCTGTTCCACGGCTACAAATATAGGGCAGTGGCGCTGAAATATGGCACTGTCTTTCACCAGTGGTGTGTTCAGCTGATCTCTCACTCCTGAGGGGAACAAACACAGACAGAAAACACTTAGCACTTCTATGCTGAAGCTGTTGGACCTGCGAGTTGCTAACCTGTGTACTGGATTAGAGAACGGGGCCCTCGTGGAGCAGCTTCAGGAGGGCTGTTACAGTTGACACAAGTCACAAAGTTTCTAGACTCACTGTACATCAGCCTCATTAGGCTGACCACACTGCCATGCTGTACTTCCATTTTCCATTGAAAATGTGTTTCTTCCCCTTTGCATTCTCTTTCTCACCAACCAGAAGATTTAGTATTCTTTGAGGGGGGTGGGAATTAAATTACTTCAAGAGACAAGATTGATGGAGCCAGACAAAAAAATAATGATTGAAATTCTCAGCTGCTCTCCAAAGTGATTAAATTCTAATTGAGGGAAGGGCTTTGTGTTGAACCTGCAGGCTGCAGTCGGACAGCTCTATGGGCTCCAAAGGAGAAGTGCTTACCTCTGTCACATATATCTTCTGCTGAAGGCAGCTCTGTATCGAGTGGGCAGAATTCAATAAATGGGAGGGATGACATTATAATGATTTCTGCTCTCTCTAATTATTCTGAGACAATAGGAGATACACTGGAGGTATGCGAAGTGCAGTTTCAACATAGGGCCCAGGAGAGGATTGGATTGCCATTTATTTTACACTGGTCACTTCTGTCATGAAAATGACATCCTCGGTTATCCACACTTCCCAGCATTTCTGCACATGAACTCTGCACATCTTCTTTGTTAGGGCTGCAGCCTCATGAAGCCAATGCCACGCTCTGTGTAGTATGAATCGTATAACTGTGTTGGACAGAAAAGCTAGCTCTCTTTGATGCTTTCCTTGGCTATGTCTACACTTGTTAATTTAAGTCGACTTAACAAAGTCGACTTTTTTAAGTCAACTTAGCATGTCCCCACTCAAAATTTAAGTCTACTTAGGGGGGACCCTACCAAATTGACCTAGAGCATCCACACTGGATGCCTAGGTCGACTTGTAGGGGCTAGGTGGACCTGGGACAGGTCCATGGTGGCAGCGAGGGCACCCCTTGCCAAGTGCCAGGGGCCTCATGCTTTGTCCCATTGTACCTGGGTACAATGGGGCTGAGCCTGACAGGGACCCTGGCAGGGCATAGGAGCAGGGTGGGCAGGGCTCTGTCTTGCCCTGTGGGGGGGCACGCCAGGCTGTGGCTGTGCCAGCCACCATGGCAGGGAGGGCAGTGGGGAAGCCCTAAAGCCCCCTAAGTCAACTTAAAGTCTTTCTAAAGTCAACTTAAAATGAGGTTTAAGAAAGTTGACTTAAATTTTCCTTAAGTCGACTTAAGCAGCTGCTTAAGTCGACTTAAGGAAAATGCAGTGTGGACGCAGATTAAATTAAGTCAATTTAAGCAAGCTTAAGTCGACTTAATTTGTAAGTGTAGACGCACCCCTTGAGACTCCTTAAAGGGGTCTGATTGTGTAAGATGACAGGTTCCAGTTCAGTGACTTCAAAAAGAGCAGAGTCAGACCATCACTGGACTTTTGGAAATCCCCAGCCTGTGCCCACTTCACTCTTGTCTACCACAGTGATTCACAAAATGCGATAGCAACTTTCCTCTTTTAGGGCCATCCAAAACAAAACGGGAGGAAAGGTTTTAGGAGTTTCACAACCTCTGCCAAAGAGCAAGTCATTTATTATGTTCTGGAGAGTCCTATGTGTCTTATCTCTCCAGGCTTTTGGTTTGGTGACCAGCCCCATGCACAGCTGAATGCCGATCTGACTCATGTGGTGTGTCCTACGGTGAGAAAAGGCTAGCTCCAACTTAGGAAGAAGAAAATGAGACATGGGAGAGAAAATTTATCCAACTGCCTCTTACTTTCATAACAAGTCTATGTGTGTTTGTTTTAATTCAGCTGAACTGCTAGTCCCGGTCAGTTTCGGCTGTCAGCATGGTTAAGCATGTGACCACAATCTCACTAGTTTGCCTATGGACACATCTGAAGAATTAGAAATTTCACAGCATACTTTCCACATGAATAGCATCCATTTATTTCTTTTGCTTTTCAAGGCCCATATTTCTGCTTCCTCTGCTTGTTGCATGTACATAGGCTGAAATGATGAATGCTTCCTACAGTCCATAAAAAGATCAAACAACTCAAGCTGGTTTTATGTTTTATGAACTAAACTCTTTCTTTCTGTTGGAAAACCTGCCACAAACATTTTGCTTTGGCAGGCCATGAAATAATAAGGACAAAACACATCAGATCAGCTTTTCCTCTCAAGTAATTAACAATGAGACAGCTAGATTGCTTCTTACTCCCCCCACTATCATGACTCTTCTTTTCTTGTTGCATTCATACCATAGGCCTGTATTTTATGATTGATATGAAAGTACTGACATGGTTGGGTAGAAAAGGATGAACTAATTATTTTAATCTAGTGAGCAGATGGGATTGATAAATTTAACTGATAAACTGAACACTCACAATCTGTTTAGGTTGGGCATTTCATTGTGATGGTATGTGTGGTTTTACTTATCTGCCCCTTCATTGGGACAGCAGGTTTGTGTTAAAGAATGGGAGCCGCTGAGAGCCTATAAAAATTTGACCCTTTGTGTGTAGTAACTATACCTGATGATATGAAAGAAGTGGCTTAACGGAGACATTCTTGACTAAATCAGCTTTCCTTGTTAAATAAATCATCTGAAATACAACGCATTGAAGACATAGTAGTTTTGTTTGAAGTGTGAGATTAATCCTACTTTTGACCACTTAAGTGTTTAACATGATAGCTCATAGTAATGACTTGATTCTGTTGATGGTATGAGAGTTTTGGAATGTTGTGATCTCTTGACGAAATGTTGGGCTAATCTAGGAGTACGTAAAGAGATAAGCAGATGGGCATGGGTGTGAGAGAGAAAGAAGCAAAAGAAAATTAATGATCAAGCCCAGATTTTTGACATACCAAGACCATTTTAAATTGTATATAATTTTTTTAGTTATTGAACAGTTCTATGTGCAAGATAACAAAGCCTAAAATACATATGCTGCTTGAGCAAGCAGCCTGCCAAAAAGTACAACAATAATGTGTAGGTACCAGGTGGCCTGCAGAAAAGGCAGATTGAGAATTTCATGCCTTCCATTTACAGTCAGGTCATGAATGCTGGCTTAAATCTTTTTGCAAGTAGCTGAACCTTTAATCTTCACATTTTTTAAAACTGCATGTTCCTTTAAAAAACAAGTTGTGAGTTATAACTTCCCTTCAATGTGGGGCTACAAGGACACAGGCAAGATACTTTTCATAATTCCTAACATCCTTTTTTTTTTCTTACTTACTTTAATAACAAGTCCTTGCAAGTTTATAAAAGCAACAGGGTTTGTTACAGTATGTTGTGCCCTTTATCATACACAAATAAATATGTTCATTACTACAGGGTTGCTTTAAATTAACAGTAATTGACTATTTTTAAATAAGAAAAAAAAGTTTTGCACAAAATAAATCAAGGTTTATGTGGAGTTTGTATATAAAATATGTCCATCTCAAATTCTGTGTATATAGATATGCAGTTTATAATTAGTGGGGTAAATTTTTTCCATCAAAAGCGTTTTTAATGGAAAATTGTATATTCAACTAAAGATATTTTTCACAAAAGGCCCTGTTTTCTGCAAAAATTGGTCATAAAATCAAACATACGAAAAACAAAACATATTTAATTGTGAAATGCTACCTAAGGCTATGTCTACACTTGTTAATTTAAGTTGACTTAGCTAACACTTAAATTTTAAGTCAACTTTGGGGGGACCTTACAAAGTCAACCTAGACATCCACAGTGGATGCCTAGGTCGATTTGCAGGGGCTAGGGGGACCTTGGATGGGTCCAGGGTGGCAAGTGGGGCACCCCTTGCCAAGTGCCAGGGGGCTCAGCCTTTGCCCCCATTGTACATGGGTACAATGGGGCAAAGGGGGACAGGGACCCTGGCAGGGCAGGGTGGGCAGAGCTCTGCCCTCCGGGGAGACATGCCAGGCTCTCCCTGTGCCACCCACCCTGGCAGGGAGGGCAGAGGGGGAGTCCTGGAGAGCCCTAAGTCAACTTAGGGTCGACTTAGGGCTACTCCTGGTCTACACTGGCTTAAGTCGACTTTAGAAAGTTGACTTAAGCCAAAAGTCGACTTAAAACAAGGTTTTATAAAGTCGACTTAAGGAAAGTGTAGTGTAGATGCAGAGTAAATTAAGTCTACTTTAGCAAGCTTAAGTCGACTTAATTTACAAGTGTAGATGCACCCATAGTGCCTCAGGAGACATTTAGTTCACTTAATATCATTTCTATTACAAAGCCATCTGGAGGGCTCAATAGAGATAAGACCCCACTTTGTGTGAGGCTTTGTAGACACAGAAACTGTGTCCTGAAGATTTTGCAGTCTAATCAGACAAGTCAAAAGAAGGGAGGGGAAACAGAGGTGAAGTGACTCACATTAAGTCAGGGAATAAGAATCTCCTGGTTCCCAGTCCAGTACCTGATCCACTGAAACATGCTGCCTTCCCCTGCCAAGAGAAGGTAGAAGGTGGCAATGAAGTGGAAGAAATCACCAAATGTGGCTAAATCTCATGTAAGAAGAAGTGCCTCAGCTCCCTGGGATGAAACCCTGGCTCCATGAGCGTGCAGAAAGCCCTCTCTGTGAAAGATACATTTGTGATCCCGCAAGTTTTGAAGCATCTCATGGGAATTTCAGATGAAGCTGCTGCTGCTACTGCTGCTTTGAATAACACTCCCATGCAGTAATCCAACCTTTAAGAGAACAATATAAGAGGAAATACCATATGGTGATCCTCCTATGCCCCTCCTACCACGGACTTTTCTGAGTTGAAGGGGAGCAGAAGAGGACAATCAGAGTCAAAGCTTCTCTCTCTCATGTATGGAAGACTCAGTGGCCTCTTAATAGCTTTGGTGTCCATGGTCACAACTGTTCTGAATGCACTGATCGTATGGAATTGAAACTCTAGACCTGTGAATTCAGCTTGGTATTCTATGTTAAAAAAAAGTAATGAGAACTTATTCTCTTTGCATGATTGATTACGCTCCAGCATTGCTAATATGTCCAAAGGCCAAAACCTGCTGCTTTCCATATTCTGCTGAAAGATGGGCTTACGGATAACAGCCCAATTGAGAAGGTTTTTCAGTAAACAAACTTGATAGATCGGGGTGGCAGGGTTTAATTTAAGGGCAGAGATTGGAGGATGTTCAATTATTAGTCAATTACTCATCCGCTAATTGGCTACATCTCTGAACTATTAATCATTCGTGAACTTATTTCTTTTCCTCTTCTTCTGTAAAGGGCAGCTAAACATTTTGAAAAGTGATGAGAGGGGAATGGCAATGGTGAGGTCTGTATTAAACTTCTCTGCACATCAACCTTAAAAGTCCATCTGATATTCATTTTAATGCTGGGTAAACTGTTTGAGAGAAAATAAGAAGCAACATAAACCCTCACTCAAACTGCCAAGTAAACCAGAAAACAAAGCTGGATTTGAGGTTTGCAGCAATAACCATGAATCTTAGGGAACAGCTTATCCTCTTGTGCCTCCCGGTTTTTCAGGACTGGGAGGTTGGCAAGCTCAGAAAAGCAACTACAATGGTGGCATTTATTTGAAATGAGCAGCTACAACTTTTGAAGTTAATCCATTGCTATATGTGGCTAAACCTATCGGAGCACTTGAGATTTACAGAATTTCTTTTCTGTTGCTTCCAATTTATTTCCCTTTCCTAAAAACTTGTGAGTTAACCTCAGTGCTTGCTTTTACAGTCTGCTACAGCTGCTGTGAGTGGGAGGAAACTGGTGTTTACAACAAGATGGCTATAGCCCTTCCCCTGGGTCTCCAGCTCACAAAGAAATGCTGTGATGTGGCATGTATCCACCCCACATGAGGCCTGAAGGGGTTCAGAGTGGTAAGTGGGTCAATTAACTGCTGGGGCTGCACATGGGTGAGGAGGAAGGCAGCAAGGAGGACTAATTACAGATGACGCTCAGATGAAGAGGAACAGGAAGGACTTGTATAAGTCTAAATAGGAAAGATAGACACAGGGAAGAGGGAAGAAGTAGGACATGCCAACAGAGTGACCCATGAGATGGCAGCATGTTGCCCAATTTTCGAGGAGCAGGTTTACTTAGGAGAAGATCAGCTAGATGCAAAGGGAAGACCATGGGGACACAGCAGGTGAGCAGAGGCTGGGACGGGCAGGTGTAGCATGAAGCTGAGCGTGTGAGAGAATGGGATGGGGAGTGTTGGAGAAATCAACAGAGGGTAAAGAAGTCCAATCAAACCTGATAAGTATTTATCAAACACCCTGGAGTTATATAATAAACATACCTCCAGCACAGGCACCACATGCTATCCATTCTTCCTACAAGTCTGTCCAGCTTTTGTGGATTTGACCTCCTATGTAACACTGGCCATAGAACTTCCCCCCAAATAATTCCTTGAGCAGATCTTTCAGAAAAGCATCCAATCTTGATCTGAATCAAAGTTCTGCTGTTGTAACAGAAGTGAGGCCTACCATATTTCTGTTGTGTTTCCATGAAACTGGAAAGCCCATGGAATCAGATCTGAACAATATCATTGTTGATGACAAGTCTACCATGCCTCTAGATAAGTTGTTCCAATGACTAATTATCCTCACTGTTAGGTTTTGTTTTGTGGTTTGTTTCGCCTTATGTGTAGCCTGAATTTGTTTAGTCTCATCTTCTAGCCATTGGATCTTGTTCTGCCTGTTCTGCTAAGTTAAATACCACCTGTTATCGAGATCGTCTTTCCGTGTAGATATTCACAGGCCATGAGGAATTCCCATTTTAGCTTTCTTTGCCTAAGTTAAACACCTTATGGAATTCTAAATATATTATGTCAGCACAGTTGCTTTAGAAATCAAACATTGTATCTCATCAGAAAAAGGTATCCAGTTCATTTCAAAAGATATTTTCCATAAAACCATGTTGATTGGCATTAACAATATTGCCACCCTTCAGTTCTTTATTAACTGACAAATCTATCGGTCATTCCATTATTTTACCCCAGATCTCTGTGGTAGGCTGTACTGTGGTGGGGCTTGAGGTGGGGCGCAGCCAGCACTGCCGCAAGCCAGTGCTGTTGCAGGAGGGGCCACAGTGGGGTGCACTGCTGCGGGGTGGCTGTGGGGGTGGTGTGGGTGGCACAGCTGCAGGAGGGCCACAGGCTGGCACAAGCTGGCACTGCTGCTTGAGGCTGGGGAAGGGTGGGCTAGATGTTGCGATACTCCTGCCCGACCCTCGTTCTGGCTGGTGAGCAGACTAGCCAGCTGGGCTGGGCAAACAGGCTGGGCCGGCAGGTGTGGGGGCTGGGCAGGAGGCTGGGCTGGATTTCTGGGGGGCCACAGAGGTTCCCTTTTAAGCTGGGACTAGGGGCTACAGCCCCTTAATCCAGACCTAGGTACTAGCCTGATGTGTGAGAGATGGTTCAATCCATACACTGCTTCAGTTTTCTTGTATGACCCTAGGCAAATCACTGAGTGCTCAGTGCTTCATTTCCTCATCTGTACAATGGGATAATAGCACTATTCCACCCCACAGAGGAGTTGTGAGGATAAATACATTAAAGATTGAAGGGCGCTCAGATTCTATGGTGATGGGAGATAAGTACCTTAGTCCTAGTCTACACCTAAATCTTTGATTGACCTAATGACATCGCTTATGAGTTTGAGAAATGTCAGTGTTAGGTCAAATGAATTCCCACTGTGGATGCAGTTAGGCTGATGGAAAAATTCTTCCTCCATTGACATAGTACTGGTTCTCTGGGGAGTGGATTTATTAGACATATGGAAAAACCCTTCCTTCACTCTAATGTCTCCACTACAGTAGCACAGCACCTGTGTTACTCATAGTGAAGATAAACTTTTTGATAGAAGGAATATAACCCTATGCTAAGATGAGCAAGTATAAGGCCCTGGGGGGTCTAGATCCCACACCTACAGAGCTGCTAGGAAACTGGTGACTCCATGCTGCCACCTAGCAACAGGTGCACAAAGCTTGCACTCTGCCTCCAGGGGTCTGACATGGCTCCTGATTGGCTTCCCCACCCTGTATAAACCCAAAGGTGTTCCTGAACATGCCCAGGCGAATGTGGGGCTCTCCTGTAGCTGTCATAATCCAGATAAGTAAAGAACATATCAGATCTTCTGACTCATTTGAATGAATTCCAGTCAATGGGACCTGATGCTATTCACCCCAGAATGCTGAAGGAATTAGCTTAGGAAATTTTGAAGCCACTGGAAATAATATTTGAAAGCTCATGGATGACAGGAAAAGTCCCAGAAGACTAGTGAAAGGCTATCATAGGGTGCGTCTACACTGGCAAGTTAGGTAGACTTAAGGAAGCTTAAGTTGACCTAAACAAAGCCACGTTCACACTGGGCTTTTATTAAGTTGCCTTAAGCACTTCCTTAAGTTGACTTAAGGAAAGCTTAAGTGGACTTAATAACACCTAGTTTTAGGTCAACTTAAGCCTTAAGTCAACTCCTTAAGTCAATTTAAAGCCAGCGTGGATGAGGATTAGCGCCTAAGTAGACCTTATTAAGTCGACTTAAAGCCTTAAGTCTATTTAATAAGGTCAACTTAGGCTATGTCTATACTAGAAAAGTTAAGTCAACTTTGTTAAGTTGACCTTATTAAGTAGACTTAACAAAGATGACTTAACTTTTTTAGTATAGACATAGCCATAGTGTCCATCTTTAAAAAAGGGAACAAGAAAGATCTGGCGAACTTAATCAGTCAGCCTGACCATCAATCTCACCTTATTACCTAGGAAGCTATGAGAACAAGGTATACAACATTCAATTTTTGAATACCGGGAGTATAGAGGGGTAATAATTAGAAGCCAGCATGTGTTTACTAAGAATAAATCATGCTAAACCAGCTTGATTTCCTTCTTTGATAGTATACCTGGTTCGGTGAATGGGGGAATGTAATATATCTGGTCTTCAGCAAGGCTTTTGCCACATTCCCACATGATATTTGGTAAGTAAACTGGAGGAATGGGTTCAGTGGAACTAACATTTATTGAATAAAAAAGTGATTAAACAACTACAAACAAAGAGGAACTAATAATAGAATGATAGTGGATTGGAAGGTTTCAAGTGGGGTTTCACCAGCACATACCACCCAGGGGCCTGGAATAAAACCAGTGATGCCTTGTTCCTAAAAAGGAAATATCTTTCCAAACAAGAGTCCTCTGTGTGGCATTCCTAAGCCCCAGAACTTCCTGAACAGTTTCTCCAAGAATTCATTTCATTGGTCTGCTCAGCTACAGAGAAGGAGCTCCCTACCAAAGAACTCGAGACAGCAAGCCAGGGACACCACCAGGTCCAGGATGGCTTCTCTATGGCAAAAGCTGTTTGTATTGTCTGCCGGGACCCCCCTGTCCCCAGGTTGAAGGTGCTCTGGCTTTGTCCCAACTCACCATTAGCAGACCATCTAGGTCACAAGACACTCTGTTTAGCCACCCACTGCTTTTGGTGGCCCTGAATGCACACGATTCATTGTTATGTTGATTCTGTAAGACATATGCCATCATTAAGATACGATACCTAAAACCTCCCCATATCTAGCAAGCAAATTGACTAGTTGATAAAAATAGCCTAATTTGTCCCCATTGCACATTTGTCCTCTGTGGAAAAGATGGCTCAGCTCCAGGGATCTGTCTACACTTGTAAAGTTAAGTCAACTCTGTTAAGTCAACTTAACAGAGTGACTACACTTTAAGTGGACTTAAGTCGACCTTGTTAAGTCAACCTAACAGTAGACATAGCCGTCCACACTGGCTTAAAGTTGACTTAAGAAGTCGACTTAAGGCTTAAGTCGACCTTCAGAAGTGGTGTTAAGTCATCTTAAGGAAGTGCTTAAGTTGACTTCATAAAAGCCCAGTGTGGACGTGGCTTTGTGTAAGTCGACTTAAGCATTCTTAAATCGACCTAAGTTGCCAGTGTAGACGCACCCCTGGTGACTTATGTCATCTGTCTCCATGGACTCATACAGCAAGTCAAATCTAATAAGGTCCTTGTGTATGTTTTGTGCAGGTTTTGGCACAAAACCCGATGATTTCTTATGGTCTGCACTTACACATCCATAGCCTATCACCCTAAATTAACAGTCAGGCCAAAAGAGTAACTTAAGTGTTAGAACAACTATTTCTCTGCTTCATGCATTTCCACCAGGACAGCTGGTCAAGTCTCCTTCTCCAAGCAGAGATCAATTACAACAATACTGACCATATCTCCACCCGGCAGAGCTGATTCTATGCAAAGTGTGGCTTCCAACTCTACCTCCACCCATCCATATCTCTCAACTCTACCAATCCCAGAGCTGCTGCTTGAATGCAGCAAATTCACGAAGCCCATGGAGAACTCAAGGCCCATCTGGACAAGACAAAAGAGGACTGCAAGCAGTACACTGATTGCTGGTGCCAGGAAGGCAAGGCATCTAACATCGGAAAAAAAGAGTGGCTCCCAGCCCCAAACCTCCATACCAGCTGTCTGTATTACAAAGGTACCACTGATATTTTAAGCCATTTTCCATCAGCTCAGTAATCAACCTGGTGACTGTGAATCCTCAGTTACCCAGGTCCCTCAAAATACATTCTGTGTTTCACGTATCCTTGCTAAATCTCACCAGTGACTGCCCTTTAGTTCTCCAGACTCAACCAGTGGCCCTGCCAATGCAGATCCAAGGACACAGTAAGTCCGAGGCCAACACTATAGTGGATTCATATCAAATACAGCTCCCCCAGCTACCTTGTGAAATGGAAGGGCTAGGGCCCAGAAGCATGTTACCTGGGAGCCCACCGAACCAAACAAACTAAGCCCAGCAATGTAAGACCCCACAGGTCCTAGAACTACTAGCCCCATGCTGCAACTCAGCAACAGCTGTAAGTAGCTTGTGCTCTGTTACCCATGACCTGCTGTAGAGATAGTCCATGGGATATCCTGCCTCTGGGGCTCAGAGAAGCAGTAGCTTCATGGCTCCTGATTGGCTGCCTACCCTATATAAACCCAAGGGGCACTTCTAGAAGTGTCTATGCAACAGTGGATCTTTCTGTAGCTATCATTTCTGTTCCTACTCCTTGCTTTGACCTTGGCTGAATTTGGACTTTGCCTTCTGACTGGGATCCTAGCTTGGAACATGGCTATGAACTCCTTGGCTACTTCCAGCTTCAGGTTTTCCCCTGGTCCCAATTTCCCTTGTTGTAGCTTGGCATCAAGGCAGGTTTATGACTACATTATAAGTGAAAAGAGTTATTTTCAAATGATTCATAACAATAACATTTTGTTTATATCCATGTGTATTATGTGATCATGTTTGTTCAGCCAGGCCAAACGATCACTCATTCTGTATCTTTGTCTATTCCTGTTAATTAATTAATTAGTGAGGCTGGAGACCAAAAAGGGAAATTAGCTTAATCTCTACATCTGTCTCTTAGATCATAAACTCTTTAGAGCACAGTCTGTCTAATTCTTGAGCCTTTTATACCACCAAACTCTATTGTCTTTACAAAGGATTAATACATTGTAATAACTAACCGTATAGTAAAATCTGCTGCCCTAAAGTTAACTCTGAATGAAATCATATGCCACTTCTCTATTGCTCTCATTACTTTGTGTCATCAAGAATGCTATTGCATTAGTGCTTTATATGACTGGTCTCATAGCTGATGAATTGGTAAACCAGTGTACCATAGGGAAATGACTCCATAAGCAGATTTTTATATTTATTATTTTTTTACTTTAAAATCAATCCATTTTTATTCTGCAAGCTATTAAAGTGACAGTATTTTCCCTCCCCCACTATAATTCAGTCAAACACTTCACTCAGCCTTGATGGAGTTAGGAACCTGTCAAGAACTATTTCTCTTACCTTTTCCCCCTTATGTTTATTTTTCTGATGTTTAACATCATTAGGAAAACTTTCAGTAGACACTGAAGCAAATGAGTGCTAAGCAGTAGAGTGAGTCATGTAACAGGCTTTTGGGACTCAATGTGCTATTCTATCACGTCTTTTTCAATCTCTTCTCCTTCTGGCTATTTTCTCCTCTCTAGAGGGATGACAATTCCTTCTCTCCCTCAAAAGCCATTCCCATATTGTGTGCTGGGTTGGATTGCCCAGCCCTAGTTTTATGAGCCTGTAATAGCAGCCCTTAGCAAGGACAAGCAGTCTGTGTCGTGTCATTGTGCATTTCAGGTTAGTGCACATGGTCTCTGATTTGCCCTAATGGGGAACCGATCAGGTGAAAATATGACTCCCCTTAGAAGCCACACGGTCCAGCAAATTGAACATAAAGGGATGGAAGCCAGAAATAGCTGTGGTCTGTTCCTACCTTTACCATTAACATGGCTATTAAAAACATCAGGCCAACTTTTTCAAAATGTTCAGCAACCAATCTGTTCTCAGAAGGGTAGAGTGAGATTATCCACTGGTCTCCATGGGAGCTGCAAAACTCCATGGGAATTAAAAAATTGGGTGAGACTGGAAAATGATACTCAAGTATTTACCTGTGAGGGAAACTTCTCCAAGGACACAGAGAAAGTTCTACCTACACTAGGAGGATTAGTGAGTGAAGTTGGTCCAGTTGATGCCTAATCAGGGTGGAGTAGACTAGAATTACTTCTCGTGTTTTATTTACAATACTCCTGTTAATATATCCCAGAATGGTGTCGGCTTTTTTTGCAACAGTGTTACACTGTTGACTCATATTTAGCTTGTGGTTCACCGTGACACCCATATCCCTTTCTGCAGTACTCCTTCCTAGGCAGTCATTGTCCATTTTGTATGTGTGCAATGGATTGTTCTTTCCTGAGTGGAGTACTTTGCATTCATCCTTATTGAATTCATTCTGTTTACCTCAGACCATTTCACCAATTTGTCCAAATCAGTTTGAATTGTGATCTATGCACAGCAGCCGTTGCACCCCCCGCACAGGCATGAGGGACCCCCGCGCAGCCTGGCAGCCCCCACCAGCCCCCCCGAGCCCGGCGGCCGGGCTCTGGGCCGGGCTTCTTTCTTTCTCTTTCTCTTTCTCTTTCTCTTTCTCTTTCTCTTTCTCTTTCTCTTTCTCTTTCTCTTTTCCTTCCTTCCTTCCTTCCTTCCTTCCTTCCTTCCTTCCTGTTTCTTTTTTCTTTCTGCGGGCAGAAGGGACTGTGGGTGGGCGATGATCGCGGAAGGGGCTGCGGGCGGGTGAGGATCGCAGAAGGTGAGAGGCCCAGGAGTGGAGGGGCTGGGCACTGTGAGGTGCTAGGGAGGAAGGGGGAACTGCACTCCTGCCCTTTTCCCCACATTCTCTCCTGCCAGCCACACCACCTCTCCTCTTCCCTTTCTTGCCACCCCCTTCCCTTCCCTCCCCTGCTCTGCTCCTACATTCTCCCCTGCCCTGCCACGCTCCCCTGCCAGCCATCTCACCCCTCCCTCTCTTGTCACCATGGCCTTTGTCCCCATGCTCTCCCCACCCCCGCCCTCTTTTGCCCTACCACCCCTTTTCTTCTTTGCCCCTCTTCTTTGATGAGACATAATGTCACGTAAGCATAAAACACATTTAAATTATTAATAAAAACAATTTTAAATAACAGCTTTTGTTAATTTTTCATTCTATATTTTCAATAATTTCTGTCACATGAGTTTGCACATAAATTTTATTCAGAAAAAGTTTTGCACACGGGTTGAAAATTTTGCACACAAGCCACCAAACCTTAGAGGGAACGTTGCTTTTATGATCCTATCCTCCAAAATGCTTGCAACCCCTCCCAGCTTGGGATCATCCTTAAACTTTATAAGTGTGCTCTCTATATCATCATTTAAATCACTGTTGAAAATATTGAACAGAACCAGACCCAGAACCTCTCTCTGCGGTGGAATGTGGTAGAATGCTCTTGAACTTAGCTTAAAACCTTGCTTCTGTCAATGACTACACAGCAATTAAAAACCTGTGGCTGGCCCTTGTCAGCAGACTCAGGCTCACAGCCACAAGACTTAAGTTGTGGGTCTGTGTAATTGCATTTTAGGCTTCTGGACTTTGGCACAGGCCAACTTTGGGTGTCTAATTTTTCCCTTAGAGCAGTACAAAGCATTTATCATACTCAATGCATATCATCTTTCTCCTGCTCAGTAAACCTTCTATGTTCTGCAGCTATCTGTTTTAGTTTTCCTTTGTTTGATCAGAGAGAGAATATAGCAAGTCTCTCCTTGCAGATGTAGTGTCAGTGGGAGTTTGGCTGAAGACATTTTCTCAGTGATTCATACAGATGGCTCATTTCCCTGCCATATTTTCTTATCAGAGATAGTTCCTAAGGAGTATATTATTCTTTCTCATTATCTTTAAACAACTGAGGGCTATTTAGATTAGTATTAAATATACCTCCAGCTCTTGATGTTAAGGGGATTTCAAGTTTTCCACCAGACTTCACTAGCCCTGAACATAGTAAAACAGATTTTGCTGAGACATTCAAAAAACATAAGCAGGCTTTAATAAAAAAATCATCCTCAGCTTGGCTTTAAAACCATAAGATTTTTAATAAATGTTTGTTCTTTTTGCTTTTCTTCAGTTCTCTAACCTTTTAGCACACAACCATTTCACATTTTCAAGCTTTTCCCTGAAACCACATGCAGATTCAATATGCAACATTCATGTGAACGGCCTTCACCTTGTGTATGTGATAGGAGAAGCAAAAAACCAGAGCCTGTTCCACATGTCACTGGGACCCCTTTACACTGATCTGGAATGATAAATTGGGTGTAAATTACACTAATGCTTGCTTTAAGGCCCCTTTACCTTGCCAGAATGGCATAAAGAGGCCTTAGCATAAATGAGAATCAGACCTCTGGACCGGTGTATTCACCAACACATTCACCAAACCACCTGTAGTATCATGTTTTTAAGTTGGGAAGAGCAGTAATTTTTCACAGTGGGATGCTGGAAAGGCAAAAGCTATTATAATTGAGCTAGAAAGAAGCCCCATCCTTTACCCATATACAACAATATTTGAATTCACCATCTTGTAAAGAGTCCAACTAGCCTTATTGCTTCTGAATACTGTGTTGAGTCTTACTTTATTCAGACAGGAAATTCCCCTGCAATCTGATCTATTATAATATTGAACTCCACCCTCTTTGGCCATCAGCTCTCCTACTGGGAGGGTGTGATGTTCTCTGAGCTGGATGGTAATATCCAAATTTTAAAAGTCCCATTTTTTTTCATTGTTCATATCAGTCCATTCTGTAGCCTACCAGAATCTGAGATTAGGGAATCAAGAGAGTTGATTTTACTTTTCTGTTTTAACCAGAAAAAGGGAAGTTTAAGAAACTAAAAACGAAGGGATGGGAGATGCCTGGATAATCTCCACACCTGATATTAGCATTGAGAGGAAGGAAAATGAAAAAATGAAATAAGAAAGGACACAGAAAAGTGGAGCAGAATGGAAGTTAGAAGGAGGGGTAGTGTAAATGTCAATCTAATGGGCGTTATTGGCAGTGGAACGACAGTGCCAAATCAGGCATGGAACATGAGTGAAGCCAAGCAGCAAAAACTAAAATGTTTATATACTGATGTGAGAAGCCTGGGTAACAAAATGGAGGAAGTGGAGCTACTGGTAGAGGAAGTGAAGCCAGATATTATAGGGATAACAGAAACATGGTGGAATAATAGTCACAACTGGTGTATGTGTATTGAAAGCTATGTGCTCTTTAGGAAAGACAGATATAAAGGCAAAGGTGGGGGAGTGGCATTATATATCATTGATGAGGTAGACTGTAAAGAAATTCAAAGTGATGGAATTAACAAGACAGAGTCTATCTGGGTAAAAATCATATTGGGGAAGAAAGCTACTAGAGTTTCTCCAGGGATAGTTCTTGGGATGCGTTACAGACCGCTGGGATCTTATTTAGACATGGATAGGGACCTCTTTAAGGAAGTAAATACTACTGCGAACTGGGGGTGCGTCTACACTAGTAAATTTTGTATTTGTAACTTTTTACAGGGTTTAACATTAACACCAAGCCTCCTGTTACAAAAGAGAATTTACAGCTCCTACAAAACTTTTTATTTGGATTGACTGTCTCCAGGGTGAACTTGAGTAATATCCTCATGCATTTTAACTCTTTCCTGAACTTTTGTACATATTCAGTAACTGGCTCTTCCTTCACTTCAGGGCTGTTTTTGGCCATATTTCTGGGGCTCTGGTGTCCCAGGGTCTGGTGAAGTACAGCCGCAGGCTGTTCCTGCACATTGTGTCCCAACCCAAGGGCTATGAGTGTGCCAGAGGTCCATCTCCACACCTCTTGTGATCAACCTGCTACCCTCACCGTCAGGACTGAGCCCTCTTCTGGCCCCCTTTACTGGAGGGTTGTGATTTGGGCTCCCTTAATTAAGGGAATCCACCATGGATACCCTCTGACCAAGATTCTCTGCTACCAGCAGCAGGTCTGAGCTGTAGATAGAAGGAACAGCTTCCTCCAAGCACAGCCCCTCAGCACTTGCTGGGGTTGCACCCCACAGGATCTGAGAAATGTTCTCTCTGTTCCCGAATCTTTCAGTAGTACTAGAGAGACACCTCCTGTCAAACTTAAGCCCTGCCCACATGTCAAACTTAAGCCCCGCCCCTTCCGGTCACCTGACATCAAGAGGGGGACACCTCCTGTCAAACCTAAGCCCTGCCCCCCGTCAAACGTAAGCCCCGCCCCTTCCAGTCACACGACACCCAGCCCCGCCCACCTGTCAAATTTAACCCTGCCCCTTCCGGTCACCTGACATCAAGAGGGGGACACCTCCTGTCAAACTCAAGCCCGCCCACCTGTCAAATCTAACCCCGCCCCTTCCGGTAGTACTAGGGGGACACCTCCTGTCAAATTTAGCCCCGCCCCTTCCGGTAGTACTAGGGGGACACCTCCTGTCAAACTCAAGCCCCCGCCCACCTGTCAAATTTAGCCCCGCCCCATCTGGTCACCTGACAGCCCGCCCACCTGTCAAATTTAGCCCCAGGCAGTCACCTAACACCTGGCCCCTGCCCTGACCACCGGAAGTCCCGCCCCAGCCGGTCACCTGACTTCCAGCTGACCAGGGTCACCTGATCGGAAATGGGTGTCGCGACCCTTTCCCCTGCCCACCGGGGCGCGTTTCACCCCGAGAGTGGGGTTGGCCGGGAAAGGGCACGTGGCGGGGGTGTGGCGACCCTCCGCCAATCGGGGTCGACCCGGAAGTGCACGACGGTTGGTCAGGGCGGCAGCGCCGCCCCCACGGAAGTCTCGGGCCTTTTTAAAAGCGGAAGACCCCGAGGGTGGTTTCTCGAGACCGCGTGGTTCGCAGCTCGTGGAGAACATAGATGCCTTCACCACCCCCGTGAGACCTCCGCGCTTTGTTTTGGCTCCAACCTTTAACGGCCCTTGGAGAAAACACTGCGACATTGACGGTTCGGAGGAGGAGGAGGATGAGACCAAGATGTTGACGGACCCTGACACCGGGAAGCAGCCTGACGAGCTCGATGGCCACACGCTGTCCACCCCCACGGAGGAAGGCTCACGGGAGTCGGAGGCAGACAAGGCCCAAGGAAAAAAAACCGGTGCAGGTAAAGGAACGATAAGTGACGGTTATGGAGGGGAATGTGGTGGGGGTTAAAAGTTCAAAGCAAGCGGCGTTCGGGACTTACAGCTTTTTCTGAAAATCTCTCGACAGCTCGACGATGACTTTATACAGGCCTTTGAGAACCTACACACTGGCAGTCGCGTGCGAGCAAATGTGTCTTGCATCTGCTGTTTTTGTACCTGTTTGAAACATAGCTCTGAGAGGGAGAGCGAACCGGCTCAGACTCCTTCGTGGACGGCATCCATTTTCACAGGGTGCTGTAAAAAGTGGTGCTAAACCAGGCGATTAATAAAAAGCTCATTTAAATTCACCAGCGTGAACGTGTTTTCTTTATACTTGCGTCAGTTACAAGCGGCAGCCATGCCAACGCAGGCAGCTCTTTTAAAAAAAATCTATTACACCCCCGGGGAAGTGGGGAGCTTTGGAGGGGTGAACGCTCTTTTTCAAGAGGCCAAAAAGCATAGTGAAACTTTGAACAGGGGTGTGGTAATCACTTGGCTTTCGGACCAGGAGGCTTACTCTTTACACAAACCAGCCCGTATACGTTTTAAAAGAAACAAGACAGTCGTTTCAGACATGGACACGCAATGGCAGGCGGATTTGGTGGATATGCAAAGATTCTCCAGACACCACAGCGGTTTTAAGTACATCTTAACAGCGATAGACATTCTATCCAAATATGCCTGGGCCTTAGGCCTCAAAGACAAGATGGGGGGTGAAGTAGCCGAGGCCTTTAAAGCCATTTTCAGCGAAGGTCGCGTGCCTCAAAAATTACAAACCGATCGGGGAAAAGAATTTTTAAACAAACCTTTAAGCGGGCTGTTAAAGCGGCACAGCGTCCACCATTTTGTGACTAATAACGAAGTCAAAGCGGGGGTGGTGGAGAGGTTTAACAGAACTTTAAAATCTCGGATGTGGAGATATTTTACCTCCCGCAACACCTTTCGCTACATCGACGCGTTACCCGAGTTTATAAAGAGTTACAACCGGAGCTTTCACAGAACCATACGGGCCAGACCCGTTGATGTTAACCCCTCGAATTCTCTGAAGGTGTGGAAAAGAGTATACGGAGACGCTTTAAAAGTAAAACCGGCTGCCGGCCCTTTTAGAAAAGGCGACCACGTGAGGCTGTTTAAAACCAAAGGAGCTTTTGAGAAAGGATATGAACAAACGTTTACCGACGAGATATTCATAGTCGACGAAGCCTTAACCGAGGGCCAAAGGCCCGTATACCGAGTAAAAGATTACGAGGGTGAGACGATTGCTGGATCTTTTTACCCCGAAGAACTGCAAAAAGTAAACCCCAAGCGGGACAGGGTTTACAGGATTGAAAAAGTTCTAGCGGTGAAAGGAAGAGGGAGAAAAAAGCAGCTGCTGGTGAAGTGGCTGGGGTGGCCCGAGAAGTTTAACAGCTGGGTGGAAGCTTCTCAAATCTGTGAAGGGGGAAAATGAACGACGGTGGGTTTTACATCACTTTGCCCAGCAACGCCAGCGCTGGGGTTTTTCCCCAAAACACCAGCTGGAACTTTACCGTGCAGCTCATTAAACCTTTGGATTTCCCGGGTGCCTGGGAGGTGGGGTTGGTGGAAATACAATACCTGCACAGTTGGAACAACATCGACGAAGACGCCCCTTTTGAAATCACCTGTGGAGATAAGCAATGGAATTACATCCTACGACGAGGTTATTACTCGTCCGTATCCGAATTGTTATATCACATGAACGGTGTCGTGACTTGTCATCCTGCCCCACCCGAGGTGATCATGAACTACGATCCTGTGGGTAGAAAAGTTAGACTTAAGTCCGCCGATGTCGATTACACGCTTTCTACCAGAGGAGAGCTGGCTAATATTTTGGGGTTGTCCCCCGACAGCCGCATCAATAAAATTCCTTTCTCAGCCGACATCACAGGAGGTTTCAACTCCTTGTACCTGTACACGGACATCATGGAATACCAGTTCGTGGGTGATTTTTCCATTCCCCTCTTACGCTGCATACCCGTCCGAGGCAGGAACAACGAGTTTGTCACCATTACCTACGATAAACCGCATTACGTTCCCGTCAGCAAACATCACATCGACACCATCACCACTGAAATAAAGACTGATCAGAACAGACATGTCTCATTTCGCTTCGGCAAGGTGATCGTCAAGCTGCACCTGCGTCCCCGGAAAGGCTTCTAAAAGGTGGGGTGAAAAAAAAGCACCATGGTGACCCTAAAAAATTACGGTGACCCCACCGCCTACAGCAACTATTACAAAGCCCAGGCCGGATACGCCCTTCCTGGTTATCACGGACCCCCGTGATGTACGGGGCCGGCGTGGGTGGAATATTCCGTAGCCTCTTTCGAAAAGCCGTTCCGCTTTTCAGGAGAGGGCTAGAGATTATTAAACCCCACATCAAAACCGCCACTCAAAACATAGCTAGAGACGTGGTAGGACACGTCTCCCGTGCTGTTCTGGAGAAGGTGAGGGAACCTCCCGCCCAGGAGGGGTCGGGGTTGGTGTACATCAAAAGGAGGAAGAGAAAGAGAAACACGTCATACCCGCAACGCCAAGGCCCCCCGAAACCCTTTAAAAGAAGAGCTCTGGTGCGCCGGGCTAGCCAGAAGCGAAAGACCAAGGGGAGGCGGAGGAGAAATAGGAAACGTGCTCCACCTGGTAAAAGAGATCTGTTTTAATCAACATGGCTTTCGTTCACTGCGGGTCTGAAGAGTGCACCAAATCTGAATTGGACTTGTTCCAAATAGCCCCCACGCAGACCAGCATCGAGAAAAGCATCTACATCAAGGTGCCACCGCTACCGGCCATTACGGAGGTGGCCCCCCTTGACTTTTTTATAGCAGGGAACGGAATAGATTACCTGGATTTGAACAATACGCTTCTGTACCTTTGTTGCAAGATCATAAAGGGAGACGGAACCAACCTCGCCCGGGACGCCACGGTGGGCCTGGTGAATTACCCCATGGCCTCCGTTTTCAGTCAGCTGGACGTCACGCTGGGAGACCGACTCATTACTCAAAGCAACAACTGTTACCCTTACCGGGCCTTTATAGAATCAGTGCTCAATTACAGCGGCGACACTCTCGCTATGCAATTTTCCAGCGGCCTGTTTATTAAAGACACCCCCGGGCAACACGAAGCCGCGGAGCTGGACGGCGAGAATCTAGGGTTTGTGAAGCGTGCAGATCTGATGGCTCAGAGCAGGACGATCGAGCTGCTGGGCCATCTACACAGCGACCTATTTTTTCAAGAAAAACTTTTGTTGAACGGCGTGGACGTGAAAATTAAACTGACGCGCAGTAAAGACGCCTTCTGCTTAATGGGCGATGCAGCCCCAGGTTATAAACTGCGCATTGTATCAGCGTCCCTTTTTGTGAAGAAAGTCCGGGTGACCCCGGGCGTCCGTCTGGGGCATGCGGAGGCCCTGCTCACCGCTAATGCTAAATACCCTGTGGACCGTGTGGGAATGAAAGTGTTTAGCATCCCCGCGGGAAGCAGGGTCAGTAACCAGAAAAACCTGTTCTTCGGACAGCTACCCAAAATGCTCGTCCTGGGTTTCGTGGATAATGACGCCTTCAGCGGGAGTTACGCTAAAAACCCCTTTAACTTTAAACATTACGATATTAACTTTGTGGCCTTGTACGTGGATGGCGAACAGATACCGACCAAGCCTCTGCAGCCGGACTTCGAGGCCGGGCGCTGCATGAGGGAGTACATGAATCTGGTACAGATGGCTGGTAAACACATGAAAGATCGCGCGCTGCTCATTGACCGCGTGCAGTTTGCCTAGGGTTATACCTTGTTTGCCTTCGACCTCTCCCCCGACCAGGAATGCGCTGATCACTATTCCCTGATAAAAACTGGGAACCTGAGAGCAGAAATACGTTTTGCGAAGGCTTTGACGGCCACCGTCAACATGATCGTGTATGGGGTTTTTGACAACGTCATAGAGATCAATCAGAGGAGAAACGTCCTGTTCGACTACATGTGAGCATGGACACCGTGCAGCTCTCACGTGTTTTACTGGCGGACCCTGCCACGCGAGAGACTTTCTTACACGTGTTCCCCAGCGATTGGCTCCCCAGAAAGAGGCTATCTCAGAGACCACTAGGTTTGGTGGTCAACATGCACCCGCACAACCAACCTGGTGAACACTGGCTCGCTTTGTACCTGACAGAGGGAAACCGCGGAGAGTTTTTTGACTCGTACGGGCATCCCCCAAACAGCATGTTGTTCCCCGGAACCATCGTGAAATTTTTAAACAAAAACGCCACCGACATTGCGTTTCACACTAGACAATTGCAGGACCCCCGCTCCATCGCCTGCGGCTATCACTGCGTGTTTTTCTTGCATCACCGTAGCAAGGGTTTACCTTTTGACCAGATTTTGAAATTGTATTCTAATGATTTGGTGCAAAATGACCAAATGGTGGTGAATTTTGTAAGAAAAAGTAAATACTCGGGCATGCCTAGGTTTGCTCAAAACATGTTTCAACAAGCCCAGACGTGTGTATCTTGCAATGAATTTTACAGCCGTGTTTCTCAATAAAGCACCCTAGGCGTGGGGTTTAAAGACAATTCGTGTCTGGTGGTCTTTTTGTGTTTGTATGTTTTTTAAAAAGGGCCAATTCAGAAAAAATACACGTGACAAATAAAATTTTTAAGAAGTATACAAGATTTTTTTTTTATTTAAAGCAAAAAGACCATTTAAAAATTGTTTTTCAGAGCACGAAAAGAAAAAAAAAATTACACAGTGAGCCATTTGGCTCTTTTAGCCAGTTTTCGTTTTTTAGAAGACAAAAAGGGTTCACGATCTGCTCCGGGATCAGCCGTTGAGGCCTTCAGGCTCTCCAAAAGATCTCTATTGGTCGCGTTGCCCATGACGGACGATGGCACGTTTAGTTCTGCCATGGCGTTCATGAAAGCATCCCAGCCTTTGGGCACATGTTTGCTGGGAACGGAACGCGTCTGGGTGACGGCCTTGACTAAGTCGAGTATGTTAGACCCGTTAACCACCGAGCCTTTGTACACGAAAGCCCCTTTATCGTTCCACGAAGATATATTTTTATCCTGTCCCAGTTTATTTAGCAATACGGTTGCATTTCTCTTATAACGCTTACCGACGCTATCCAGTATTTCCTGAGCAACAGAGTCAAAGGTTTTGGGTGTTTCTGGGGGATTGGTGGGTACGTTCTGTTCCTGTTCCGGTAGAAAGAGACTTATTTTCCCTTGATCCGAATCGCTCTGCTTCACGTACATTAGGTACCTTTGAAGCACGGCGGTGTATAGTTTAGCTTTTTCGTATTCGTCCAAGTCAGTCCTTTGAAGAACAGACCTCATTTCGCTATCCAGCAAGCGAGTTGCGGTCTTTCTGATATTTTCCTCCGGTGGAGGGGGAGCCCTTAATTGCTCCAACAGGCGGCTGGGCACCAGGTACATTTTTTCCGCATACTCATTACTGATTAGTCAAAAGTCCAGATATCAGAGGGATAGCGAACCTTAACAGAGGTCCGATAAATCCGCCGGACTGCCTCACCAGATGCTTTTTTCTTTTAATCGAGATTCTTTTATTACCCAGGGTTTTTATCAACGTGCGTTTCTTTTTCAGCACACGTACTTGATTTGGCATCAAAGGTATGTTTCCTTTCAAAGTGTTCAGAGCTATTTCTGAGACGGCCGCTACTAAATCATCAGAAGCCGAACACAATATAGCTTTCCTTTGCCGCGGGGACGAATCGGTAAATAATTTCAAAAGGGCCAGGTTTCTTTTCATGCAGCTAGACATGTTTTCTGGACGGTGGCCTCCGCTGTTAAGAAGGACCCGCTGAAAATTCATCTCTTTTTATACCCGGCTGTTCTTTTTAAAGTGTAAACCACCGGCTGGTCTGGAGGGAAAAGACCGGTTCTTAGACTCTAAGCCTCCGGCGTGGAAGCATTTAAATCCACCACCAGGTAACTATATGGGTTTTTGGTAGCGTCCTCAAAAGCTTCTAGAAAGAATTGCGTCTTGCCCGGGTACATTTGCCGGGCGAGCGTGGTGATTTGTAATTTATCCCTGGGGTTTTTGAACAGAACCATGTATTTGGCGTTCAGGTTAATCATGCAACTCTTCTTTCCCTGACAAAACATGTTCTGAACTATGTACATAATGCTCAGGTTCCTGTGATGCATGTACTTGGTAAAGGTTTTCTCAATTTCGTTGCTTTCACAAGCAGAGTTCATCAGATCATCTACGATAACCATATTTACTTTATTGGTAGGAAACAACCGGTCATCATCAAAAGCATCGGGCAGCCCCTCCACAAAATTGATAAAGGGGTATTTACGGAGCAGTTTTTTATACAGAGGCTGCCAACAACTATAACACCACACGATGTTCTCAGGCATAACAGACAGCATTTTCTCAGCATTATCCAATACGCTTTTTATAAAGTGGCTTTTCCCGCAGTTGCTAGGCCCAGCGAGAATTACAGAAAAAGGATGTTTCCACCGTGTGTCCATTTTTTCAATAGCCGTAGGGCAGCGTTTTAAGCCCTTCTCCGAGGACCCTCTTGTTGTAAACCACTTTCTGAGTTTTCTTAAGGGTCTTGGTCTCTATTTCCCACTGTTTTTTGTTCCTCACGATAGAGGGGTGCTGCACCTCTATCTTTTTGGAGGTGTTTTCTCCAGGGTCCATGCTGTAGTGCAGGACCAGCTCTTTCAAACTGTCAAAGTTGATTTTTTCACAGTTTGCTACGTTCAGGGTAATCCCTTTCACTTTCAGACAGGCCTTTCCCCCCGACAGCTTGTAACCGTACATTTTTGGACCAGCTGACACAAACTCGGTGATGTGCTCAACTGGCAGGATCTCGCTGGTGAGGTCCCCTAAATAATCCCCCAGAGGTGGATTCCAATCGCCCTCCCTTTGCACAAATATCACCGAGTCAGTGTCGTGGTACAGGCAACGCTCTTGCAACCTGTCTAGCAGGTTGTATAGTTCCAAGCGGGCATAAGCGGTGGTGAAACTTTTTGGCAACCACCCGCTTATCCCTTAAAAGACCACCCCCCTTTTTGATTAGGGCGGGCACCCTGTGTGGATTCAAAAACACCTTCTGGAATGCTGAAATATTTTTTAACATATTTATCGACAGTTTTTACACCCATTCTTTCTTCCGGAGCCCATGGAAAATACAGCCCCCAACAGCTCTCTGAATGAAGTGTTATATTCATCTATTTGCTTTTCCAATAAAGAATTCTGTTTCTCTAGCAGTTTTCCAAATGAAACGTCATATTTTCCACACATCTCTTTAGAATACTGAAGAACTCTGTCAAGCCTATCGTGGGGTGGACGTGGATAGTAATTATCACCATCATCGCTGGAGCTTTCACTCCGTGGTTTTTGATTCACAACCTCTAGAGCGCGTGCTCCGAGTTTGTGAATGCGTGTGTTTTCACCCGCAGTTCTCTCATGGCTCGGTGTGGTGCTGGCCGTTGAGGAACTGGGAGTGTGGTGTTTTTGATTCACAACCTCTAGAGTGCGTGCTCTGAGTTTGTGAATGCGTGTGTTTTCACTCGCAGCTCTCTCAGGGCTTGGTGTGGTGCTGACCACTGAGGAACTGGAGGTGTGGTGCTTTGTACCAGAGTCTTTTGTTTTGTCCTTGGGTTTGGTGTATCTGCGCTCGGGGGTTTCCTGTTGCTTCATCAGGGCTCCTTTTCTGTTTTGCACAGGTGTTGCTGTTAAAAGTTTTGGAGGTGATTTTGCTGGAGGTGTCCCTAGAAAGTCAACTATAACAACATCAGGAGAGCTGTCCGTGCCTGAGAAGGAAAAGAACAGATGTTCCAATTTAAAATCCAATTGAACTTTTTCTATTAAAAAAAAAGAAACTTTTACTTTAACACCCTGGTTAGATACCTAATTCAAAATAGAAAAATAGAAAAATATTTACTGAAATTCAGTTTTCTGTCCTTCATTGAGGGTGATAGATTTTCCTTTTCAGCTGTCTCTTTGCTTTTTCTTTTCAGCTTGTTTATCTGAAGACCTAAATTTCTTTCATTTTTGATAGTACTGTAAAGCGAACAACATTATTATAAAAGGGTCTTAACTTTTTAAAAAATAATTAAAAAAAACAAACAACCCGCCCTACCCATGTGCTTAAAAACCCCAGGCCCAGTCACTTTTAAAAAGACACTCACATGTGCTCAGACTAAAAAGAAAAAAGGGCAGTTTTAAATACTTTTCAAGAAACCCCTTAACTTTTAAAAGTCATTTAAAAAAAAAAAAAAAAAAAAAAAACCTTTGCCATGTGCTCAAAAACCAGACCATGTTAAATACATTTCAAAAAAAAACCCCTCACTTAGCTTTAGCTCAAGGCTCTGCCCCACAAACAAAAATTCAAACCTTAAAAAGACATTGCCTTGTAATCAGGCTAAAATAAAAAACAGGCATTTTAAGCACAGCATATACTTTAAAACAAAAAAACAGGCCCAGGCACTGCCATGTGCTCAAAACTAAAAAAAAAAAGGGGGCAGTTTTAAATACTTTTCAAAAAATCCATTAACTTTTAAAAAACCCCTTTGCCATGTGCTCAAAAACCAAACCATTTTAAATACATCTCAAAAAACCCCCTCACTTTACTTTAGCTCAAGGCTCTACCCCACAAACAAAAATTCAAACCTTAAAACACATTGCCTTGTAATCAGGCTAAAATAAAAAAACAGGCATTTTAAGCACACACAAACACACTTAAAAACCAATTGCAAATATCTACCTTCCACCACAGGGTAAAGACAAGCTGGGGCATGATTTTTCTCACATGTAGGTGCACCTTTGAATTAAAGAACAAGCGCAATTTGAGTTACCACAAATGCATCAAACCCCAGATTTAAAGTTAAGCCCAACCAGAGTTAAAACAGGGTTTTACCTTGCCCTGGTAAAAGGCTGCTTGAAGATGCTGTTTCCATGCCAAAAAGAAAGTGCTACCAGTTAGCAGGGGGTATATGTCAGTGCTTTAGGCTTTTACTATGTCACTCTTTGCTGCTTCAGTTTTTGTCTAAAAAGAAGGCAGGCTACTAGATAATGCCGGTGCTAAGCAACAGGGGAGTTTTGTCCGTTGGTGGCCGGGCGTGGCAGAGGGAATGGACACTTAAGATAACGCAGGGGCCGGGAGTAGCAGAGGGGTGGAAACTCAGTGGGGTGATGGGCAGGGGTCTTTATTCTACCCCTTCAACAGCATGAACAAAACAGTAACTGTATATGTTTTTTCAGAGTTAAGAATAAGTAACATACCTAGGTCTGGAGTCCAGCAGCTGTTCAAGATAGCTTCTGTGAAGAGAAAGGGCAGTCTCCAGAAAAAGCTGATGTTTTTTTATACCCTTCTAACTCTTTGTTTCAACCAAACTTCACCAATCAAGTTAGCAAGTTCATTTGATCACTACACCTCTTAAAGAATGGGTTCTTAAGACATGTAGTTACCCCTCCCAAAATGTTCCCCTTTGTGATCTGCACAACTGTTTTTTTTAAAAAAAAAACACATTTTCTTCTTTGAATGAAAAATAAGCCTTGTAGGGCCTTCTTATGGTACTAAACTGTAAATTGCCATCCATAACATTCCTTAATATTACTTTGTACCCCTCCCCGTCTGCAAGACCTTGCAAATATCAGTGAATAGCTAGAGTATTTTCTACCAATCCTTACATAAAATAGATGTGCCACAGCTATAGCCAGCACTCTACAACATATGTTTTTTAAAAGTATGGGGGGAGGCTTCTTTAAAACATTTCAAGGAGGGCTTTGATTTTTATTAATGTATGACTTTGAGTTGCTAGAAAAAATTCCTGAGGCTGTATTTTTAAACGGGCCAATCGTGTTCTACAAACTCCAAAGGTTGATTTAAACTATCCAATAGCATTCACTCAGCAACCTCCTTTACTATGACGTAGGCCCACCAGACCTGAAAACTCTACCCCTGGCTGAAAACAAAGGGTGGCTCCTTGTAGTGGGGTGGCGAGTCAGAGACCCCCACCCCCTTGTTCCATGCTCCCTTTGGCTTTATTTTAAACAGATATTTCTGGGTTGTTTTTTCCCACAAAATGCTGCTACACACATTTCAGCTTTTTTGCTGTAAGTACACAAAGACACAATAGCTGGATCTCACAAAAAACATTTTTATTTAAAAAACATGTGGCAACCTTGAAATAAACACTTACATTTGAGGCCCACGCAGGCCTTTTTCCAGAAATGCATTTATTTACAGCTAACAAAGTGGTTTATATCTCGTGTATGACCCCTCAGCATTCTCTATCTTAATCCTTTTGTATTTCTTACGCATAGTCTGCTTCCTAAGTAGACTTCTGTAACATTTTGTGCGGATCAGCCGGTCCATACAACGCACCAAACGGGCATCCTCCGGTTCAGTCATGTTATTTAGAACACTGCTAGGGTCTGGATCGAATTGCACCGCGCGTACCAAGGTCACCCCTAGGTCTAAATGTTTTTTAGTTAAGTACAGACATTCCATAACGTAACCCGTAGCAATAACAATGTTTAACAAACTTTCAAAACATAGTTCAGTGCACACAACCCGGAGTTTGCAGTTTATATCCTCTGAAGTCCACTGCACACAGTCGTGGCACCGTTGGCCTGGAGCGTCTATGACACAGCCTTCACAATCTTCGAACATCTTTTCCTTAAGACAGTAATTAAGGGAAGCAGAAACAGCAACACGCACAACACGCCGCATGAGTTTTTTACGCTGGCGCCGCGGCAGTGGTTCAAACGTTTCCAGGCCGAACCTTCTCTTAAACTCAATATAGGCCTCAGCCCAGGCCTCATCCTCTTCAGTGGTAAGTACCGGCGTTGAACAAAAACAAGGCGGGCCAACTTCATCTTTCTCGCCCGCTGCAATATTGTCCGGGGGTTCCTGAAAGACAAAAAAAAATTTCAGAAAAAAAAAGAAAGAGCTGTAAATCAGCCAACACCACCCTTTTGGCTTTTTTTTTTTTTTTAGAGCTATGCTTGTTCCTTTACCTGAGCCTCCTCTTCTCCTTTCTCCTGGTCTGTCGGTGCCGGTGAGAGTCTGTCAGGCCGCTCCCTGATCTCTTGGGTTTCGGGTTCTGGCGTGTCGAACAAAGGCTGGGCCAAAGGGCCCTGGCTGTCCTTGATTTCCCCCTCTTCCTCAGAACTGCTGCTGATGTACCGCTTTCTACGCCGGGGGGCCAAAACAAAGCGCGGAGGTCTCACGGGGGTGGTGAAGGCATCTATGTTCTCCACGAGCTGCGAACCACGCGGTCTCGAGAAACCACCCTCAGGGTCTTCCACTTTTAAAAAGGCCCGAGACTTCTGTGGGGGCGGCGCTGCCACCCCAACCAACCGTCATGCACTTCTGGGTCGACCCCGATTGGTGGAGGGTCACCACACCCCCGCCACGTGCCCTTTCCCGGCCAACCCCACTCTCGGGGTGAAACGCGCCCCGGTGGGCAGGGGAAAAGGTCGCAATGCCCATTTCCGATCAGGTGACCCTGGTCAGCCGGAAGTCAGGTGACCGGCTGGGGCGGGTCTTCCGGTGGTCAGGGCAGGGGCCGGGTGTCAGGTGACCGCCTGGGGCTAAATTTGACAGGTGGGCAGGCAGTCAGGTGACCGGACGGGGCGGGGCTAAATTTGACAGGTGGGCGGGGGCTTGAGTTTGACAGGAGGTGTCCCCCTAGTACTACCAGAAGGGGCGGGGCTAAATTTGACAGGTGAGCGGGGATGGCTGTCATGTGACTGGAAGGGGCGGGGTTAGATTTGACAGGTGGGCAGGGCTTGAGTTTGACAGGAGGTGTCCCCCTCTTGATGTCAGGTGACCGGAAGGGGCGGGGTTAAATTTGACAGGTGGGCGGGGGCTGGGTGTCATGTGACCGGAAGGGGTGGGGCTTAAGTTTGCCGGGTGGGCGGGGCTTAAGTTTGACAGGAGGTGTCCCCCTAGTACTACTTCTTTCCTCCCTAGGAATGTTTCTCCTTTAACCATTGCCTCCCACTCCCACTGGGGATCGGATGTGTCTGAGCCCAAAATAGTACAATGTGGCTAGTATACTGGGACCTGGACTGAGGCCCACCTGCCCCCACTCATATCCCGGAGGAGCTGGATCTGTGACTACTCTTCCCTGGTAGGTTAGGTACACAATTCACTTCCTGAGCCTGCAGTTACAGATTGCCTGCCTGGGCAGACAGAGGCTGAATTAGCCCTGCAGCCCTGGGCTTTCCCCACAGGTGACCAGCATAAGGACAGTCAATGGGCTAGCATTACCTTCCCAAAGAGCTGGCTGGGCACACCCAAATATTTATAAGGTTGCTCAGGACTTTTTCTTCTTTCCCACAGGAGCCTCCCTATACAAACAATCATCTACTTCAACACTTGACCCTTCTTCTTTCCCTGGGGTCTCTCTAGGACAACTTTCCTTATGCTCTCTAGAGCAGAGTGGCAGCTAACAGCTAGAACAGTGTCCTGAGTAATGGGCATCGCCTCCCACCCCCATGGCCCTGAGGATGGGTTGCCTTTCCCTACTGTGTAGGAGCTAGCCTTCGCCGTCCCAGCATTTGGAAGCAAGCTTCTTCCTGCCTCAGCAGTTTTGGGAAACTCACCCCTTCTCTTTGGTATCTCAGCACAATATTCTCCTTTTCTGCAAGTTATCACATCAACCGCCTTAGGCACATAAAAATAATCATTCCCAACAAGCATTTTGGTGGGGTTATCATTCATTACCCTCCCTTTTAAATCATTTAAAACCTTCGCATTCTATATGTGCCTTAGCTAAAGGCCTAAGAAGCCTACAGCCTCTTATTAGTAAGCTTTACCATTTGATCATGCAACACGTCAGCCTCCTGGACCACCCTCTGTTTAACCAGAGAGATCTGTGCACTGGAATCTTTCTGTCCTTTGCATTCTTTGCCATTGATTTTGACAGCTTTAATATGCTCCTTGTCTGTCTTTGCAGAGCCAATTTGCACTAAACTCATCAGGTGAACTTCAGATGCCTCTGGGGTTTCTGGACTAATGATAGCTTCATTAGCATAGATTAGTTGGGGCATTGATCTCAGGTGCTCAGTGGAGTTACACTGATAACACCTTCTTGTGCACTCTTCCTTCACAGGAGGTCTGTGATGGGAACTACTAGGAAAGGAATGGTTCTGAAGAGATGCGCATTTAGCCTCCCAATTAGCCTCCTTTTTCCCAGGTAAAAAGGGGTCTCCCTGTTCCCATGGGGTTTGCACCCCTCTTTCTTTCTCCACAACGGAGACTCAATTGAAATCACTATGCCAGTGCTTAAAATGTAAACCTCATCTAAAATAACAAGTCAGGCATATATCCTGCTACTTGCTGAACCAATATTACTCATGGTACACCTGTGTCATAAGAACATAAGAACATAAGAAAGGCCGTACTGGGTCAGACC